>JAZAYU010000006.1:10766637-11281637 GCA_038501625.1 Corbicula japonica | reverse complement strand
CATTTTCTGTATGAAGGTGTCCATACCAGGCCAGTAGAATCTTTGTTTAAACAAGGAAGTTGTTCAGTCACGGCCTTGGTGACCCAGATCTGTATGAAGGGCATGGAAGATCTCCTCCCGGAGATGTTCTGGTAAAACTAGCTGCCAATATGAGTGGTCATTTAAAGTTCCCAGTTTATACAGGACTCCGTCCTTCAGCTCAAGACTGTCCCGTTCCCGAAGATATCCATGTAAAGATCTGAAATTGTTCAAGTTTTGCGTAGCGAAAGGTCTTGTACCCGCCTTTACATGCCGAATAACTTCAGAGACAACAGGATCCTGCTGCTGAGCTAGCTTCCAATCCTTTGAGCCTAGGGAGTAAGTGTCCAGTATCTTCTGAGGAATTTCATCTGATACACTTTTACTGAGCATTGAGTGCTTGTCCGAAGTTACTAGGGAAGATGTATGGTGCCTCTGTGGCGTTCGAGCATGCTGCTGCAATAGAAGCCGAGAAAAGGCGTGCTTCAGTTGAGTTCCGTTGAGGAATTCAAGAGAGTCCATCGGCATCCCTGTTCTGTTTACCGCTTCTATAAACTGGTTTAAAGTTATAATTTGCAAGAGCGGCCATCCATCTTTGCCCTGTGGCATCTAGTTTTGCAGTGGTATTGACATACGTTAGTGGGTTATTGTCTGTCACGAGCTCGAATTCCGTTCCATATAAGTAATCGTGGAACTTTTCTGTGATGGCCCACTTAAGGGCGAGGAATTCGAGCTTGTGTGCTGCATAATTTCTTTCAGCTCTATTAAGGCTCCTACTAGCATATGCAATAACCCGGTCCTTCCCCTCTTGTTTCTGGTATAGTACTGCGCCTAACCCAACTGAAGAGGCATCAGTATGAAGTTTGAATGGCAGGCTGTAGTCAGCATATCCCAGAATTGGTGGTTCAACAAGTCTGTTCTTCAGTTCTTCAAATGCTTTCTCTTGTTCTTTTTCCCACTTAAATGGTACCTTTCTGTGCAATTTCTTCTGCTTATTCTTTGTTGTGGATTTATCAGATTTAGTAGGATGACCATAAGTAGATCATTTAAGGGTCTGGCAATTTCCGCAAATCCCTTAATGAATCTCCTGTAGTATCCAATAAATCCCAAAAACTTTCTCACCTCCTTCACTGAAGTTGGTTTCGGCCAGGTCTTAATCCGTATGTATACCTTCTGATGATACCAAATGGCCTAAATATGTCACTGATGTTTTGAAGAATTCACATTTTGAATGTTTAATTTTCAAATTGAATGATGCTAGACGCTCAAAAACTGAATCTAATCTGTCTATATGTTCTTGAATATTTTTACTGAAAATGATAATATCCCCCAAATATATCAAGCAATCTTTCAAATTAAGGTCTCCCATACAGCGCTCCATCAACCGTTGAAAAGTCGCCGGCGCATTAAACAATCCGAAGGGCATACGATTTCACTCATAGAAACCTAATCCCCACACTTGAAAAGCTGTTTTCTCCTTGTCTGTTTCCTCCACTTCGACTTGCCAGTAGCCCGACTTCAGATCAAGTGTGGAGAAGTATCGAGATCCAGCTAAAAGGTGTAAAGTGTCATCAATTCTGGGAATGGCATACGCATCCTTTTTGGTTCGTTGGTTCAGTTTTGTAAAATCGATACAGAATCGTATAGTACCGTCCTTTTTTCTGACTATCACTACATTTGACGACCATGGGCTATTTGACTCTCTTATTGCTCCAATCTCTAGCATTTCCTGAAGATGTTCTTTTACCTCATTAAAAACTGCAGGTGGTACTCTCCGATATGGTTCTTTGAACGGCGTTTCATTTGTAAGAACAATCTTATGTTTGACTGCTGCTGTATGTCCTAAATCATTCGGTCCATCTGGAAATATTTTGATGCCATTTCTTAAAGAGTTGATACACTTTCAGTTTGTCTTTCTCCGTTAGGTTTCTATCTTCGATATCTACTCCAAATTCTTCATTGATCTTTTTATTAATATTAACTTCTTCACTTTCTTTTTCAGATACCGTTTGTTGACTGCAGTTGCTGCATGGAAAGGGTAAGTTGCTACAATCCGCCGACAATACAGATAAGTCATCTGGATGAACGCTGTTTACATTTGATGATCCGGACTTATTATTTTCATGTCTTAACTCTTTGTTTTGGAACAATGATGCTTCTCTCAAGACATGGACTTCTTGCAAATTACACAAGCCAGATTTTGCAGGTATTTTCACTACTTTTGCAGAGATATTACAGATGCGTACAGGAACTCTAGCAGTTTTACCAGGGTTAGTCATTTTAACAACTCGAGGACATATAAGCGCATTAAATCTCTGTTCTCCTTCTATTTCTTCTGTAACAGCTGCCTCAGCATTTCTGACCTTTCTCACAAACCCTGTAATGGTACAAATCTCAAGTGGTTTTAGTGAAATAGGTTTTGTTGAAATCACTGTTCCTACATTTGCCTGAGATAAGGAAATAAATGCAGTTCTCCACTCGTCAGGATAGGCCATGCCTGGAGGTAGTTGTTCTTTCATTTCTCGTGTGACATTTGTCCCAAAAAGAACCGGCGTGGAAGAGTGATAATCTGTCTGAGGTACTACAAGAAAAATGGTGGAAATAGGTCTTCCTGCGAGAAATCTTGCGCTGATGGTTGACTCTACATAACCTAAAAAACGTCTGTCTGTTCCATTAGCACTCTTCAGTTCAAGCTCAAAATCAGTCATGCTGTGCAATGTTGGTTTCTGTGGGAGACTGTTTAAGAAATTCTCTGACACAGAACTAACCATTGACCCGCTATCTATTAGAGCTTTTGTCTGCATTCCTTCGAAGAATATTTCCGTTTCATTAGCACATCCTATCATCCTCTTCATAATATCTTGATATGGGCTCTTATTTACACAACCACTGCTCTTATCCAGCCCATCGATAAGAGCATCTACTTGTTTAAAGTACTGCTTTTGTTGGTTGACATATTTGTACTCTCAGTTTTTCCTTTTCCGTCTTCTTTCTTCATCTCCTTTTGACCTGTTTCAGTATCTTTCCTATCATCTCTCTTCATTTCTGGAGAGTATTTGTGGGAGCTTTTATCGAAGTTATCTCTGTAGGATCTGTTCCTGTATCCCCTATTCCAGTTGCCATCATCCCTATTTTGCTTTTGAATATTATCTTTCTCTCCGTCTGCTTCGCATTTTACTCTTTTTATTTTAGTTATCTGCCTTTGCATGTCCTCCATCTTCTTTACAATATTCTTAAGCAGATTAAGCTGTTCCTCAGAAGTAACAAACGTTTTCTCCTTCTTTTCTATTCCTTCAGAATTTGCTTCCTTTTCGCACAATCTTGGAATATATCCTCTTCCTACCCAATTCAACTCTTCCTCTTCCTGCATTGCCTTATTGTGCAGATCCTCGAATGTAGCTGATGACTCAAATGTTACCCTTGTATTATTTCTGAGTGTTTCATTATTCAATCCTTTCCAAAACCTGTGCTTCATTAAACTATTCTTCTTAGTTTCTGGTATTTCCCCAGTTTCGATCGCCATTTGCATAATGCTTTCTAAGCGCAGGCCCCAGTCCGATGTTGTCTCCGATTCATGTTGTACCGCATTAAAGAAATCCTGCATAATCGTATCCTCCGTCTGTGTGTTGCCGTAAATATCTTCTAGTTTCTTAAGAAGCTCTGTCGATTTTTCCACTGGATTTATGGTGAGTAATACTTTTCTTGTCTGTCCCTGTAAAGAGTTTCTAAATATTCTGGATACATTTCTGATTTTATTATGCATTCCACCTCGATTTTCCACACCTTAAAGTCGGATCCATCAAATGCAGGTATTTTCGGTTTACCAAAACTATACCGCTCTCTTCCAAACTCTTTGTCTACCTCTCTTTCTTTTTCTCTGTAACTTTCTCTTCTGTAATCTTTCTTTGTTTCTTGTTCACCTTCTATTAATCGGTCTTTGCGGTTTCTCATTGTGGGAATCATTCCATATTCCTCTCTTTCCAGATCTCCACGATTCCAGTCTAGGTAGTTTAGTGTTTCCAGCAGTTCTGCTCCTTTTCATTTCTGCCATTCTCGACATTTTCAACTTCTCTACTTCTTCTCTAATTTCAATCGCTTTCTGAAGACGTTCACGAATCTTCCGTATCTTTTCCAACTCACTTTCTTTCACCTCACGTTCTCTTATTCTTCTCTGCATTCTGTATTCGTCTTGTTCCCTCAATGCACGTTTTCTTTCTAGTTCTTTGTACTGCGCCTGCAGTCTTTCTATCATTACATCTTCTTTCTCTAACTCTTTGTTGATGTACTCCTCATCCTCGTCGAGTTCATGTTTATATTTTTCTTTGTCGTAAAGCTTACTTTCAGCTTCTTTTTCCTCCCCTTTATTAATAAAAGAATATGGAGGAGCTCTTCTTATTCCCTCTCTTTGAATTTCTTCTTCATATGATGACGTCATAAATACACTATCATGTCCCTTCACATTTCCATACGTTTTGTTACGTAGTGCCATGCCCGTATCGAATACTTCACTTTCCTTTTTCCTTTCGCTTTCATTAATTTCTTTCGTATCCGAATAGTAAACTTCACTATAATCAATTTCCTTGTCCTTTCCTATTAAACCCGTCTTATGTTCTCCACATTTTTCTTTCATACTCAACACGTTCGATTTCTTTTCATAATGCTGTACATAAGATGTTCTGGGTCTAAACTCATACCTCCTTTCAGTACTACCACATTCTGTTTCAATTTCTCTCTTCATGTTTACTTCATTTGCTTCATTTCTTTCTATATTTCTAATCCCGTTCTCGTATAACTCGTCCGTTTCGTCATAATTCTTTTCTTCAGATTGATTTTTCGAAACACTTACTACTTTTTTCACACTCGTAAAATCTTTGTCTTCAACATCTTGACCTGTTTCTGCTTCTAAAGGTTCCTCATATTCATCCAAAGCACTTCGCAATGAATTTAACCTCCTTTCTAATATCTCCATTTCTTGGGTATAGTTGAACTTATCTAAGAGCTTATTCTGCTCTTTTTCTATTATTTCCTTAACACTACCTCTTTTGCTTGGTTGTGTTATTTCACTAATCTCACTTTTTTTTCTTCCTTCGTAATAGTCTTCATCCACTCTTTTTTCTTCATTTTCTTCAAATTCTTTTCTCTTTTCGACAATAAAGTTTTCACTTTTTTTCTCTTTTCTTTCCTTTCTCAAATTCGCAACTGTGTTTGACAGTGTCCTAAGTTCGTGTACTCTTTCTTGTTCTTCCTTATCTGCACTTCGCCGCATTCTTCTCAATTCTCTTTCACTCATGTAATGCGCCATTATTACTGCACATATTTAATCAATTCATAGTACATTCACACACTTTTAATATGCATATATTTTATCAATTCAAATTACATTCAATTAATAATTATATGCATATATTTCACAATTCACAGTTCATTCACACATTAATAGTGTTCATATATTTCACAATTTGCGTTCTCTAAAATTTTTCTTACTTTCTAAACATTCAGAAATATACAATATTTCTTGTTGTTCCAATTTTGTGATTTCTTCCGCATAAGAACACTATTGACAATTCATCCACAAAACTTTATTCAACATAAACTACACTATTATCGTTCTCCAAGCACACAAGTTCACCTTTTTTTTCGACAAACAACAACAACAACAACAACCATATTATTATTCAAAAATATTTTCAAAGAATTAATATTGAATCAGCTGTCCGTCATAGGTCTCGAACCCACAATCTCCAGATTCTGAGCTCGTGACTCTAACCACTCGGCTATAGTCAACTTGTGAAACACTTCGCCAACTTTCAACAATATTTCCAAAGAAACAATGTTGAATAAAGTGTCCGTCATAGGTCTCGAACCCACAATCTCCTGATTTTGAGCTCGTGACTCTAACCACTCGGCTATAGAGTCAACTTGTGAAACACTTCGCCAACTTTCAACAATATTTCCAAAGAAACAATGTTGAATTAACTGTCCGTCATAGGTCTCGAACCCACAATCTCCTGATTCTGAGCTCGTGACTCTAACCTCTCGGCTATAGAGTCAACTTGTGATACTATTCGTGCAAACTCATACACTTTCTGGTGAAACGTAGTTATACGTTTCACCTACAAAGAAAAATCATCGAACGCGAAGGTCGACCTCGTTTTATTTCCGCACACGATAAAAGCGCTAAGCTTACGTTTGTTCTAAATAACTACTTTGAAAACAATTAAATTTTCAAAGTATGTTATTTTTTTTAACCTCCGAAGTTTAAAATGATAGTGCCTCTAGCTGGGAGCGAAGATTGCTTCTGCTTTCTCTTGCCCTTTCTCTTTATTATAAAACGTTTTTCAAACTAGGTGTAGAGAGAAGAGAAAAAAAAAACTTTCAAAAAAAAATTCTCGCCAACTGGTCTCGAACCAACTCCTAAACCTTCCTCTTTGTTCACAAACGAACGCCTTAACCAATTGAGCTAGCCGGGCATTAAATATCTGGGTGTTTATAGGCGATAGTTATCACAATTAACTGGTGTGGACGGGACAAACCGTGCAAGTTTAATGGATTAATTGATTGTGCATAAGTGTTCAAAAATGCGCAAAAATCAAAATTTTTACTAAAGAAAAATAACGAGAACGACCTACCCACACTTAATAAAAAAAATCTTGTACAAAAATAATAAGGGTAGCATTAAACTAATAGACAACAACAAAAATATTAAATTAAACAATAAAATACACTCACCCAAATATCCTAAATCCTATATTATAACACTTAAAATACACTTATCCAAATTCACTAATTTAAAGAAAGAAAAAAAAATCACAAGTCACATCCAACACTAAGAAAACATAGTCTTGATCCGTTCAGAAACTTTATCCAGCGTTGTAGGCCTAGTTAATTAAATTATATGCTGATCAGCTGTTGATGATGATAAGCGAAAGGTATACCCTTTCTCCCATGTAAATCGGCCATAAACAGAAGGTTTAGTATTCCGAGCACGTGCTACTGTTTATAAACACAAAGGGGTGTGGATAGAATATCCAATCAAAACTCCCCGATGAATGACGTCATACAGGTAAAGCTGTACACTGTAACTCCACAGGTACTGGTAAACAAACATGTATGTCCAATACATATGTGTAGGTCATCTATATTCTACGTTCTGTTCAAACGATCGAAATCTTGCAACCTCAAAACCCGTTGGGCGCCATTGTCGCAGTATTGCCCCGGCTTGTGCGACATATATTTTTCGATGGGTTCCTATGCATGGGGTTTTGACTTAATGATGTTGGAACTGGAATAAACAATATCAAAAGGTGAAATATGCATATCAGGAATCGCCACATTCAGAAAAAACAGCCTCCCCACACAGACAAGAAGAAGAGAGGGAGAGAGCATGGTTAATAAAATGATCAGTTTTAAAAGAGACACCACTAACAATTAACATAAATGAGAACCCGAGGGGTTACCGCCTTGGATCGGTCAGTGGCAAATCAAATTGCCACTGGGGGTTTAAACCAGGTTCTAGGGTGCACCAACCTCACACTTGCCCCAACAGGTTCTCATATCACAAAACAAATACAAGTTGTCTTGGTGAAACAACTCCAACCCTCTTATTGGCTCAACAAAGATATTAAACGTTTATTTGTTGTCTTCGCCAAAATATGTCTAAAAGTGCAATTCCAATACAAAACATTTATTATAACATGACATTGCACAAAGAATATACATGTTTATCATTAAATATATGTAACTAACTAAATCACTAACCTGGAATAAACAATATCAAAGATATTAAACGTTTATTTGTTGTCTTCGCCAAAATATGTCTAAAAGTGCAATGAACCGTTGCACATAACCTATAATTTAAATGACTCGGACAAAAAGTGATTGGTCAGTTATTGTTAGTATAACAAATAAAACAGGGTAAAGGATTATTATTAGCGATATATTGGATTTATATTATGTGAATATAGGCGTTTTAAAGAGCTTTTTTATATATGTGTTAAAGGGCTTTACCAAGTAAAAACAACTAACACCCACTCTTAATATACTTTATTTGCAAAAATATCTTATCCTATGACATTAGCATTTCTTATGTAGACTAGCTACTAGCCTTATTATTTGTAATAGACTGGCAACAAAATTTAACATATTGTCAATTGCCATAATTTTTCTTGATATTTATTTTTGTGAATTATTAGAATAATTAACAACTGTTGAGGTACTGTATATTGAATACCTCCTTTTCTGTGCATGAAAGACATACATTGAAGGACATGAGTGAAGCAATGAGTGGAGTAACCGGTATCTTAAAGGACGTGGTACATGAATTAAAGCTTTTGAAGCAAACTCATACCAGCTTTACTGAAGACCATAGGCCTAACACTAAGCCCCAGGCATATCCTGCAAATCCTGCAAGGTTTGGTGAGCAGTACGGTAATCACCGACCTTATACTCAACACAGCAACGGATGCTATCCGCACGCTACTGGTTCCAGGCATAGTCAGGCCATCAACACTACATTGAATGCTAACAGACCAACCGGTATGCGGTTTCAAGGTGAAGATATAAGAGCAGACCAAAGGCAACCTAGAGATCGATTTCACGAGTATGGAAGTAGGCGTAGCACGGTCACTCACCCTGTAGGGGGCGTTAAAATCCCATCGTTCACAGGAAAAGAAGATTGAACTATGTGGATTTCCCAGTTTGAGGCTATAGCCTCAAGGTATGGTTGGACTGAAGATGACAAGCTAGATCAGTTGTTACCCAGGTTATAAGGTCAAGCAGGACAATTTGCGTTCTCGCAGCTATCACCCCCTGTGCTGAATGACTACCAGGAACTAGTCGCTGAGATGAACAGCCGCTTTCGGGTGATTGAAACAGCCAGGTCATTTGCTGCCAAATTTAGCCGTAGATCGCAGAAGCATGGCGAGACAGCTGAAGAATTTGCAGCTGAGCTGAAACGCTTGTATGACAAGGCTCATGGGTACAGAGACAGACGGACAAGAGATGAGGATTTAGTAAGACGGTTTTTGGATGGTTTACTGGATGATGAAGTGAGGTTTGAGGTTGAATACCACAAAGAGCCCCAGAATATAGATGAAGCGGTCTTCCATGTGGTAAATCTGATCCAGACAAGAAGGCTAGGTTACTCAGACAGGCATGGCAAGAAGATGACCAGAAGAACTGTTGACCAGTTTGAGGAGGAGGATGAGCCTGAAGTAGTTAACAGGATCCCAGCCAAAAAACAAGACAAGGAGAAAGATGCTAAACCTGAAATTAAGCAAACCGGTGATAAGGATGGCATCATTCAAACACTCCTGGACCGAATTGAGAAATTAGAGCAGTCACAGAAATCACAGAAGGAAAGCAATAGGGGTCAGCGTCAGAACACATTTCGAAAGAAGGACTCTGAATGTTTTAATTGTCACCAAATTGGTCACTTTGCAAGGGAGTGCCCAAACCAAGGGGCAAAAGGAAGTAAACCAAAGGAGACCACCCAAGAAAAAGATGAGAAAGAGCCTTTAAACTCCAAGGGACCATTCCTCGGGTCCAGAGGGAGGTCAAGCTAGAGAATCAGAAGGATGAGGGCCAAAAGTCAAATTTTAAAAACAATGGGGAAGGATGCAGCCAGTCAGAGGCGAGTGAAATGAGGATGAGCCGGCTTTGCGATGGGTTATACATAGAGGGAAGTATAGAAGGCAAACCGGTTCTATTTACTGCGGATACTGGTGCATCTAGGACCGTAATCTCATCACGTGTCTACAAAAGTACTGAGGACGGTAACCGACCACAACTTCAGAAGGGAGTATGTCTTAGAGGCGCTGGCGGTGCTCCAATTGAAGAGATAGGAAAGGCTTGATTCATGTTAAGACTGGGAACACTAGAGGTCATCAAGGAGGCTATAGTAGCTTAGATAGAGGATGATGCTCTTTTGGGGTTCGACGTCTTGACTGATAGTGAAAGCGGGCCAGCTGATATTTTGTTAAGCAGGAACAAAATAGTTTTAGATGGCACAGAAATTCCCTGTATTAGAATTGGAGGCACACAGATGTCCAGAAAAGTGGTAGTGGGGGATGATTGTGTCATCCCTGGTAATTCCGAAGCTTTGGTGGATGTTTTTGTAGAAAGGATGGAGGAGGACGACTTAGACCCCAACCCAAGTTTTTTAATTGAGCCAACAGAAAATTTTGCAAACAGATATATGTTGAAAATGGCCTCTACGTTAGTGGATATCAACAGAAGTGTTGCATGCAAAGTGAGTATAATGAATCCGTTTAAACACGATTGTGCCTTGAAGCAAGACGCAGAGATTGGAAGAGCAGAGAGAATCGAAAGAGTTGTTAGTGTCCTGCTTGCCAAAGAACACGAATTGGAGCAAGAAAACCTTGCTTCAGTCCGCAGAATTCAACCAAGGACAGATGAGACCAAAACAAGACTCCATTTTGATCAAGCTCTTGAAAGTGAGGTCCCTGAACACCTGAAAGACATGTTTGAGAGATCTACTAAAGGAAAATCTCAATATGAGAGGCAAGTGGTTGCAGGACTCTTAGTAAAGTATCAAGAGACGTTTTCAAAGCACGAATGGGACCTAGGGCTAACGGATCTGGTTGAACATTCGACTAATACTGGAGAAGCCCCACCAATAAAGCAAAGGCCCAGAAGGGTACCCATGGCATATGCTAGCGAGGAAAAGAAGGCCATAGAAGACCTGCTTCATAAGGGAGTAATCCAGAAAAGTACTTCCCCGTGGGCTTCACCTATTGTCCTAGTGAGGAAAAAATCAGGAGCAGTAAGGCCATGCGTAAACTACCGCAAGGTGAATGCTTTGGTGAAACCAGATGGGTTTCCACTACCTCGCATCCAAGACTGTCTTGACTCTGTAGCTGGTAGCTCGTTTTTCAGCAGTTTCGACTTGACATCTGGCTACTTCCAGATTCCGCTCAAGAATGAGGACATTCCAAAGAATGCATTTTGCTGCAAATTTGGACATTTTGAGATGACGCGGATGCCCTTCGGATTGAATAATGCGGCTAGTACATTTCAACGTACTATGGAACTAGCGCTCCAAGGATTACAATGGGAGACCTGTCTCGTTTACATAGACGATATTGTAGTCTTCGCTGCAGACTTCAACCAACACATTGAGCGAGTAAGTCAAGTCTTAGAACGAATCAAACAAGCTGGACTGAAACGAAAGCCGGATAAGTGTAACATGCTGCAGACGGAAGTTGTGTTCCTAGGCCACATTGTTTCGAAAGAAGGTATCAGACCAGATCCCACCAATATTGCCAAGGTTATGCAGTGGCCTACACCAAAGACTCCGAAACAGGTCAAGCAGTTTGTGGCTACAGGATCCTATTACCGCCGATTTGTGAGGGGTTTTGCGGATATGGTACGCCCATTGGTAGACCTCACAAAGAAAGGCAAGGAATTTATATGGGACAAGTCATGCGAGGATGCTTTTGAAGCATTAAAGAAGGCTTTGGTCAGCCCCGATGTGATGGGCTATCCTCTCAATGAAAGTGGCCAGTTCATACTGGATGTCGATGCTTCTGGAATAGGTATAGGTGGAGTTTTACAGCAAATCCAAGAGGGACGCGAAAGAGTGATTGCATATGCCAGCAGGAGTTTAAACCAGGCTGAAAGAAATTATTGCATAACTGAAAAGGAACTCGTTGCGGTAGTTTTCTTTATCCAGTATTTTCGACAATACTTGCTTGGCAGGCGATTCTTAGTCAGAAGTGATAATCAAGCGCTAGTTTGGCTCTTCAGCCTAAGGGAACCCAGCGGCAAGATTTCAAGGTGGATCGAAATATTGGCTCCCTTTGATTTTGTTATTGAATACCGAGCCGGAAAAAAGCAAGCCCACTGCGATGCCTTGTCGCGGTGTGAAAGTCCACGGGACTGTACCTGTCCAGAAATTGACATATATGAGCCCTTGAAATGTGGTCCCTGCAAAAAGTGCAGAAGACGAGCAGATCAGATGATGCTAGAGCTGAATGCTAAAGAAAAAGAAACCACGACAGAGAGAAATGCTGAAGATGGACTGCACAATATAAACAAACAGCCATTGGAGACCAATCATATAAATGTGTCGGCTGCAAAAGAAGGAACTGCGGGTGCATCAAAAGACGAGGGTCTGATAAGGCAAACAACAGATGAGGTCACACAGAGAGCACCTGACAAGACAAATCCGACTCCAAGCACCTCAAAGTCAGAAGCCAAGCTCCCACAGTGGATGGATCTTAAGTCTCCAGAAGAGATGGCAAATATTAGTCCATAGACCCTGATATAGGACCAATTCATAAAGCAAAATGTGAAGACAGAAAACCAGCAAGTGCTGAAATGGCGACAGCTAGTCCAGCCACAAGACACTATTGGATATAATGGGACAATATCCATCTTCAGATTGGCATGCTTTATAAAGTATTTCCAAAGAAAAATGGTATTGAGGAATGCAAGCAGCTCCTTGTCCCTAGAATTATAAAAACCAATGTATTACAACAGATGCTCGGCTCTGTCCTGAGTGGTCATTTAGGCACAAGGAAAACCAAAGAAAGAACAGCGCAAACATTCTATTGGTTTAACATGAAAGAGGATATCGAGGGCTGAACGGAAAACTGTCGTAACTCACATTTTTTTCAAAAATCATATTTTTGCATTTTTGACATTCTTTACCACCAATACATATGTACAAAAAATCTTAGCACCATATTCTTATATTAAGTCACATAAATATGATAGTTGCAAAAAAGTCGTATCTCAATCCCTATATTTTTAGAAATGGAAAACTGTCGTAACTTGAGTTTCATACAGTTTTCCATAACGAGAGTTCATATTATATACAGTGATCTTAATGGAAAACTTTCGTATCTTAGATCATGAACTAATTTCATGAACAACTGATGATGTCACCATTGTGATATCATGATATCTGGAACTGTTCAACCATCACAATACAGAGTACTGAATACAATATTTTTTTTGAGGGCTGAAGATGAGAAGTTTAGCAAACTTGTCTGAGAGTAACACTTAACTGAGGTTATGACTACAACAATTATGTAATTTTAATTTCTCCGCATTGATTTGGAGTATACTCTTGATTCTTGAAACTAAGATAACTAAATACACCAGTTTCACTTCTTTTTATGGTATTGGCATTCAAATACATAGTAAGTTCATAAACTAATTACATTTAATTGAGGTAGGTGTAAAACTGAATGTCAAATAATCTTGTCTCCCCTTACATTCAATCAGTGCTGTTATTAGTTACGTCCTTTGAAAGTCATTGAGCACGCTACTTATGTACTAGGTTGATAGTACTAATAAAATTTCTTTTGTTTTAATATTTCTGCCACTTTAAAGATGGGTGGTTTCAATATCCCAGCCAATACAGTTTTGGATATTGTTCAATCACCCCAAGGATATATTTCCTGCTTTTTAAATTTTGCCTTTGAGATCCTCTCTCAAAATTCCATTCCGTTTAGTTCCGCCCATTGTTTTCTTGTTTAGGGCAAACCCATTCTTTTATCTGGGGACCATAATATATGCCGCTGAACTTGGAATAGTAGTAATCTGAAAATACCACATTGAAGGTTCCATCACATGCATTCCATCGTTTAGGATGGATCAGAATTGTACTGTTTATTGATGTAAATATTGAGTTGCGCTCAACCCTGGGCTAGGTGGCGTGGGCAGTAATATGCATTTCCATTACTGTCCATGAACAGGCTCAATCAAACCGAGTCTGAAATATTTTTACATTTGTCGTGTTCGGTGGCTTTCAAAGTTCCCTTTTAATCTATTTCAATAGCTTTTGTAAGGAGGATAGACTGAAACCAGTCTAAAATGCAACAACATCTTTTACCTAACTGTTTCAAGCTATTGCATCAACTAAATCAAACAAAATTGACAAAAATTATTAAAAAAAATTTTGTTTAAATAAGAATACAGTGGTTCACGTCTAAGTGAAACATATCCACAACAGGCGTTTTGTGCTTTTTTTACCCTTTCCTTGATCAAAATTATGGTTTTCAAAGGAATGTTGGATGTTTAATGGTAATTTTATAAGAAAAGTGAAAATGAGATATCGTGTTATGTGCTAAGTTTGAAGATGATACTCCAATTTCACACTGAGATTTTTGGGGGTTATTAAGGCTGTTTCCTCTTTCCTAAAAGTGTATTTCTCCAAAATCATAATATTTCCCAATTCTTTTTTCATTTTTTTTCTCCTTCCGATTAAATTATTTTTATGAAAAAGGCAACATATGCATATCAGGAATAGCCACACTCAAAAAACACAGCCTCCCCACGCAGCGAAAAAGAAGAGAGGAAGATAGAGAGAGCGCATGTTTTATATATGTATGTCAATTCAAATAGGACGCCACAAACAATTAATAAACAAGAGAACCTTTGGGGATACCGCCTTGGAACGGTCAGTGGCAAAACAAATTGCCACTGGGGGTTTAAACCAGGTTCTAGGGTGCACCAACCTCACACTTGCCCCAACAGGTTCTCGTATCACAAAACAAGTACAAATTGTCTTGGTGAAATAACTCCAACCCACCCATCAGCTCAACAATGTTGCATGCAAAAGCATACAAACATATAAACATAAGAATTTAATAGCATTGCAAAGCCAAAGGGCGGGTACTCAATGATCTTTCCGAGACCAGAGCACCTGGAGTAAAATCAGCAAGAACACGATGACAGGGATAAAAGAAACAAATCGAGCTTTTAGGTTCTTTTAAGAAAAGATTTCCCCATAAACTTTCATAAACTCTTACACCCCTGCCACCGTCGTGCAACCAAAGAGGTAAGCATAATGATCAACTGTAGATGGGTTAATCACCAGGCCTGCAGAGCGCTGTAAAATATCATGTTGGTAACCTTTCTTTTTAAATTTACAGATGGTTTTTACGAATAACCGGGAGAAATTAACATCGCCTTTTATCTTCTTAAGTTTATAAATTAAATCTCCATAAAAAACTGGCTGTGAAATTCCTTGTTGCAATAGTGATTTTAAACTGCAGCTGTATTTATGAATTAGATCTGGATATCGGCGATAAAACTTGCAAAAGGTTTTCCTTAATTTGTGATACCGATAACCTTGTTTTAAAAGTTTTTCTGTAATGCAAAGATTACGTTCATTGAAATCATTCACATCGTTGCAAGCTCTTGAAAAGCGAACAAGCTGTGAGATATAAACCCCGTAAGAAGTTGCACGAGGAACATCGCCGTCTAGAAACGGAAAAATTACTATATTAAAATTAAAATCATCTCTTTTATCATAAATTTTAGTAGTGACGTAACCATTTTCGATGGATAGATTTAAATCAAGGAAGTTTGCTTGCTTTTCTGAAGTGTTCGCTTTGTTAAGCTGTAGTTCTTTAGGATAAATCTTATTAACCAGTGATGGAAAATGGTTATTATCTATATTTAATAAATCATCAAGGTACCTCGAGGTGTTGTTAAAAGCTGTAATAATATCATCTTGATGTTCGGTAGAAAGAGATAACATGAAATCTCTTTCATAACAGTATAAAAACAGATCAGCAACAAGGGGTGCACAATTAGTACCCATTGGAATGCCTATTACTTGTTTATAAATAGAGGTACCAAATCTCAAATAAATATTATCCAATAAAAATGTGAGCGCCTGGATAAGGTCTTGACAGGTCCATGAAGTATAATTATCATAAGAACCATCTGTAAAGAATGCCCTATGTTCATTACAAGCAATAAATGTTTTATTTTCTCTAGCAAAAGTTTTTTCAACGAGACTGGTTAGCTTGTCTCTTATTAAATTATGAGGGAGAGAAGTATACAAGGTAGAAAAATCATATGTAGACAAACAGAACGCCTGAAAATTATTTGATTTAAGTTTCTTCAAAACGTCATTTGAATTTTTTATAGACCAAAATAAATTTTTGCCAGTAGTTTCAAAAACTTTTTCGCAATACCTAATTACATGTTCTTTTATGAAGACATATTTTTGTGGATTCAACCAACAGAAGAATCGTTGCTTTTTTACCACTGTCCATAAATACGGGCAAGAGCTGAAGTTATTGTAAAAGCAAAGTAACCAAAATTTGAAAAGATACCTTACTATCCCAGTTTTGAAAATTGCACATATTTTCCCAATTGAAAAGACACATGCAAAATAACTAAAAGGTGTTTTTCTTTTAAGTACACTATATGGACAGAAATTGGGATGAGGGTTTGCAGCGCAACCTTGTCCCATTTATTGCTTCATTAAGTGTTCCTTAAGTCATTAACACATGACCAATTATGTCATTCTAGGGAGCTTAAAACCTACCATAGAACTTACCTATTTATATCTTTCTGAGGTTAATTTCATTTTGAGTAGATGTATTTTTTTATTTATCTATTTCGTGACAAGAATTTTTGGCTCTGTGACATTTTTATATCAGTTGGTTTAGTCATTTTGTATTTCTAAGGTTTTTATAAAATTATCATTGAATATAATTATGTTTATGATCTTTATTAAATAATATATAAAGTTTACAATTAAATTGCTTTTGTGATTTGACCATGATCCCAAAGTTTTTGTACAATTGGCTCATCTGTCAATCAACACAGTTGTTACCGAATATAAACACAAAAGGAAAAGGAAATAAAATTTTGCCATAATTAATCAGACTACTCTGTTAGATTACTCCATGGATATGCCTTTCATTACATGAGCAAAAAGTGAAGATCGGGATCTACACCATTTGTTTCTTGGTCAGAAATAACCTAATGATTCTAAAAGTGAATATTTTAGATCCAAATAAGGCAGAACAGATGTGCCGGCTGATATGAAGCTCTACACTGTTAGCCCATCACACCCAGCAATGAAAGGTATAAACATTGAGCAATGAAAGGTATAACCATTGAGTAAAGGGGTTAGTTTTCCATTAATACAATACAAATTCTGTCGCAATCATCGTATCAATAACAAAATTCATTAAATACTGGAAAAGAGCAATTTTTGCAAATAAAATTAAAAACAAAATGTACAAAAATAGCAGTAAATTGTCTTTCAGTGAAACCATACTCGTCAAAGTTTTGCCTTATAGGTCATATTAATATCTGCTGTTTGAAAAGAAAATACTAGTTTGTTATTCTAGTCAAAATTAATTTCTGATATGAAACTTATCTGAATTCCTTTTCTTCGTCGAAAATATTCATTAATGGTTGAAAGTAAAAGACATTTTGCATTAGTTTCCAAAAATTTACTAAGACTTTCACAAACTTCATGTTAATCTATGGAAGTCAATATGCAAAATAAGTATACAGTTGAATTTTTAAATACCTACAGTTGAATCTGCCTTAGAAGACACCTGTATTCAGCAGCCATCTGTCTTAAACTGACATTTTGTTATAATTTTTACCCGTCTTAAACAGCCACCTGAGTTAAACAGTCACTTTTTGTCACTCCCTTAAGTGGCTGCTTAATGCAAGTTTGACTGTATATAAAAAGAATACTATCAAATGTTAAACATTTGATAATACAAGAATTTTGCAAATAATAAATCCAGTATACTGCTTATAAATCAACAGTCTGCGTTGAAGTTAATTTCCCTTAGTCGAAAACTGATCAACATGCATCAAAATATACATTTTATAACCTATAAGGCATTAAAGGAAGTAAATAAAATACAATGGATACCAAAAAAGGTCCAAAGAAGGTATTAATATCACTTGTAATGCCAAAAGATGATAAGCCGTTTTGAGTTACGACAGTTTTCCATTAATTTTAGTATCAGTATTTTAAACATTTCAGATGTAAAACTGTCGTAAGTCAAAAATTATTTAATATTATCTCAAATATTTTTTTTTCAAAACATTAGATTTTATTATAGTAAGATATTGATATTTTATGCCTATTTGTTAAATAAAAACTTAAGAAAAATATTCAAGTAACAAAATATACAGTTTTTTGCTTCTCCTGTAAACTTTTGAAAAAGTGAGTTACGACAGTTTTCCGTTCAGCCCTCGATATAAGCATGTTCATACGGGAGTGTGATGTGTGCGCAGCGGATAAGACACCCCCGAAGCAACCAAGAGCTCCATTGGGGCATTTGAGAAGCGGTATGCCTTGGGATACTTTAGCTGTCGATTATATGGGCCCATTTCCTGTAACGGAGAGAGGGAACCGATATATACTTACGCTTACAGACCATTTCACAAAATATGTGTAAGTTATGGCAGTGCCCAACCAGCAGGCAGAAGAATGCGCCACCAGGATAGTAAATGACTTCGTATCAAGATGGGGTACGCCACTCAGTATACACAGCGACCAAGGGTCAACATTTGAAAGTAAGGTCTTCAAGGAAATCTGTAGGATCCTTGAAATAAGAAAAACAAGGACGAGCCCAAGAAACCCGAAAGGAAACGGCCAAACAGAGCGTTTCAACCGAACATTACGGAAGATGATCCGAGCCTACCTCTCTGATGAACAAGACCAATGGGACTTGTACCTTGGCTGCTTAGCAGGTGCCTACCGCTCTACACCAAATGAATCTACGAAGTTTACACCCAATATGCTGTCCATTGGTAGAGAGGTCCGGCTGCCTGCCAGCATTGTCTATGGAGGTCAAGTGACGTCAGACGAAGTGCCTTTGCTGCACATGCAAATCTGCTTAGAGCTAGGATGCTCAAAGCACATGACATAGCAAGAAAATACCTGCACAACAGTGCCAAACGGAGCAAGGAGGTGTACGACCATAAACTATCCTTTCATTTGTATGAAGTGGGCGGTGTCGTTTGGTATTTACATGAAAGTAGGAAAGTTGGAGTTACCCCTAAATTGGAGAAAAGGTATGAAGGGCCCTACCTCATCACATCAAAGCTGTCAACTATCAACTTCGTCATACAATTGAGCCAAGAGGGTGATCAACGTTGTGTTCACCATGACAAACTCAAGCGATATGAAGGCTGCAATTTACCACGGTGGATTACAAGAGCCAAGAAGTCCATCAGGCAACCTTCCAGACACTAGTTCCAATAGTCATAGTCATTTTGTAGCAGTAGTCATTTCCTGAGGTTACCATGAATGTCCATTAGGTGTAACTACTAAGAATGTCGTTTCCTGAAACTACCACAAATGTCCATTAGGTGTAACAGCTAAAGGGTGGAGTGTAGAGTAATATAGAGTCTCCATAGTACAGGGCATGGGTCAAATACAGTCAGTTTCAGCAACGCCAGTTTCTAAATTCTTTCAACCATAGTCCAGCCAGCCTGCTAGAAAGCATGTCACTGTTTGACACCGCAGTGGTTGCCCCGCTTTGACAAGGCCCTTTGTTCTTGTGTATTTTCAGATGTCAAGCGAGAAGGTGAGACGAGGTAGGTTGTACATGTGCTGTCATTGCGAGGCCACTGGTAAAACGCATGCAGACAGATAACGTATCATTGGGCATGTCCTGAAGCACCGTTTGACGCTGGATCAGACACCTTTCTATTGCAAGTTGTGTCTGTTCAGATGTACAACCAAGGAAGCCCTGTACCGCCACAAGACGAGTTATAAGCGTCACTTATTGATGGCTCTGGAGCTTAAGTGTAGAGCTACCGACAACAGCTACCTGGTTGAAAATAACAACCCCAGACAAATTAAGGAGGGCGTGGATTTCAGGCAGTGTTCTTTGTCTGAGCAGTTCTCAGGCAAGGTAGTGCCGTCAGAGGACCCCTTAGACCCAGACCTTGATGAGTTTTTCGACGTAACTTCATCTGCAAGCAATTCATCCGTCATTTCTTTGCCGGAAAATAATAACCATAATGCGCCATCCACCCATTTAAAACAGACAGACGGGCTCATCACAATCCAGGTTACTCCCAAGGTCCTAGCCACTCTCCTAAGCAACCCAGCAGCAAGCCACAACCCGACAACCTTGAGTGTGCCTTCACACAAAAGTCACCTCAGTCAGAGCAACATGCCACACCAGGGTGCTCAAACCAGCCTGCAGTTACCCCAGCAGCTACCTGACCCATTTAGATTCCCAAAATCTAATATGTCTGTCCAACAGCAATCAACCATTCGATCCACTACAAGTACCACCACCACAGCAAGTAGTTCTACCACGTGCACATTAACGCAAACCCCAGTAATGCGACCAACGCCACAAACCACCAGCTCCTTAAACACCCCGGCGCTTCCCACTCAGTACGAGGATATAAGGCCGTAGCTATTGGGCAGCAGTTCTCCTAATTGCTTTGATACTGAATTGATGAGCTTTCTCTCAAATAGTCCAACCACGAAAATGGACACTGCTCAGCAAACCGATGAGACCTTAGAGCCAGTAACAAAGAAGGCTAGGCTAGAGGAAAACACCAGTCGGAAAGAGGACACAAAAAAGTGTCACTGTGAACTCCCGGCAGCCACCATGGAGAAGCTAGTGAATGCGATTGATTCCAACAGCAGCGCAATCCGTAACATAGATAGATCAATGCAAGAGCTGTTTGAAAGACTGGTTCACGCTGTTGACAGGATTGGCCAGGAGATCCATCGAACCAGAACATCTGAGCTTGCAACGCCAAGACAGGAGAGAGTGAAGAACCAGAGGAGAGAGGGCAGCAGGAAGAGAGAAGACTGTAGGGATTGCAGAAGAGAAGATAGCAAGATGGAGAATAGCAGAAGGGAAGACAGTAAGAAGGATGTCAGAAGAGGAGAAAGTAATAGAGCAGATAGCAGGAAAGAAGAAAGAAAGAAGGAAGTCAAGAGAAATGATAGTAAGAGGGAGGATATCAGACGAGAAGAGAGTAGGAGGGAGGCTAGAAAGGATGAAAGTAAGGAGAACATACTTAAACCTAAAAATTAACATTTGAAAAGTGACTTTTAATTAAGTGAATTACCTACAGTCTGAAGGAAATGTATTACCACTGCTAAATGTGACTTTTAACAAATAGAAATGTTGATCAGTGACTTTTAAAGTGAAATAATTAATTAAAATAGTTTTGTGACTCATTGCCATGGAGTGACTCTCATAGTCGGATCGTGAAAGAGTGACAGTGACGATTACAGACATTTTTCGTTTCAAAGTTAAATTTATAATTAAATCTACAAGATGTGAAGCAATTCTTACCTGCACAGTGACATTACTGATTTTACATTAATTTTAGTGTTAACAACACAGAGGGCAACAGAGAACTGTTTATGCATATTGCTCCAGAAATTTAATGTTTGTGTTACATTAAGGTGACATGCTTTTTTAAAACTTGTAAAGGTGATTCTTGTTGCACTTTGAAATGTTTAGCTTTTTAAGGCTGTTCACTAAACTTGTTCTCCTATTCATAACGATAAAGTATGTGTACCTTATATTAAGGTGATCTGCCTCATTGAAATGATTTAAGGTTATTTATTGACTTGTTGAATGTGCCTTTAAATGTTTAACTTGTTATGACTCTTAACTGGTTCTTTTATACAATAACTTAAATATGAGTGCCTAATTAATTAATTTTGTCAGTTGGAACTTTGACATTTTAAGTGGGGGGTATTGTAGTAATATGCATGACTGACATGTACATAGTCTGTGTTTTAGTCCGAATTTAGTCAAAGTGCATTATTAATAAATTATCTTACTTTTATTTGTCGCATGGAATCATAAATCCAGGTTTTCCAATTTGATACATTTTAACTATTTTAAGCCGTTATCCTGAATGTAAACTGTCATTTTATCTTTAATATTTCGTGAATTAGGCATGGAGGCGGCCATTTTTGTTGCATTCCACCGCATTGCATCATGGGCGGTTGCCTACGATACGTAAACAGTTTGCTCAGCATCCGTAAATGTCATCCAACTTCGGCTGTAATTTTCACGATAACTATCCATTTAAAAGGAAGTCAGAGGTGACAGTCATTTTCTTTATTGTTTTCTCTTTCGATTGATATATATTTTAATGGAAGTTTCATTTACAATTTTTTGTAAAATTGTAAGTTTGTAACGCGCACTTGGTTGAATCTTGTGCGCAGCGTTAAACTGTGCGCATTGCACACATTTTTTGTTTGTGTACGCATTTTTCTAAAGTGTACCGCAAATTTTATGTGCGTACATTTGGGGTATATAAACCCAGTTTTTCTTCATTCGAGAGCTCCAACACACCAAAATTCCAAAATTGTCGTCATTCATTTTTTGTACAAGATTCAAACAAGGTTCAAAATTATTATCAAACAATAGACTAGAATCTATTAGTAATTTTAACAGACAGAATTTGCTTTATTTAAAGGTCGAATACAAATTTATTAAAGAATTCCGTAGCATAATAATTATTACTAGTCTAGTAAAGGCTGAGTGTTTAAAAGTTATTCATTAAAGTCTTTTGACTTCATTATTGAATTTGCATGCTTTTCAGCATGTTTTAAGCATTTCTTATGTAGACTAGCTACTAGCCTTATTATTTGTAATAGAATGGCAACAGAATTTAACATATTGTCAATTTCCATATTTTTTCTTGATATTTATTTTTGTGAATTATTAGAATAATTAACAACTGTTGAGGTACTGTATATTGAAAATAAAATTCATTAAACTGAAGCTGGCTATTTTAGATTTGTAGGTAGGAAATAACAACATTACTATAGTAGTTTAGTTGGAGCTTAATTTCGGCCATTTATAACAGTTTTCCCAAGTCTGCTTATAGCCAAAGGGTATTTCATCCTTGCCAGTTACTGGCTCAGACCCTGACGACCCGGTTTTCGAACCCTGTTAGAAAGGCCTCCCAGAGCCAGAAAAAGTGTAAAGATTGTCTTCACCGTCTAGATGGATAACAGGATCCGTACCTGGCCCTGCCCAACAGCCGGACCGTAACAATATTATCAACATTTTTCACAGTTTCATAATACCGAATGCATTGCAGTAATTTAGATACCAAAATTATGAAAATTTATTTATAATAGAAAAGTAATTGCGAAATAAAAACTGTACCCCGAAAATAAAAGAAACACTTTTTGCTAAATGTGACAATGAATTGGTTCAATCTGTTTCCTTTTGTTCATTGTCATTTATATATAGTATATTTTATCAAATGTAGAAATAAAATGTATTGTTTTTTGTTGTTGTTGTAATTGTTTTTCAGATGCAAGGCAGGTATTGAAGCTGGGGACGAGAAGGACATTATTATTAATTGATTAGGGCAAATGGTTCCAAATTTATAGTACCATAATTCACAAGAGAAAATCTATATAGGTGCAGCAAAATTACTATTCTGCCATGCAAAATAGAATGTCTACAGCTAAACGATTGACTTAATTTTCTATACCTAAAGCGGAATGTAAGAGGCTCGAATAGGGTCTGGATTTCCCTGTAGGTCCTTTTCCTCCAACAAAATATCAACTGAATTTGCATGTCCACTTTTTAAAATTTTTTTGCTTTGTCAATAATAAAATACAGCCGACCACATGCACTTATCTACTTTTTGAACTTATGTTCATTTGTTTTTGGTTTTGGAAAGGGTATAAAGATACATCTTTCATGCAATCTTTGTCTGTATACCTCGAGTCACCTTTACTAACACCATAGCAACATTGTTGTGTCTTACTAAACTTTTTTTAAAGATTTTGGTTTCAGATCCATGCCTCAACACAAGCTAATTTATATACTCAACAAAAATAGAAACCTGACACTTTATATTTGGTGTATTTTCCTGGAATCAGATTTAAAGCTAATTGAATTGTGGTATGTAATAAAAATTGTGCATGTTTTGAACTTAATTATGCATTTTGATATTTTTGGTGCATGAAACAAGTGATTAGTGGTTATTTTCTTTTGGATGGTGCAAAAATATATAGATTTTGAATATGCACCTCATACTGATTCAAAGTTACAGTGTCAGGTTTCTTTTTTTGTTGAGTATATAAAATTTGTACCGCTAGCAAGGTTGCTAAGGTCAATTCTTATCAGTGAATCTATTTTTAGCATATTGGCTACCTGTGAATCCTTCCTATACAATATTTACATGCAAAGGGAGAGCAATCAAACATAACTTCCGTTATTGAAAGGGATGTTCAAAAAGTTCTTCTACCCCGTCAAAATCACTTAACAATTTCACTTAAAAAACTAAGGTTTCTACCCATAAAACGTTCATAGCAATACATTTTATTTCTAAAACAATAATTTTGAATGCATAAGTAACAAAAATCACGCATTTACCAAAACAACATCTTTTCTGAACTTTTTTAGTAACCCTCTTATCTCTCTTGGGTCAAACTAGATGTACGTATTAAACATCATCTATTAATAGTTAAATAATAAATATAATACATGACCCATAATTCGTCCAGAAAATATATAAAGTTTGCTTTATATGATGTTCATTTTATGCAACCAGTACATAGTAAGTGTTTTGTCTAGTTTGGCTCAACACTTATCCTACATTTTGTAACTAGATCACAATCTAATGAAGAAGTAAATGTATTGGCTTTAGTTATATTAAGCTCTTCAGTTCGAATATTATTATTGTTTATGTGTCACACTATATTTATATTATTTGAAGCCTTACAAGCAGGTGTTAAAATAAATATGTTACATCTTGTCTAATAGCTATAAAAGAACATGTAATTAGGTATTGCGAAAAAGTTTTTGAAACTACTGGCAAAAATTTATTTTGGTCTATAAAAAATTCAAATGACGTTTTGAAGAAACTTAAATCAAATAATTTTCAGGCGTTCTGTTTGTCCACATATGATTTTTCTACCTTGTATACTTCTCTCCCTCATAATTTAATAAGAGACAAGCTAACCAGTCTCATTGAAAAAACTTTTGCTAGAGAAAATAAAACATTTATTGCTTGTAATGAACATAGGGCATTCTTTACAGATGGTTCTTATGATAATTATACTTCATGGACCTGTCAAGACCTTATCCAGGCGCTCACATTTTTATTGGATAATATTTATTTGAGATTTGGTACCTCTATTTATAAACAAGTAATAGGCATTCCAATGGGTACTAATTGTGCACCCCTTGTTGCTGATCTGTTTTTATACTGTTATGAAAGAGATTTCATGTTATCTCTTTCTACCGAACATCAAGATGATATTATTACAGCTTTTAACAACACCTCGAGGTACCTTGATGATTTATTAAATATAGATAATAACCATTTTCCATCACTGGTTAATAAGATTTATCCTAAAGAACTACAGCTTAACAAAGCGAACACTTCAGAAAAGCAAGCAAACTTCCTTGATTTAAATCTATCCATCGAAAATGGTTACGTCACTACTAAAATTTATGATAAAAGAGATGATTTTAATTTTAATATAGTAAATTTTCCGTTTCTAGACGGCGATGTTCCTCGTGCAACTTCTTACGGGGTTTATATCTCACAGCTTGTTCGCTTTTCAAGAGCTTGCAACGATGTGAATGATTTCAATGAACGTAATCTTTGCATTACAGAAAAACTTTTAAAACAAGGTTATCGGTATCACAAATTAAGGAAAACCTTTTGCAAGTTTTATCGCCGATATCCAGATCTTATTCATAAATACAGCTGCAGTTTAAAATCACTATTGCAACAAGGAATTTCACAGCCAGTTTTTTATGGAGATTTAATTTATAAACTTAAGAAGATAAAAGGCGATGTTAATTTCTCCCGGTTATTCGTAAAAACCATCTGTAAATTTGAAAAGAAAGGTTACCAACATGATATTTTACAGCGCTCTGCAGGCCTGGTGATTAACCCATCTACAGTTGATCATTATGCTTACCTCTTTGGTTGCACGACGGTGGCAGGGGTGTAAGAGTTTATGAAAGTTTATGGGGAAATCTTTTCTTAAAAGAACCTAAAAGCTCGATTTGTTTCTTTTATCCCTGTCATCGTGTTCTTGCTGATTTTACTCCAGGTGCTCTGGTCTCGGAAAGATCATTGAGTACCCGCCCTTTGGCTTTGCAATGCTATTAAATTCTTATGTTTATATGTTTGTATGCTTTTGCATGCAACATTGATGAGCTGATGGGTGGGTTGGAGTTATTTCACCAAGACAATTTGTACTTGTTTTGTGATACGAGAACCTGTTGGGGCAAGTGTGAGGTTGGTGCACCCTAGAACCTGGTTTAAACCCCCAGTGGCAATTTGTTTTGCCACTGACCGTTCCAAGGCGGTATCCCCAAAGGTTCTCTTGGTTATTAATTGTTTGTGGCGTCCTATTTGAATTGACATACATATATAAAACATGCGCTCTCTCTCTCTCTCTCTTCCTCTCTTCTTTTTCGCTGCGTGGGGAGGCTGTGTTTTTTAGTGTGGCGATTCCTGATATGCATATGTTGCTTTTTTGTGAAAGTCTTCAATTCCCTTTTTTCAAATGACAAAAGTTAAAGACGAGATCGAGGTGGTTATAAATTGATGACTCTTTTATTTAAAAGAGATATACGAGTGTCAATTGGTTTTGAATATATTTTTCTTATCAAAAAGATTAATATGCACAGCCTCCATTGCAAAACAAGTTTGAAAACCCGGCAATTTCTGCATGACAAACATTAAAATCGAATTCCAAATGAATTCTATAATTGAGGCTTTTAGAAATTAATTAGCGGATGCTGTACTGTGAGCATGAAGATCTCCTGAAACGAAATGACCGGCATGCAGATAGAAGAACTGAGTTTGAACAATCCCAAGATTTTGGTGTATTTTCAATAATCGGTAAAACAGATGTAATTTTAGTTTAATTGAAAAATATGTTTCTTACTGGTTTCTTGTATTTAAAACAAACGATAGATGTTTTATTTTTTCAACAAAAATAAGGTACAGTTGGATTCAACCTTTTATCTTTAAATAAATATTCGAAAAGCCAAAAAAGGAATTTTTTAGGATATGTATTCGAGGATCAGATTTTAAGTCAATGTGTGGTCTGCGAACATGACAAGATGTAGACGTGCAATTTAAATAACGTGGGTGATTTCTTCTTAGGCCGGTTTTTCATGGTTCCGTGATGCGTGATCCGTGTCCGTGTCCGCGTCCGTGTCCGCGATTTTTCACTCACCAAAGATATCGTTGGGTATATTCCATACCTCCGTGTCCGTTCCTCGTCCGTGTTCGTGTCCTTCTTAATTTATTGAGCAGGAACGGGTTGTATATGTTAGTAAAGTGACCTTAACTAAACTTTTATCTAACAACTGTGTGTCAAAAATTGTTTAAATATGTGAAGCCTTTCATGAGAAATAATCCAGAAACCATTTTTTTTCTATTTTTAGTAACGGTGAACAGTGACCTTGACCCCTACCAGGCCCATTTTCAATACCAAATTTTCATCATAATATGTCAATCTGAACTAAGGTTATTGAGCATATACAATTGTTTCTATTTTTAATTAACAGTGACCTTGACCCCACAGGCCTTACTTTCAAGCCCATAAGTCGTCTTCAAAGAAACCACCGATACACCAAATTTCATTCAAGAATCTCATTTCCAGCTATAGTTACTGAGTGGAAATGAAGTTTTGATAACAGTAACCTTGACTTCGAACCCACAGACCCCAAAGTCAAACCTTACATGTATCTTGTAAAGTAACATCGGTGCCCCCCCCCCCCCCACTATAACCTTGACACTGACTCAACAGGCCCCAAAGTGGAACTCGACCTGTATCTTGTGATGTTACATCTATATCACAAAAAGGATTTAACCTGTGAAATATTTCATGAGTAATCATCCTTGACCACACCAGTCCCAAAGTCGAACTTGATCTGTATTTTGTGATGTTACATTTGTGTACCACAATTTTTAAAAATATTTGACGCCTTTAAGGAGCTATCGTCCGGAAACCATTTTTCTCTTATTTTAGTTACCGTGACATTGACACTGATCCCACCAGCCCTAAAATCGAACTTTACCTGTATCGTATGCTGTTACACCTGTATACAAAAAATTATTTAAATCGCTCAAGCCTTTCATGAGTTTTCATTCGGAAACGAAAAATCCGACCGACCGACCGACAGACCGACCGGCAAGCTCACTCCTATATACCCACTCAAACTTGTTGGGGTATAAACACATTGATAAGCATTTAGTTACTATTTACTACTCACATATTACCGGATCTTAACTTGAACTGAACGGGCCTGGAATCCGAAAGTACTCCGACTTCAAA
Source organism: Corbicula japonica (assembly GCA_038501625.1). NCBI lineage: Eukaryota > Metazoa > Mollusca > Bivalvia > Venerida > Cyrenidae > Corbicula > Corbicula japonica. The sequence goes on along the minus strand of JAZAYU010000006.1, from coordinate 11,253,544 downwards.
TTTGTGAAGGACCTACATGAGACTTGTCTTAAAAATAAATGTTATAAATGTATTATCGGGAGGCTATCATCGTCGAACAACATTATTTCTATTAACGTTTCCGTTTAATCTTTAATTACCCCGTTTTGCTTGTAATTTCAGAATTTCTTTATCTTGGCTGATACCGTGATCTGAACCCTCATCGGATCCTCGGCGCTCCGAGTTACCCGGATGCACTGACAACTGAAGAATGCATCAACAAATGCATGGCTGGAAACTTCTCCCATGCAATGAAAGAGGTGAAAATAATTGTTTACTCGCACATGAATGTTAAGAGATTCCATGTATGTGTTACCAATGTTTATCGGCAAATGTATAGATTTCTGCAATTACTAAACAATCTACATCCGCTTTCAGTAAATCTCTATCAAAAAGATAATCATGTTCAGTTAAACTGGTGCAAACTCATAGTGAAACTACCGCTTTTAAAGTATAAAGCAGTTTTGCAGAGTCATGTTTTCTACAGCGGTTAAATCTAAAGATTTATGTACCATTCTGCAAATATATTCATTATATACCCAACAAAAAAGTTCTGCACACAAGTGTTTTGGCTAAATTTTATAATGTAGCAAACAACTGGTAAAAATACTTACATACATTGGTAAATAACCGAGAAATATCAGTTGGAGTATGATAGGGGTCAACAGTCAAAAGTTGCAAAATTTGCTGTATCAGAGGTATGAAATCTATGAAGCCAATGTTGTATGTTGCATACATGTAGCAATTATAACAAGAAAAGTATAACACAGATGTGTTATATGTGGACGACATTTAAAAGAAGTTAGATGTTGGGTGTAAGAGTTCATGCAGGCGATGGATTGTTTTTAAACCAAGAAAGAATTAAGTGATAATATATTGCTGTCTTTTATTGGCAAAAGGTATTGAACGTTAAGGATGTGCGTGTGTATTACATATAGTTGTGGAACGCGTTGTATACAAGGAATGCGGTTTGAAATGAAATATACCGAAAATGGTATGGCCTGGGGTATATGATGAAATTTGTTTGCTGAACATTTACACGTTTGCAGTAAATGTAGTGAATGATTTGAAAACAAACGAATTGAACAGTTTTCCTTTTAAATATAATGATAACTAGCTGGAAAATAGTGGAAGAGATTGTTGCTATGGTAACATGCATTATGATGAAGAATTGCCAGAACTATATGTATTGATATGTATTCATTTTAGGATACCCAATAATTTCTCACATTTTAAGGATTTACTACACTCCTCCTTGCACCTTTATCGATAAAAAAGAAAAGTTTCAAATTTCAATAACGGCAAAATGCCTTTCAATGAAATTTTGCATAAATGAATGTTAATTTTGTTTAGTTTGATAATTTTCTTTTTAATCGATGTCGAACAAGGAGAAGTGAAGCGGATCGTTAAGAGCACTCAAAATTTCGTAAATGTAACTGATTTTTCATTATTGTCATTGTAGATTTTCATAAGTAGATACTCTACTGTGAGCTATGTCAGCCATTCCCCCTTGCAATATCGTTTTCTCGATATCAACAGCAGCTGAAGATAATGTTAGCCCTTGTACTTTGTGAACAGTTACACCAACATTTAATTTTCATAAAGGAGTTACCAGGAAGTTAAAAATTATCATAGCACTAACCACTTTACAATGAATTTGCTCTATATAAACTCAGCAGTACCTTTCAAAATTGTCCTACCACGTACCTGGCAATTTCTTTGGTACTTTCAGGATGAAAATCTATACTAACTATCTATATTCAGACAAAGCATCTTCATCCCGTAAACCAGGGGTTGGGGGTTGGGGGAGGGGGGGGGGTGAGTCACACTGCAATACCACCTCAAACCAAATTAGTCTGAACAACAGAAAAAGACCTACGAATATGGTTATACAATCATTATTTACTTTTTATAGACACGAAATCACCTTCTTCTTGTAAAGCAGAAACCCACTAGAACCGTCAATTTCAACATCAGAAACATTTGTAAACAAAGAACCATCATATATATAGGTCACATTCACGCGCAAAAATCAAGTCACATAATCGCCAATATTCGTAAACAAAACCAAACACAAACTTCAATATCTGCGAAGAATAATTATCTTAATAATGTTTCTTTCTACATGTACACTCTTTCTCTAACTGCTTACAACAATAAACGTTCAATTCGCGTATATTTTGATTAAAAGAAAACACCAACTAATCGATCTATTTATATACTCTATATATATCTATACTCAATATATAGATCTTTTTATATACTCAATTATAAATAGCTTGAGCTGGTACTTAACGTTCGCTAACGCTTAAAAGAACACACACAACTCATCGATCTCTTGTATAGCCTGGCGCACATTCCCGATCAACAGTGATCTAGAAAACGAAACTATAAACAAAAATCCATGCAAACAAAACCATTGCAAATAACTTAAAATATAACAAAAACTTACCGCAAACAATCCTATACGACTATATCCACTCGCACTACCAAATCATACAAGCTTTGCGTGCTGAACCCCATCTTGAAAAACCAGAGGGGTCAGTTCAAAGTTATCACGCGAAATCACAATCATCTGATTCATCAATTATCTGACTAAACATACATGGAATTGCATCTTTGTCATGTAAATATTTTGTTTCTATATAAACCTAACACGTTTGCATACATAATCATAAACATAGAGTCCACATAATCAAGCAACATAAAAATTCGTTGACATCTTCCCTCTTACTAATCGGATTTCCTTGGGTAATACCGTATCATTGTACATACAACATGGTGCCCGTTTAGTATTCAACGATCTATATATAAAGCCGGGCCACATGGTACTCAACATTCGCTATAAACCTCTATTTAAAGCTGGGCCCATTATTTCTTTGGGCCGGAATAGTTGTACATAGTAAAGGTAACAAGTTTTAGCTTTCCAAAAAGCTAGTCGGTCATTGCACATAAATTAACAGAATAAGTAGGTATGTATTCGTGCTTGTATTTACTTTTGGACCAATGTAAGTCAATGATATTGCCAGTTTTCTGTCGATCAATGTCACACAAATTGTATCTGACAAACTTTTTTGTGAATTTAGTTGATGTTTCAAGTTTCAAGTTTATTTCCATTTACATTTCTCTGTATGTACAAAACATAAACAAGATAACATATATACATTGTACAATGCTGTTACTTTAAAGCATGCAAACAAAGTTGAACGGCTGATGTTTGATTTATTGAAACATGAAGAAGACGGTTACCGGCAAAAGGCATTAATATAAATAATCGTGTCTCTAGTAGACGTAATTTATTATTTTATTCTGGACGTGTAGAAATAATTACGTTGTTTAAGCACCAGCGAATGGGATGAATGAGTTACATTAACGCGAATGCTCAAAGAGGTACCATAGAACTTTCCACACTCGATGCTTATTTGTACATTGAGCAGAAAAGCCATGCTTATAGTATTTAGTATTCATTACCAACATTCATAAAGTGTAGTTTTAGTTGGGTCAGCAAATCTCGTCAAACTTGAAGTTGACGAGCGTTAGAAGACAGTAAACAATAAATTAAGATGCTGATGCATTTATTATTTTCACTTAAGCTTTATGCTGCTCATATCATTTGCTTTTGCTTGAACGATTTTCTCTGAAACTATTTCAGAAACTCAAAAAGCACTATTTGTATTTAAATTAATCTATGATCAAAGAAATTGTCGTTATGCCACTGTTCTGAAAATTCTTCACAATTATTTCTCTACTTTAAAGGATGGTTTTCCATTGCTTGCAGTATATTCTAGTAGAGCGCCCTTACATAGAAATGATAGTGCTTGTATTGTCTACCTTACTGTACTTGTCAAAATAATGTTATTGTTTAGTATCCCAAGACCAAGTCCAGATCCGTTATATAGCATGTGTATGGGGAAGAAGACATTGGGGTCATGGGTATCCTCGGAAATCTTTTACAAGTTAAACTCAATTTGGATTGCAACTGCGACGAGTCCGACCGTTCACTATAGATCCCAAGAAGAGAACGCGTGGATAGATGCGGTTGTAAGAGGGAATAGGGGAATCAAAATAAATCAATTCGTATTTCGTTAATAATGCATATATTAAAGGGCAAGTTTTAAATATTATGGCGGCGGAAGTTTTGTAACATAAATTAAATAGTTAAGTTTAAATGATCAAAATACAGATGCACGTATAGAAGGGTTTCCAAGTTTTTATTTTAAAACAATCGTTTAAGTTTTTTTTCTTAAAATAGATGAAAAGGTCACTTTGAAAACCACCGAAGACGAAAAATGTGAACATATTACAGGCTCGGTTTCATTGAGCCTGTTAAAGACTTTTAAGCATTTCAAAAACATAAAATACCACATCGTAATTAGTACTCCAACTTGGATATCAAAAGGACAGGGAAATAAATAGATCTAAAAAACATGGCGGTTTTTGTGCAACAAGCTCAAAACTAGGCAATCTTTGAGAAAGAGCATAATATATAAATGTCCCTCTGAATGAGTAAGTGCGAATAAAAGATAAAATGTAATGTTCATAACTAATGAAGAGATGGGTAGTCATCAAACCAACTAGGTTTAAACTCTCACAGCTCGGGTTATAACATTCCAATTATGCGCTCGTGAAATGCAAAATTATGAGGTTGATTAGCTGATAACAACTACATTTGTAATTATGGATTGAAATGATTTTTCAACAAACTTGACTAACGAAGTACTTGTAACTGAGGTAACGTGTCGCCATTTATCCTATAAATTGATATTAGACAAATTCAATAAACATTATTGATGCTACCACGCTGAACGTGTAATCATAAAGTGCAATTAACCTCCTGTGGCCATCCTAGTCGTTTATCTCTGTCGTCCGCAGCTAATTGGTCGTATTGATGACTGTCTTTTAGCTAACCGCCGCCCAACTGACTACGCTTGTGATATTAGATAAAAATATTGCCCATGCTGATCATCTCCTATGTTTACTTTAAATAATGGTCATGTCACATTCGCTAAACCTCCGGTAACTTCTGAGAACATTCACCGAAATTGCACTGAAAATCGCAAACAAATTGCAAAATCGCTGACCTCTTAAGCTTTTTTTGACTTTAAACAATGGTCACCTCACATTCGCTAAACTTCCGTTAACTTCTGAGAACATTCACAACATTTGCTCTGGAAAGCGCAAAAAAAGCAAAATCTCTCTTTAAAAGACAATATTTTGACAATTATGCAAAGTTCTGAGCATTCGTTTCCTCCTCAATGCTTGTTTAAATCATCTCCTCGTTTGCTATAAGCCTCTACTATTTCACGACCGTATGTTTGGTGATTTATACTACAAGAAAGAAAATGTTTAATGTTAACACACGGGTAGAAGTTTTCATCAATTTTCAAAGTCAACGCATGGACATGAGTTGTTTTTTTTTGAAACCCGCATTATTTCATCTAACATGTCATACACTGAAGTTGACACCATTAAAACAAACAAACAAAAACAGGAAAATGTGCGAGAACCAGAAATATTACATGTTGAAGTTCAGCATTCTAACGAAATTGTTGAAGATCAGAATAGTAAATATAACAATTTGAGTCCCTGTCAGGCTGCTCATCCCCCACCCTAGGACAGTGACAAAATTTTGTTGTTGAACATAAACTCTTGATTTTGGAATGCATTTTTGGTTAAAAGTGTATGCTAATGACCGACTAGCTTTTTGTAAACTTTTGTTTACAGACAGCCTTTCCCGCCAAAATCGGATATTCATTAGTCTCTAAGAAAAACATAAACGATGTCTTGCTTTTGACCATCAAAATCAATATAACGGATCGAATCTATTTCATATATGGGATCACCCTGAACAGTTGTTTGATTCAAATAAAGTGTCAGTTCAACTTATAAGCAAATAATATTTTGCTATCAAGGTTTGCATCACGTGACTTTCTAAAAAAAGACACATAACATTATTTCTACACCCTGTAGAAAATACAACACACGTATGTTTATATAATTTAATAAGTCGTTATAGATCAGCTCAAGTTCTGATTTGATGTTACTGCAACGTCCAAAGATTGTTTCATCAACATTTAGAAGACTTTTCTTGCAAATAGGGGGAACGGAATAGCATTTTCAAGCTTTAGACGGGCGGCTTTGTCTAAAGTGACCACGTACGGTGCCGCTGTTAACCGGTGTTATCCTTCAAAGTTCAAGTTAGTTTGGTCCATTGTAATATGTCGGTCATCAGGGACAGTAAATTAAGTATACAAGAATCATGATTATCTACATTAATGTCTTTTCCGGTAAATGCCTTCTCTATATATCAAGCAATCAAACATCAGCCTCTACACTTTCCTTTTGCATGCGTCTTAGAAACAGGTGGCATAGTCTAAATTATCCGTTCTGGACCGTGGGTCACTGTTAACCGGTGTTCAGGCTAAAGATCTCAAGTTTGGTCGATTATAATATGTCGGTCATCAGGATGACCGACAATCAAGTAATAGTTACATAGTAATAATATATTATGACCCATAATTCGTCCAGAAAATGCACTGTGATGTCGGCAACAGGAAGTGATCAACAGTTGATACCAAGCCATTTCTAGCGTAACACTCAATCTTTAGTTTTTATTTATTACATTATCACATTGTTTAAATTATTTACCAAAAAGTATGTCATAACAGTTTAGTGATGATTCGGACAGTTTCAATTCTGTATTTATGAGTCTAAGCATCCTTTTAATTAATTGTGTAAGAACAACGGTTATGCAATCCACATCCAATTGTATTTGAGAAAAACACTACTGCATTTTTTGTAATTCACATTAATGTATTCCCTACGTTTACCAAGGAAGGTTTTCATTGTTAATTTGACCGTAATGGAAAATGTCGGACTACATCGGCCACCTAGCCTTCTTTCTCAAGAAGACAGAGCACGTACAGTTGGTCGGATTTTTTATATCTACCTGGTATTTTTGTTAACGAATGAAACCTAATTCCAAAAATGAAAATTCGTCGGCTGGTGAATTCCATGAGACGGCACTTGGAAGAATGCCGGATTTATCGTGGTGGATTTACTCACTATCAGTTTAGTGATTTTTGCAACTTTTGTGAAGTAACCCCCGATGACTTAATAAAATAATTGCTTATAATGTTCTGATCGGATTTTATTTCTGACTTTTTTACATTGTTAAATTTGAATTGCTGTTTTATGATACATATCATTTTATTGTGTTTGGTGAAATGAAAAAAGATATTTTATAAAATGTCTAACTGTGCAGAACTTTTTTGGCCGAGTATATATCAGAGCACATTGTGGTTAACAAGATTCATAATATCAGCAACAGGCCCGGATCCAGACTGGTACATGCTGGGGGGGGGGGGGGGGGGCTGATGACGGGGTGGGTGTGGGAGGGGTATCATCTCGCGCATTCGATTTTTTTTCTGCGGTGTGCTAAAATGGTGCAATTTTAAGTATACCTGAACTATATCTGTACTTATTCAGTGTGCAATAAATTAACAGTTCTCTCATAATATACAAAGACAACAGTAAGGTCGCTTAATCATTTTAATGTCATACAGAGCACCAACAATTTTCAATATTTTTATATGAAAAATGACTAAGTAATAAATGTATAAACATCTATCAGGAACTTATGATAGTTTAAAGCAGGCAGTTATGAAGGAACATACATCCACTCTTTCACATATTTTACATGAACTTGTTCTGCCATTATTAAAACCAACATTAAAAACACTTATGCTGTCAATATCAAAACAAACATTTCAAGCACTCATTCTCAGTAGTCTGAACTGAGGATAAACATAAATTATCCAACTTTTGTTTTTTTTTACTAAATCCAAATGAATGAAGAGAACGCTTCATTTTCAGAATGTTCCCATTATCTGGTCAAAAATGCTGCAATGTGTCCATTATGGGCATTAGAAGTAAATATTTAAACATTTTAACTTGTTCTTACGGAGAGATTGAGTATTTTACATAAACAAAGCACATATTCTTTTATATTTCTTACAGTATTCGTATTCCTGCCACTGTAGCAACGGCTTTGTTTTGCCTGTGTACAGTGCACCGGAATCGGACTGCTCGTATCGGTGTAACGAAAGTCCAAGTCAAATCTGTGGAGGGTATCCCGTGGTTCGGCTTATTTAATCATATGACCAGACATCGAGTCATGCGGCTCATAGACGTTTTGCCATCGGCTGAGAATGTTTTTGTGTTGTTGTGACTTGAATAAACTGAGAGTGAGAAAAACACAAGTTTTAGCTTTCCAAAAAACTAGTAGGTCATTAGCATGACGTTTTAAAGGAATACGTTCGGCTGTTTAAAACATGTTTTTAAATGATAGAAATCATTTTGATAAATACAGTTTTCGTAATCATACTCTTACGACAAATTAGATAATTGTATAATCAATTAGTAACAACACTGATAAGCTGTTTTCAAACGTAGCATGTTCGCGGCCCTTGTTGACATCTCGTTGTCTCGCGAGAGTTTTCAAACCGAGGCGTGATGTCATTTACACACTTCCGTTCCTTCAGTTTTGAATACACACAAAGCTGAAAGCATCCAAGTTTAATTTAATTTTTGTTTGCTAAACATGAAATCATTGTTATATGCAAGAAAATATTGTAATCTAGGAGAAAAAAGGACATTTTACATAATAATAGTGTAAGCATAACGGACGTTCATACACACACTGTCATACATTTTTTTTGCTCAAATTATTTCATCGCTCACAAGGACTTATGTCTTAATACAATATGTTAAGTGACAATTTGAGCTATGCTGTGATCACTAATTTGAAATAATTCCATTTCAATTTAAAATATTATTGAGTTACTGTTGTCCCTTGAAAATGCATATGCAAATTCAGCAACAATTAAGTTTTCACATTTGTATTACATGTCACCATCTTCTTCGGGCCAAACTGGCCGGTGAGATTAGCATGTCAATTAGTGGCAATTAACAGTAACACGGTCGAGTTAAAACTTGTGCCATACATAGTGCTACATTAAAATAATTAGAATAAGGAAAGAACTATACTATTTTAGTAAATGTTTTAATATTACAAAACTAAATTATTAAATAAGATCGCTTCAGGTTCCGCATACACGGGCACTAGATCACTGAATTCAAACGTTTACCTCCAATTATGTAAACGCATTTTGGCCTAAAAATTGGCAATATCGTTCGGGAAAAAATATCCCAAGCTCTAAATCTAAGTGTTGCCCTTATTACCAACTTATAAACGAGAACATAGGTAAAAAGTGCGATCTTTCTTGTAGATGTGGCTTATCCTTATATGCACAGTTTACTTTTTTACATGAGCGATGACGGTCTAAAAAGTTTTCTTGATTATATATTAGATCAGTTTTGTTTTTTAACGGTTTCTTAATGTTGTATACTTTCTCCATACTAAAACATTATCATCACGCGGTGAATCGTGGGGTGAGTCGTTATTAAATATTGGGCGAGTCTTGAATCGTTGTAATACACTTTGACTGAATTCCATTCAATAGGTTGGAAACACAACTTAAAATAACTGTACGTTTTTTTCAGTTTAAATTGATTTTTTTACAAACCTGTTAACATAAAAAGAACATTATGTAAGTGTAAATTAACCAGTATGTTGGCAACTAGATCCACATCTCTACCCTGACATCTTTAAACGCCGTATGTTGAATGTAGACAAATTCTAATACAGTTGTGTTCAGAACTACAATAACTGCTTAAAGAACAGAAAGGTCAATAATATAGAAACATTCGTCGAGGTTTCCGAAGGTGAGATTGCTTTCATTGCAGCATAGTTGCAGGGTTCTCTCCAGCCTATCATAGGCGGGAGCGCTAGTCTTTGATCTAATAACTGTACATCCATTTTTTTTAATAACCCCGATTCGCCTCAAACAATAATCGCTATGACATCCTGTTTATTGTCAAATCCAAGAAAACTTGTGTCTCTTGATCAAAGTAAGCCCAAGGCTTCTTCCCTCATTAAGAAATTTCAACTAATAGGTGTGGTTTTCAAAATTCATTGTCCAATTGACGAATTAACAGTCTGGTGGGTGGGGTTACGACCGATCTTTGGCGGCTGCAAATTGATACGCAATTTGCAGTTTTCTTGATTTAAAGTGAGAAATAACACTTATCAAATATTAAGCTATTAAAAAGGCTTAATATTAATTAAAATGGTTAATATTTTCTGCTAGATTTTATATTTTTATTGTTGACAGATTTATGTTGTTATTGAGGATCGTGATTAACGTAAGAAAATAACAGTTATGAAATCAGAATGTAAAAGATAGATCAAGTGTAAAACCAGTAAATTATGTAAAGATTTGTTGTAGTACTTATATTTAGTTGTTCTTTAGATTTTATTTTGGAATGAAACACTATTTTGAAGAAACATGCTAGCGTAATGAATTGTCGCGACCGTGTTATGCGGTTTGTTTTAAAGTGCTAAATGAATATATATAAGATGCACATTTATGTTAAATACATTCTCGTCAGATGATGAAATTTTAATGCTAACCCAACTGCAGTCGGAAGTTGTGCTTGCTTTATAAAGCATCTTGAGTTGATCTCTTTCAGTCTCCGCTAATTCAATATCCGAATGTTCAGACACAAAATTATATGAAATTATGTCGTTGTCATATATCATAATAATGAATATTCCGGAATTTAGGTCGATTAGTATTTAACAAACAAAAGATAGGATACGAACCGGAAGTGTGTAAATGACGTCATAAACAGGTGCGCGCATCGAAAAGGAAGCAAACATGGCGACGATCATAGAAACCCGCCGGTTTTGCAAAAAGGCTATATTTGACAGGATGTTTCTCTGTCAATATTTCACATAAAATAAAGTTATATACATCAAAATGATGCATATGTAACGATCTATTACCGTGTATTGATAAAACTGAGGCAGGCGTATTCCTTTAACAAAAAGACGGCTCTGAAGTTTTAACTTCTCTAAAAAATTTCGTTAGAATGTTGGTATTTATTTAGTATTTCCTCCGTGTAATATATATGCTCGCTCCAGACAAACATTTTTGTTTCGATTTTTAATATTTTTAATGATGTTAAATTCATTGTAGTACCCTCGAACATGTACTTTTCGTGGATATAAGCCGGCGCGCGCCGCTTGCATTAGGTGTGCGTAAGTCATTATGTAAACAAATGAAAAACAATATGGCTTCCTGTGTTCGTGGTCATAACTAAACCGGAAATAACAAGTTAAGGCCAAATAATTACGTCTAATTGGTTTTCAGTCATTTCAATTGAATATTAGAAAATGCTAAAAACAAACATTTTGTCTTAGAGTATAAACAAACTTCAACATTATTTCAACAATGTGTATGGTTACACCAAAAATCAAACAATATTGGAAAATTGTGTGTGCACTCACTCTTCACTGCACTCTTGACAGTGAGGACAAAAATATTTAACCCCAAGTCTGATAACTTTCTCTGTTGTACAATCACCAAGATGGACCCAGTGTTGACAATTTTTGGCATCACATTGTACCCACTTGGTGAACATGATAAAATCCCTTCTTTTTGCAGCCTCAGGGGTGAAAAGATGACAGACACAGCAAAGATGCTGTTCTGTGATTTCTGTGTCAGACTCAGATTCTTGAGAAGAGGAATCTATATAAAAGTGGGAAGGACCAGGTTGGGGAGAATAATTGTGTTGTTGGGATTTTTAATGTTTGGACACCTTACCGTTCTTACATAATTTGTTTTTGGCCCATTTTTGCAATCCTTATGTGTTTTGTTTTGTTTCTGAATTAAGCCATGTTCAATAATCTTTCGTTCAATTTCTGGTTCTGTTATGGCCTTTCCTGATGTTATCAAACTTACATTGTTACGCTGTTTTTTATCTGACTTTTTACTTTTAATTTCTTTCAGTTTGCCAATGCGAGATTGCAAGCATGTATTTGGTGAAACCGTCTGAACTTGTTGCAATGTGTCCGGATGATCACTCTCTGAGGCTGTGTCCATCTCCTCAGTTGTTACCTCTGTATTAATGCAAAATTAATACTGTGTTTCTTATAAAACCAGCATATTATTCACTTGTCATACTTACATGTAATTGAAAAGTTTAAGCTTATATTTAATCATTTACAATAAAAAATTAAATTTCTTACCAGTAACTGGTGCTTGAAAAACTTCGGCTGGCCTCACACTTGCTTCATTAATTACACCCCTGGACAACGGAAATATTCCAGTCTTGCGAAAGGCAGAATGAAGATTATCTGCAGATAGAGCCCTGCAACACACTCTGCATGATATCTCACAGATGTTGTACCTGGTAATGAGAGTTGATTTCTGTCTCATAAGTTTGTGACACTTATTGTTATACATTTTTTCAAAAGGCCCATAGCATCTGACATACAATGGTTGTAGAATGAGGGAAGTGTGAGCAGGTAAGATAAATAGAATTATTCTTTTTTCATGAGCCCATTCAAGCAGATCCACAGAAACGTGAGATTTGTGACCATCAAGTAATAATAATATATGTTGATCCGACTCCCTCTGTGGGAAAATTTGATAAAAAATGTTCTTTGAGGTACTGTCTGAAAATCTCTGCATTGGACCAGCCGGTCTCTGACATTGCTGCTGCTGCACTGGGTGATGCTCCTTTCGGCAGGTCTGCAACCAATCTCTTGCCAGCAAAAACAAAGAAGGTGGGTATTGCTTTTTTTACTGGCACTGCCACAACCAAGAATAGTGGTAGTCTGTGGCTTCCTAGACGTTACAGCGTGTCGTGGATAAGCAGAGGAAGAAACAATATTTGGAGGTTTGTGGTTCTGTGTAACACCCTTCTCGTCCACATTGAAAATGAGGTGTGGCTTATCTTGCAGGCTGTACTTCTTTATCACGTGCTCTTACTCATCAACGTTAGCGGAGATCTTCTCCGCTGAAGCACATTTGGCACGCTGTTGTTCCAAGGAACGAGGTTTCAGGACTCTCAATTCGGGCCATCTTTTGACAAATAGTTCAAACCAGTTTTAAGTAAATGTAAATCGTCAGAAGTCCGCTTTCCTAGTTGAACAGCGTAGTCTGTGGCAATGTCACAAACCTCCTGCCCGGTATACCCATAACCATAAGATGACATGACTTTTATATGCTCGACTCATTTGGCCTCCTCTTCCTGTGTAAGTACAGGCAAAGTGCCACAAGTGACACTATCAATTTGTATTTTGCCAAAAACACGGTCTCTCAATGTTGCTCTGGCATCCCATAGAATCTGGCTGCTCTGATAACCGCCATACCATCTTCTTTTACAGCATAGTAGGCTTCAGTGAGTGCAGTCAAACTGTAGTTATGATATTTTTCAGTGACTGGCTTGGGTTTCAGCTAAAAATGTATTTGAACTATCAAAAGCAATTAAAATTAAAAAAAAAAAACTCAAAATAATTTTTTTTAATTTTCAAGCTAAGAAAAATGTTTCTGAAAACCCAACACAAAATTTGCTTGGCCTTAAACTCAATGTTCGTACCTTAAGTTAAGGTATGAGTTACGAAATCGCTACGAAGGCGATAAGATAACGTTACACGGGTATCTCAAAACACCACTTAAGTGTTCTCGTAACGTGTCTCGAAGTAACGGAGTAAAAGGAGAAGTCTGGTAACTTTTGGGAGACCACTTCTCCCAAGTCACCCTCTAGTGAGAGCCCTGAGTACACCAAAATTTAATTTTCATGAAGGAGTTGCCAGAAAGTTGGAAATTATCATAGCACTAACCACAAAACAAAGAATTTGCGCTAGATAAACTCAACAGTACCTTTCAAAATTGTCCTACCACGTACGTGGTAATTTGTTTGGTACTTTCAGGATGAAAATCTATACTAACTATCTATATTCAGACACAGCATATTGATCCCGTAAACCACGGGGTGGGGGACGGGGTGGGTTGAGTCACACTGCAATACCACCTCAAACCACGGGTAATCGGCACATAACTTTTTTCTAATCCTATAAATCTATGTTATAATAGTAGACAAGGGTTTTTTGTTGCCGATTTCCCTACATAAATCCATTTGGACACGGACCGCAACACCGTTCTCCGCAAGTAAATCAATTTTCCCACGAGTTTTGAGCAAAAATCCTTGGTTTGGTTCGAAAGAGTGAACTCGAATGCTTCTCTTACCGCCAGTGGTGTTGCGGACTTGATTTTTTTCCTCACCTCGAGTCAATGTCTTTGGTTTAGGAATGCACGAGATGAATTTAATTGCAATTTCACAAAAAGAAGTAGCCATGATGCATCTCTTTATGTTTCAAATTTGAAGAAAGTACTCCGATTTCATGCGAAATTGAAATTTTATTTCTGTGTAATTAGAACATTGGTTAAGTTTAACTAATTTCTTTTCTCAAATTAGCTTGAATGTAAACCCTTTGATCCAGAAATGTATAACTGTTGCATAGGTAGTTCATACAATTGGAAAATATCGTGTGTTGAAATCAAACTTTATAAATGAAATGGCGTCTGTCTGCCTTTCTCTCATTATCACAACATTTAACCAGGTAAGAGACTTTCACACTACTTAAGTGAATGGAAAGGAAGAAAACTAAAATTCTCGAAAACATTCCGTGTATCTAATTAAGAGGTAAAGATTTTTTCATGAGTTGAAGGTACATTGTTTTATAATAGCATATAGCAATCTTTACAACAATGTTTTCTGACCTTTTTTTTCTTTGTCACATATTTGCGCGATCAGGAAACTCGAGGTTAAACAAATTTTTTTTTTACAAATATTTAATATTTTATACAGGTAACAAGAATGTTTCTCTGTATCATACTACTCGAATTGACGTTTAAATATTTAACATTCTGCCTTTTTGGTTAGTTTTTGCATTTGAATATAAATAACATTTAATGAAGATTTTAGGTCAATCTATTTTTCTGTACAGTTCTAAAATTTCTAAGTGTATGTAAAATACATATACACCCACCACATGTTCTAATTGGTCACTTTTTGTCCGTATTTTTTTATTAGAAAGACATTGAATTCACTCTTTATTTATGATCATATGCCAACAACATTCTTGAACTTCAGTGACCTTAGAACAGTTTGGCGAGAGTTATCCGTAATTTTGCTAAAAATGCATTTCTTGCATAAAAAGGTCAAGCAAGCATAAATTTGCTCTTAATTTCTTGTTTTGCTTTAATAGGATCTCTCATTAGTAGGAAAAACATAAAATCTTATTAATCAACAGCACATTTGTTTAAATAAATCCCCTTCAAAGTATCCAATTTTAAAAATTACCTCCCTTTCAATTAAAGACTGCTCTAATTTTGACCCTGCGGTGTAAGTAAATGGCATTGGATTTATTTAAGAAAACAATCAATAAAGATTAAAAAGACATTAGATAATCGGTTTCAAGACAAAAGTTCTTTCCACAACCTCTCTTAACGTTTGGAAAAAACGAAACGAGCATACATTGTAAACATATACAATTGATGACCAATTAGAACTTTGGTTGAGTGTTCACTTATAACATTGATTTGTGCACAGTTTTATATATCCACATTTTGTCGTTGGAGTGATAATTTGGATAATTTTCCCTTTTAAACGTGAAACTACATTGACGAGTGTGTAATGCCCTTAACATCTTATTATACTTTTAACCTCGTTCATTTATTACAATCGAGTGGTGTTACTTAATGTTGTTTGCTTTAGAAAAGTTGAAAACTGGTATAGTTACAATCTACGTCACACTAGGACGTTCTGGCCAGCGTTCTATGACGTTTGAGGAAACGTTTTTTACCCTAGGTGTATGGGGGTAAACTTAACTCCAAATAAACAAATAGAACTGGTTTTCTCTTTTAATGTTTGTCCAATCAATCATACGTAAACTGGTAAACGGTACTGGAATGAAGACCAATCATACCGGCTCTGAAATACATAAGATGAAAAAGTGCTTATAGTGCTTACACAATGGCTTTAACTAATATGAAAGCACTAGTTTAAATTAACACAAAGAATAAGATTTTCACAATTTGAAAGAATTATCCAGTTACACAAACAATACAATGGCATGTACATATTAAAATATGGCTCCACAGCACAGTGGTAAAAAAACCCTAAAAACAATTTAAAATAAGAAATTAACAATGCCTTAAATAAAAAACAAAATACGATTCGGTTCTTTATAATATAATATAATGAACACCTAACTTACCAGATATATGGCATCTGTAAGCCCCAGGTCGGTCTCACACTCTCTCGCTCTTACTAGGTTGGTGTACTGTATGAGGTGCTGAACTGTTAACAAGAAATAAGTTGGTTAATACATGCATGTTATATTCGAAAGAGAAATCCAAGAAATAGAAATTTACATTGCGACCGCCATCTTTTATGAAAAATGCATCACATTTGAAATTGTGAAATTTTAGAATGCCAAATACAAAAATGACGTCGTTAAATTAGATTATTTCAGCAAACCATGTTTACCTTACAACCGAAGAAGTCTAATTAGCAAATAGTTAAGAACAGATGTCAATTAAGAATGAAAAAATGATGCTTCTTCAATACTTTCTTAATATCTGACAAGAACCGCGCTTGTTGAAATTCGCTCACTAAAAAAATCTCGTCTCGTACAAAACGAGACTGGCCCCAAAAAGCATAATTAAAACCGAAAGAAGAAACGCATAATTAAAACCGAAAGTAGAAATCAAGAAGTACCAAGCGGGGATAAAGACGAGGAGTAGATGGGAAAGAAAGCTCAAATAGCTTCACAAAATTAAAACATAAAATGTTTACCCTACTACATGTAGGTAGTCGCCCATGGTTGCTGGAATTACGCCAGAAGAGCGTTGTGTGAACGCTTGTGAACGTCGGTGATCGCCGGTAATCGCCGGGAAATCGTAGGAGAACGCTGGTCCGAAAAAAAGTTTTGACAGAGACTAGCTTTCTTCGACGTTTAATTTTGCACGCGGTCGGCTATCGTGAGTCAGTCTTTACTCAAGCGTTTCTTGGTTGTTTGCAAACAAATCGTTTGCTTTGCTGTGAACGACTCACTGGCGACCTGTCAACGACCGCTGAACGATCCCCTAGTGCATGCAGCTTGTGACTAAAGTGAAAAAAACATCCGATTGAGCGTCATTCGAGCTTTAAGGGACCGTCACATTATGACGTTCTGGTCAACGTTTTCGGAACGTTTCAATCGTTCATTTTTTGAGCGTTCTAGAATGAGGATGACAGATCTGGCGAGTTATTAACATTTAGTCTAACGCATTACTAGCGAGTGTCTAACTCACTAGAAGCGTGTAACAGCGACCAAGTAAGAAAACCCTAAAACCATTAGCATGTTTTCACTTGCCACTGGCGCACGAAGAACGATAAGTCAACGTTACACGAGCGTGCTGAAGCATGGACGTTCGGGTAACGCTCGAATGACGCTAAATGGACGCCAAAAGATGTTCGTTTCACTTCAGTCACACGCTGCGTGCGCTAAGGGACCATTTAGCGGTCGTTGACAGGTCGCCAGTGAATCGTTCACAGCAAACCAAACGATTTGTAACAACCACGTAACGCTTGAGTAACGACTGACTTACGATAGCCAAACGCGTGCAACGCTTGGCGAACGTTAGTAAAACGTTCCACGAACGTTCTTAAACGTTCTTCAGTTTTTAAAATTAAACGTTGAAGAACGCTGGTCTCAGTGAAATTTTTTGTGCATGTTCAAATTTTTTTTCCGGATTAGCGTTCTCCGCCGATTCACAGCGATCACCGACGTTCACCGACGTTTACTAGCGTTCACACAACGCACTTCTGGCGCTATCCCAGCAACCATGGACGGCTAACAACGTTTCCTCAAACGTCGTAGAACGCTGGCCAGAACGTCATGGTGTGACGGCCCCATTACCCGAACTTGCATGCATCAGCACGCTCGAATAACGTTGCCAAATCGTTCTTCGCGTGCCAGTGGCATGTAAGGACATGCTTATGGTATAACATGTAGGATTTTCTTACTTGTTCACTGTTACACGCTTTTAGTGCGTTAGACACACGCCAAATGTGTCATCCCCATTCTAGAACGATTGAAACGTTCAGAGAACGTTGACCAGAACGTCATAGTGAGACGGCCCCTTGATAGAAAACAAAATAGTTTATACTCGTATTGTAATATTTCATAGCTTCTCTCCATAATTTGACTGTATCCAGTAAGGTGAAAATTCGGTTTTCGGGTATACATTGTATTCAATATTGTAAACTACCCAACCGAGATAT
The DNA here is from genome assembly GCA_038501625.1 of Corbicula japonica. Lineage (NCBI taxonomy): Eukaryota > Metazoa > Mollusca > Bivalvia > Venerida > Cyrenidae > Corbicula > Corbicula japonica. Next base: position 11,235,283 of record JAZAYU010000006.1, on the reverse strand, counting down.
GACACTCAATTATTTCATATAATTTTGAGATTTTCCCACGGATTTTCTCTCGTCACACTCGACTACGCCACGAGCAATAAATTATAATATATATCCTGTTTGTTAAACATTCTGTCCGCAAGCTGGACGTGTGGACACAATGATTTTATTCATCTTCGCAGTTGTGCAATTATGCAGATTCGTAAACGGTAAGTTCTTTCTAGTTTACATCTTCTTATTCATTGTTTAGTCGGCGCATAGAATTTTCCTTTGCAAAGAGAGCACTTTTTGTCCAATTTAGATTTTAATTTTAACATTTCTCAGGAACAAAAAATGAAAAATGTCTACCTTCTATGAAAATCGCAAGTTACTAACACTATATGGTGTTCTGATATTTTAAGTTCAGATATTCATTTTGAAGAATATGTTACATTGAAAGCTGTTAGCTGGTTATCGTTGGCGTGGCGCCTTCCTCTCATTTCCAGTATCACATTTAACCTTATTATATCTCATAAAATGCTGTACTGGCCACTATACAGTGGATTTGACGACCTAGCATATAACTTGAAGGCGTGGCTACGCTGCACATTATATCTTATAAACTGCTGTAGACGCCAAACTACAAATCACGTTATATTCGTATCATATAAACTGCTGTTGACGCCAAACTACAAATCACGTTATATTCGTATCTTATTAACTGCTGTAGACGCCAAACTACAAGTCACATTATATTCGTATCTTATAAACTGCTGTAGACGCCAAACTACAAATCACGTTATATTCTTTTCTTATAAACTGCTGTACACGCCAAAATACAAACCGCGTTATATTCGTATCTTATAAACTGCTGTAGACGCCAAACTACAAACCACGTTATATTTGTATCTTATAAACTGCTGTAGACGCCAAACTACAAACCACGTATATTCGTATCTTATATATTGCTGTAGACGCCAAACTACAAACAACGTTATATTCGTATCTTATAAACTGCTGTAGACGCCAAACTGCAAAACACGTATATTCGTATCTAATAAACTGCTGTAGACGTCAAACTGCAAACCACGTATATTCGTATTTTATAAACTGCAGTAGACGCCAAATTGCAAACCACGTATATTCGTATCTTATAAACTGCTGTAGACGCCAAACTGCAAACCACGTATATTCGTATCTTATAAACTGCTGTAGACGCCAAACTGCAAACCACGTATATTTGTATCTTATAAACTGCTGTAGACGCCAAACTACAAACCACGTTATATTCGTATCTTATAAACTGCTGTTCACGCCAAAATAAAGTGGAATTTTGACCCAGAACATGTCTGAATCGCCTGGCTATGCTGCACCTTTGAAATGACGGTACTGTATATTGTCTTTTTAAGCGAAATCGCGTAAATGGCTGGGACCGCTTTAACCCTTTCCTCCATAGACACACCTTTATTGCGTGGGGAAGAACAGTGTAGATCCAGATCACCCGGCACATCAGTGCCGTCTGATCAGGATCTTAACTGTTCGCTTTTTTATTTGTTAGGTTATTTCTGACCAAAATGCGACCAGTGCAGATCCTGATCAGACGACACGGATGTGCCGGCTGATCTGGATCTAAACTGGTCGCACATGCGTACAAAATGCATATATATGGAGGAATGGTTAATATGCTTTATGAGACCCCCGCTAAATCACTTGCTACGTGTTTGTCAGCCATTTATAAAGAAGCGGTGTCTCATATTTATCTTCGATTTACATGAAAAATATAAACTTTCATCGTCTCATGTGAACACAACAAAGACAACCCTTAAAATGGAAGATTACACATGTATATACAGATAATTTAAACGAACACAAAAATTAGTAACAAACACAATAACAACGCAGTCATCGCTACCACCAAAACTAAGGCAAACACCACCAACATTTAAACACCACCACAAACACCATTAATACTAATAAAACACAATTCATATCACAGCACCACCAGTAACACCATCATCACTTACATCTGAAACACCACCACTTACACCACTATCACTACAAAAACCAACATTACCATTAATACCACCAGTACCACCTCAACCGACAACACCATAACCGCCATCACCACCCAACACCACGAGCACTCCTTAAACCACAACCACTAGCATACCCAACCCCAGCAACACCGCTACTTTCACCATCTTCAACACTACTAACACCACCAAGACTACTACCTACACCACCACCAGAACTATTTATGCTACCGCCAATACCGCCAGCTGCGCCATTAACACCACCAACACCACTACTTACACAATAACTTACACCCCAAGCACCACTACGTACACCACCACAAGCACCACCAACACCGCAAACACTACCACTAACACCACCAACACCTCTTACACAATCAACATTGACATCATCACCCTTTACACCAGTAACACCACTACAAATATCATCTCCACTTTTATCAGCTACAAAACAACCACCACTACCAGCACCATCATTTATATCACTGACAACAACTCTAACACCACCATCACTACCACCACTAACACTACCACTGATACCACAACAACCATCGCCAACAACACAAGGATACCGACATAACCACTAACAGAACCAAAACCACTACTACTAACATTACCAGCACCAACAACACAAACGCCACGAATAACACCAGCAACGCCAATGCCATCAGCACTAACACCATCAATACCATGATCATTATAACAACTTACACAATCATTGGCACTACCGCTTACTCAATAAACAACCACAAATAACGCTACCACCATCAAATTGAATAACAACTACACTTACCACCATCAAAAACATCTACACCTAACACCTAACAACAACAACAACAACAACAACAACTACATTAACTTCGAAAGAAAAAACAACCACCACAACAAAAAGTACCAGCTAACTTTATCACTCTTATAATTGTCTTCATTTTATATTTGAAACAGTTTTAATAGTCTAACATACTAATGCCCCTAAAACGAATTTGCTTAAACTGATTTACTAAAGAGTTAAAGGGCAATTCGCAATATAAACACAGTCTTTTTCTGCTTCATTAGAGTACATCGTTGTAAAAATTCGCAATTTTCATTTGATTGACCAAGCTGCACTAACGGTGGATTGAAAGCAGGTTAACAATTTTTAAAATTTAATGAATGAATCGTTGTTACATGAAATATGTGCGACCTTCCAGAGAAATGTTGGTTGTTTAAGTATTGAGATTTTCATAATTTACACTTTTTTCAGATAGCCTATGTGTTCCGTAATTTAAAACATTCTAATTTCTAAATAATCAAAACAAAAACCGTATTTTGACTAACGCTGGTTGAAAAAAAAATCAAATTAAAGTTAAATTTAAACACAAAGCTTAATTAATGTTAATTGATATGGGATTTGACAATCAAGTTCGATTTCTCGAATTAAGCAAAATTGTTAAGTTCTTTAGCAAAACTTAACGCAAAATTTCAAAATGTTTTCTAAAACCATTTATCGGATAAATCCACCATTTCGAAAATCTTAATTTAAAGTAAAATTATTTGAAATTTGCAAACAATATAGACAATCACGTATCTAGTTTTCAAATTGTCTGGCACAATATTAAGGATAAGGCAAAACTGAGAATAACATTACCATATGATCTGTTTTGTAGGAGATGAGGGGTTTTACAATATCGCTCACATGGTCAATACCCCTGGAACTGTGGAATGGGCTGTCGGCCAAGGAGCAAACGGTGTAGAGATAGATCTTACCTTCGACACCGGAACCGGAAATGCTTTGTTCTTCCGCCATAGCGCAGAGGGAGAAGCTTGTGATTGCACATGCCTGTGTCCAGCGCCATTTTGGTTCCTTTGCGGGATGTTGTATCCAAATAGCGTATGCGCGAAACTTCTCTACGACGTCAGCAGTATCTCGCCATGTCGGGCCGAGTCTTCTTACTCTACTTTGCTGTCATCTATTGCCACAAAGTCATCCATCGCCCTAGTTATCATTGACAGTAAAATTGACAAAGAAACCATGACAGACGACGTTATGAGAAATGCTGGTAGATCGGTCATTACGGCTCTGACGATACATCTTTTCGGAGGAGGGTACGGCGGCAAGGTAATAGTAGGATCGCCAAAATTAGACACGCTTCCTTACCTTCAATCTACGGTTAACGCCATAAAAGGATCGTTATATGAGTCCCGAGTGTATTTTACCGTCGACCTTGAAAAAGACAATATTGTGAACACGCTGACGACACTCCATACACTACCCACTATGAACATTGTTTATGGTACCGGTATTTCTGCGTGTTCGCCGCAACAAATGAAGACATCCACTATGGAACTGGCTGCTGTAAATAAAGCAAGAGGTGTCACCGGTTTGACCTACTTGTGGACCGTTGACAGTAAGTCAACAATTGTAGAAAATCTTCCTTACATTCAAGGTGTGTTATCAAATTATCCAGGTCAGGTAAACGAAATCTTGATAGAAAAGGGAATCAGGAAGGCTACACAGTCGAGTACCATCCCGCAAGCAACTAACAGGAACGTTATAACCAGCACTGGTTCCCTGACATGTGACTGCAATTATCACCCCGGCGGTTGTACAATTAGCAGGGCAGCACCTCAGGGCATGGCTTGCCATTGCGAATACAAAGGGGGTTGGACATGTGGTGGTTCCGTTTCACAGTGCTCAGATCCGAATTCTTACTATTGTAAAAATCCCGACACGTCGGTAAACTCTTGCCTGCTCGGAGACGGGGATTGTGAGGGATATAAGACAGCTACCTGTGACTGCAATTACCATCCCGGAGGTTGTTCAATTAGTCAGGCACCTCCTAAAGATACCGCGTGTAGATGCGTGTACAAAGGGGGTTGGACGTGTGGCGGTGAAATAACTCGGTGCAGAGATGAAAATTCGCATAATTGTAAAAACCCGGATTCTTCCGTAAACACGTGCATTCAAGGCGGAGGGGATTGTGAAGGCTACCAAACGGCCAAATGCGATTGTGATTATCACCCCGGCGGCTGCTCTATTAGTACACCTGCACCGAAAAACACTGCCTGCAGGTGCGTATATAAGGGAGGTTGGACCTGCGGCGGTGAAATAGTACGGTGCAATGATTTTAATTCACAGTACTGCTTGAACCCCGACAAATCCATTCAGGCATGTTTTGAGGGTCGTGGTGATTGCGAAGGCTACAAAACTGCCACGTGTGACTGCAACTACCGTAGGGGTGGGTGTACAATAAGCACAGCTCCTCCCCCAAATACAGCTTGTCGTTGTGTGTACAAAGGATGGTGGACGTGTGGCGGAAGTATCACTCGTTGTAACGATTTCAACAGTTACTATTGCAAGTACCCCGACAGATCCAAAAATACGTGCTGGGTAGGTGGCGGGGACTGTGGGGGTTATTAATTCAATTTCACTTAGATTGTGGGAGTAACTTGTTTTCTGGACGAATTATGGGTCATGTATTATATTTATAATTTAACTATTAATAGATGATGTTTAAAACGTACATCTAGTTTGACCCAAGAGAGATAAGAGGGTTACTAAAAAAGTTTAGAAAAGATGTTGTTTTGGTAAATACGTGATTTTTGTTACTTATGCATTCAAAACTATTGTTTTAGAAATAAAATGTATTGTTATGAACGTTTTATGGGTAGAAACCTTAGTTTTTTAAGTGAAATTGTTAAGTGATTTTGACGGGGTAGAAGAACTTTTTGAACATCCCTTTCAATAAGTTATGTTTGATTGCTCTCCCTTTGCATGTAAATATTGTATAGGAAGGATTCACAGGTAGCCAATATGCTAAAAATAGATTCACTGATAAGAATTGACCTTAGCAACCTTGCTAGCGGTACACATTTTGTATGACTTGCATTCAGTTTACTATAAATTAGCTTGTGTTAAGGCATGGATCTGAAACCAAAATCTTTAAAAAAAGTTTAGTAAGACACAACAATGTTGCTATGATGTTTGTAAAGGTGACTCGAGGTATACAGACAAAGATGGCATGAAAGATGTATCTTTATACCCTTTCCAAAACCAAAAACGAATGAACATAAGTTCAAAAAGTGGATAAGTGCATGTGGTCGGCTGTATTTTATTATTGACAAAGCAAAAATTAAAAAAAAAAGTGGACATGCAAATTCAGTTGATATTTTGTTGGAGGAAAAGGACCTACAGAAGGAAATCCAGACCCTATTCGAGCCTCTTACATTCCGCTTTAGGTATAGAAAATTAAGTCAATCTTTTAGCTCTGGACATTTTATTTTGCATGGCAGAATAGTAATTTTGCTGCACCTATATAGATTTTCACTTGTGAATTATGGTACTATAAATTTGGAACCATTTGCCCTAATCAATTAATAACAATGTCCTTCTCGTCCCCAGCTTCAATACATGCCTTGCATCTGAAAAACAATTACAACAACAACAACAACAACAACAACAATACATTTAATTTCTACATTTGTTAAAATATACTTAATGACAATGAACAACAGGAAACAGATTGAACCAATTCATTGTCACATTTAGCAAAAAGTGTTTCTTTTATTTTCGGGGTACAGTTTTTATTACGCAATAACTTTTTTATTATAAATAAATTTTCATAGTTTTGGTATCTCAATTACTGCAATGCATTCGGTATTATGAAACTGTGAAAAATGTTGCTAATATGTATATTTTCCTTGTCAAAATGCAATTATCCCCACCGTCCGTTTTTATTGTCCTTAAGTATATTAACTTGATTACTGGTAAAAATACCTACTTACATAATTAGCCATATTAATTTTACAAAATTGTAAACATAAATATACAGACAAGATTAGTCATGATACATCAAAAAGATACTGAAACTGCGCCTGTTTCTGACCACCTCCAGCTCAAGATTATATAATGCATGCTTTAACTGCTTGATATGAAAATACTATTAGAATTTCTTTGAATCTTTTCAATTAATGCTTGCCTTTTCCCTGGCAAGTTTAAACCTTGACACTGTAATCAAAGTTTGAGTTAAACTATACAGTAGGGGTTATTAAATCAATTTCAGTGGAATGTGGGAGTAACTTGTGCAAAGTCAGGGAACTATGGGGGGTGTTATTAATTCAATTCCAGTGGACTGTGGGTGTAACTTGTGCAATGTCAGGGGACTATGGGGGTTATTAATTCAATTTCAGTGGACTGTGGGAGTAGCTTCTTCAATATCAGGGAACTATGGGAGTTTACTAATTTAATTTCAGGGGACTGTTGGATTACAAATTTAGTTTCAGGTGACTATGGGGGTTACTTAATCAAATTTAGGGGGCTGTGTGTTCAAGTCTCATGCATGTATTCAAAGCTGTTTCATTTGTTAGATTTCTTTGTTAAAATTTTACAGAAAGTACTGTAACTTTTCTTCTGTATATTGATTATCCATGCATTGCTTATGTTCCGTGATTGTTCATTTATTTCAATGATCGAGCATTTTTATAGGTTCTTGATATTTGTATTCTGTCACATTTTTTTCTGTTGTTTTTTTGTCTTTTCATTAAATATACAAAAACAATGTATATAACTTACTCTTCTCTCGGATTATTCACAAGCCCTATTCTTTGACCTAAATGACTAGATGCTCACATCCCTTAAGGGCTTTCCACACTCCTCCCAACCACGTCCATCGATAAAAAGAAAATTATCAACATCTCAATAAAGGCAAAATGCCGTTAAATGAAACTTTGCACAAATGAATGTTACAAATGTATCTATTATATTATTATATTATATTTATTTGTATGGATTTCAAAGAATATAACTTCATGTATTTATAATGGGCTGAGCGGACCTAACATTGTTATAGTTCTATCTCCCATACAGTAAAAGTAGTAAATACTTGTTACGACCATAAAGTTAGATACGCGATACGGTCACCATATAAAGCTATGCTCTTTTACTCAAGGTAATTCGCAAATATCAGAGTTCAACCCGACCGAAGAAAAGTCTCTATCAAGTACTGTACCCCCCCGCCCCCACCCCCACCCCATCCCCCTCATTAAGACCACCCCGAAGTTTAGACCACTCCAATAATAAGATCTTTGCTTGAGGTTATATAACCTTCAGTCATTTTTTACAATTTTTTCACTGCTCTCCATTACACAACACTTTAAAGACCACATGTCCCAGAGGTGGTCTTTATAGCAAAGGTTTTCCCTAGTGCATGCAGTATATTTGTAGAAACTGTGCTCTGTCGGTATTCTGTCGTGGTCCGATCTTTAGATTAAGAAGAAGGGTCTGAGAAAATAAATCTACAGACCGAACTATAACGTTTCTGAAATTGACGTTGAATATCTCCTTGATAGAATAGTGTTTTAGGTATTGCGCCTTTTCTCATTTCTTTTCCACAGACAAAAAAGAAAAATATAAAAACCTCTCAAACGGCACAATGCAGTTCCATCGAACTTTGCACAAACCAGTGTTATTAATATATTTTTAATTTTCATACGCTAAAAAAAGTTAGAACAGTAAAGAAAAATAGTAAGACCCCCAAAACGCCTAAGATTCTATTTGCAATTTATCACTAAAACGAAGCAACATTAAATGTAAATTTAAATGTATTGATGAGTAATGAGTTACTGACAACGATACCTAAGGTCTTTTGGTCTAACAAATGTATACATGTATACAATGTGAGTTATTTGTAAAAGTGTGTTTGACCTTCAATTTCCTGGTCGCGAAAATGGAAGACATAAAAATACAAAATGAATGGTGATTTCTCTCTTCATAAGTGAAAGTTCTTTTCAAGGACCCTAAATATTGTTATCAGTATCATTTCACGCATGTTGACATTTGCATTGTTGTTTTGTGCTGCTTCCTTTTTTAAATGAAATTATTTACGTTTCGAATAATACGAACTTGACGGTAATTGTCAGTGTGGAGGGAAAAGGTGCGTGTATCTCGTGCGATTAGGCTATTTAAGTGTTGGTTCTATCTGTGTACACCATTCGAGGCGTATCTATTCAGCGGTAAACATGTCGGCAAGGAGAAGAACACTTTTATGTAGCAGTTTACTCGGAGAGTTGCCAACGCTTTTTATGCCCCCGCCATGAAATGGCGACGGGCATTAAGAGTTGCTCCTGTCCGTCCGTCCGTCCGTCCGTCCGTCCGTCCGATATTCTCGTGAACGCAACTCCTCCTACACTACTGGTCGGAATTTAATGAAACTTGACCACAATGCTTGGCCTGATATGTTGTTGTGCATGAAGGTGGGGTTTCGTTCTTACATGTTCCGTTCAGAAGTTATTGCCCTTTGATACTTCCATTTACATTAGTTTTAATAGGAGTATATATCGTGAACGCAACTCCTCCTACACTACTGGCGGGAATTTAATGAAACTTGACCACAATGCTTGGCCTGATATGTTGTTGTGCATAAAGGCGGGGTTTTGCTCTTACATGTTCCGTTCAGAAGTTATGGCCCTTTGATAATTCCATTTACATTAGTTTTAATAGGAGTATATCTCGTGAACGCAACTCCTCCTACACTACTGGTGGGAATTTAATGAAACTTGACCACAATGCTTGGCCTGATATGTTGTTGTGCATAAAGGTGGGGTTTTGCTCTTACATGTTCCGTTCAGAAGTTATGGCCCTTTGATAATTCCATTTACATTAGTTTTAATAGGAATATATCTTGTGAACGCAACTCCTCCTACACCTCTGCTGGGAATTTGATGAAAATTTACCACAATGCTTGGCCTGATATGTTGTTGTGCAAAAAGGTGGGGTTTAGCTCTTACATGTTCTGTTCAGAAGTTATGGCCCTTTGATACTTCCATTTACATTAGTTTTAATAGGAATATATCTTGTTTCTTATATTTTGTGCATTTTGCCCATAACTTAAAAACTACTTGAGATACTGCCTTGAAACTTGAAATATATTTTCACCATCAAAATCTACATCATAACCAACAAGACCCATAACCATGCTTCCAATATTTTCAAATTATGCCCCTTTTTCACTTACATTTTGTGTTTAGAAAAATATACACTTTGCCCTTAACTTTGTTTGGAATGGAGGGATTTCAAAATAACTTGGCACAAATGTTCACCATAACAAGGCGGTGTGTCGTGACTGTAGGTCCAAGGTCAAGGTCACTGTTACTAAAAATAGAATTTTCTTGCAAAATCTTGTCCGCTCTGTAACTTTGTTATTTCTTATTGGATTTTTAAATAACTTGGTATAATTGTTCACCATATCAAGACGGTATGTCAAATACATGCTCAAGCCTTTAGGTCGAAGGTTAAGGTCACTGTTACTAAAAATAGAATTTTCTTGTCCGGGCTGTTACTTTGTTATGAATGGAGGGATTTCAAAATAACTTGGCACAAATGTTCACCATGACAGGGCGATGTGTCACGTACCATGCCCATGCCTGTAGGTCAAGGTCAGTGTTACTTAAAATAGAATTCTCTTGTCCGGGCTGTTACTTTGTTATGAATGGAGGGATTTCAAAATAACTTTGCACAAATGTTCACTATGACAAGGCAGTGTGTCCGCACAATACCCAAGCCTGAAGGTCCAAGGTCAAGGTCACTGTTGCTAAAAATAGAATTTTCTTGTCCAGGCTGTAACTTCATTATAAATGGAGGGATTTCAAAATAACTTGACACAAATGTTCACCATGACAGGGCGGTGTATCGCGTACCATGCCCATGCCTGTAGGTCAAAGTCACTGTTACTAAAAATAGAATTCTCTTGTCCGGGCTGTAACTTTGTTAGGAATAGATTGATTTCAAAATAACTTGACACAAATGTTCATCATGACAAGATGGTGTGTCCCGTACCATGCCCATGCCTAGATCCAAGGTCAAGGTCACTGTTACTAAAATAGAATTTTCTTGTCAGGGTTGTAACTACATTAGGAATATAGTAATTTCAAAATAACTTGGCAGAAATGTTCACCATGACAAGGTGGTGAGTTGTGTACCATGTCCATGCCTGTAGGTCCAAGGTCAAGGTCACTGTTACTAAAAATAGAATTTCCTTGTCCGGGCTATAACTTTGTTTTGAATGGAGGGTTTTCAAAATAACTTGGCACAAATGTTCACCATGACAAGGCGGTGTGTTTCGTACATTACCCATGCCTGTAAGTCCAAGGTCAAGGTCACAGTTACTAAAACTTGAATTTACTTGTTCGGGCTATAACTTCTTTATGAATGAAGGGATTTCAAAATAACTTGGCACAAATGTTCACTATGACATTGCATTGCATTACCACCAACTTCTTCACAGACATTTCCGTAATGAGAAGACAACAGTGCCACAAATACAAATAATTTACTTGATCACCAAGTTTATGCATATTCTTATAATTACTCGAACATCACTGTCTTTGAAATGCTATTATTCCCATCATTGCACTTTAGTATCTGGAAACGATGCATAGCGTGGGCATCCGTGTCCTATGGACACATTTCTAGTTTAAAACTTGATTTAGTGAACTGAAGGTTTGAAGTTTGTAACAGAATAGGCAGCAGAGAGTGTCAGAATAAAGCCTTTTCGACGCATTAAAGGATCACGTGGCAGTCAACAAGGACATATGGCAACAGGGAGCTTTCTCCAATGGAAAGAAGTCATTTGTTACAAGTCAGATAAGTAGGGCACTTCGCCAGTGGTTGCGCCGCTGATTTAACAGGAACCGAAGCGATGGGAGCCAGAGACTAAGAGATTTTTGTGATAAGTACTGTTTTATTTCATCGGCTTTTGTTAAATTAGAAAACCGGATATCTTCTTTTGTTTGAAAAATAGTGTAACTGTTGTGGACCATTTTGTAAAAGGAAGATTAAAATGCTGCTTGGCTTTTTGCACAGAAATTATTTAAGCCGAAAAAGAAGTTATAGACATCGGTTATTTTAGTTGGCGGTAAATGGAAATGGTGATTTGGCATGAGGGAAGCAAGACCAGTAATTCTAAAATAGCTGTTTTTTATATTTAAAGAAGTGTTGTAATAGAGGCCCGAATGTAATTGTAATTATGAGTTAAGAAGTGAATGTACATTTTAAACAAGAGAACTTAATGTAACATTTATTTTGAAACATGTAAACAGCAAGGTTAACGAGTAGTATGTTTAGCCGATAATTTGTTAACAGTGATAGTGAAAATACTTTTTTTTTGCATACAGTCATGCCGTTTAACAATCAGATGGGTTTCATAAAAACATGACTAGTAATGACGGATAGATGTACCGTTATAAGTACAGTTGCACATGTAAAGCGTGTACAATATACGTTATTCATAGTCCTTTCTCTTTAAGGATATAATTAAGTTTGGTTATGTTTTATCATTTGATTCTTGAAACATACGACTCTTACATTAAATACAGTCAGTTGTAAGAAATGGTAAATTTGTAGAATATGCCTTTTGATTTGTTTGTAATATTGAGACCATAATGTAAACCATGTGTATAATATTTACAGATAGTTCTTCCGGTAAGATCACGTAATGGTTGTTTTTTGTATGTATTTGTTACTCTTGTTTACATGGTTTTTATTAATATTAATATAGGACGTTTTCCATACTGATAGATAGAAGGAGGTTCCAAGTGTTTGCCACGCCAGTTTTGAAGATCCTGATGCTGTTTTTCTGAGGTCAAGGACGCTTTGTATTCTGGAAGGGAAGAATCTAAAGTTTGTTATTTTACTTTAACGTTCACAAATTTTCAACAATGGTTTAAAGTAAACCATTTATACAGTCTGTAATGTTTGCCGGTAATGGTAGCTATGTATTTATCGAAGATTATTCAGAAAAAAAGGTTAGTTAATCAAACATAAACCTGATATTTCATTGTGGAATCATATAGCAGACGTTTGAAAATCCGTGTAAGGATGATTGGTTGAAAATGTGTCTCTCTGGATGTATTCGTAAGATAGCTAAGCCTGTTTGTAAGAAAGAATTACTTATTTCTGAAATGGCTAAACCTTATTTTTAACTTCGCTTTGGAGGCAGTTTCTTATGAGATTTCAGAGATGTGACTTGATCTATTTTAGCATTTGCTGTTTTCTTTAGAATACGTGAAGTACTGGGTATTCGCTTTGGAAGGCAGTTCCTTATGAGATTTCAGAGATGTGACTTGATCTATTTTAGCATTTGCTGTTTTCTTTAGAATACGTGAAGTACTTGGTATCAAAAGGTCGGACATTAAGTTTTTCTGAAACTTTTTGTGGACTTTTATATTTTATATTTCTAATTGAAAACAGATGTTTAAGAGCAGGCAAAAGTGTAATTGCTAGAACAGGAAGTTATAATGTCTGGTTAGACTTTTATAACGATATTTGATTAGTTCTATAATATTGAAATAAAAATCGGAATTCATTTTTAGATCACTATAATTTTGGTAAATATTGCAATGAAGGCTTTCTTAGAGAATGTAATTAACAGCTTTATTATTCAATCTTTAATGATTTTTCAAAGCAAAAACGAGATTTTCAATATATGATAAGAATAACTTTGGATTACATTTGTTTTCGGTCCGGAGAAGCTACGGTGAGTGCAAATAATAAGACTAGTGAGAGACTCCCAGTGACTTGGTAAATGCGAAAGACAGCTTGTACGCAGACTTTTAGTATCGCTGAGTTTGGATTTGTAATGTTGAAATATTATTTTTTAATTTAAGCATTACTGAGAAAATGCTATCAATTTTAATATCATCGACTTAAACATTATTATGTTATTGAATAGAACATTATAGGAAGTTACATAGTTGAAAGTAACGATCACTAAATGTAAATGTTATTCTAGAGTTATTTTATTTCAAGATAACACTGAGTGCTATTGTTGTGGGATACAGTGCCTATAAGTGTTGTTTTTTGTTTGACACACGGCCCCCGGTGCCGCTGTTGTGTGGCCCCCGGTGCCAAGTTTGTGTTGTATGTGTGAGAACTCGGCCCCCGGTGCTGTGTTGTGTGGCCCCTGGTGCCAGCTGTGTTGTGTATGAGCTGTTGACGTTTATTTGCAGTGTTATTAATGTAGCCTGTGAATTATTCCTTGTTTTGTTGTGTTCATTCAAAGCCAGTTATTGTTGTCGTCTTGTATACGTTTGAAAAAACGGTTCCTTGGTGTCATTGTTGTGTGATTTTATGTTGAAATTGTGCCTGGTTTACATACAGATGACGTTGGTTTGTGATTTCTGGTGTGTTTGATATGTCTCTTGTATTCATTGCTGTGTGGTCCGTGGTTTCTGTGTTGTATTTGTGTTTGATGCTCGGTCCCTAGTGCTGTTGTGTCAAATAAGCAGTTCAGGTGGTTTATGAATATTCAGTTGCTTTAAGATCACTTTATTTTTGTAAATAATGCATTTATGGCTTTTGACAGCGTCTTATTCAATCTTTAATGATTTTTCAAAGCCAAAAATGACAATTTCAGTGTAATGATAAGAATAACTGGATTTTTTTTCGGTCCGGAGAAGCTACGTGGGTGCAAATGATAAGACTAGTGAGATACTCTCAGCGACATGGTAAATGCGAAAGACATATTGCAGGCAGACTTTTAGTATCGTTGAGCTTGGATTTGTAATGTAGTAAATACTATCGTTTGAATTATGCATCGATGTGAAAATGCTACCAATTTTAACTTCATCGATTTAGAAATTATTATTTTAATGAATAGAATATTTTGGGAAGTTACATAGTTGAAAAGTAACGACTACTAAATGTTAATGTTTTTCTAGAGATGCTTTATTTCATGATAACACTGAGTGCTATTGGTGTGTGATACAGTGCCTATATGTGTTGTATTTGACACACGGCCCCGGTGCCAAGTTTATGTTGTAAGTGTTTGAGAACACGGCTCCCGGTGCCGTTGTTGTGTGGCCCCCGGTGCCAAGTATGTTTTATGTTGTATGTGTTTGAGAACACTGCCCCCGGTGCCGTTGTTGTGTGGCCCCCGGTACCAAGTAGGTTGTATGTTGTATGTGTTTGAGAACACGGCCCCCGGTGCCGTTGTTGTGTGGCCCCCGGTGCCAAGTATGTTGTATGTTATGTGTTAGAGAACACGGCCCCCGGTGCCGTTGTTGTGTGGCCCCCGGTGCCAATTATGTTGTATGTTATGTGTTTGAGAACACGGCCCCGGTGCCGTTGTTGTGTGGCCCCCGGTGCCGTTGTTGTGTGGCCCCCGGTGCCGTTGTTGTGTGGCCCCCGGTGCCAAGTATGTTGTATGTTGTATGTGTTTGAGAACACGGCCCCCGGTGCCGTTGTTGTGTGACCCCCGGTGCCAAGTAGGTTGTATGTTGTATGTGTTTGAGAACACGGCCCCCGGTGCCGTTGTTGTGTGGCCCCAGGTGCCAAGTATGTTGTATGTTATGTGTTTGAGAACACGGCCCCCGGTGCCGTTGTTGTGTGGCCCCCGGGCCAAGTATGTTGTATACGAACTGTTGCTGTTTGTTTGCAGTGTCAGTTATTTGCCTATGCAGTTTTCTTGTTTGTTGAGTAAAATTGTAGCCAGTTTTTGTTGTCGTCTTGTATACGAACTGTTGCTGTTTGTTTACAGTGTCAGTTATGCAGCCTGTGCAGTTTTCTTGTTTGTTGAGTAAAATTGTAGCCAGTTCTTGTTGTCGTCTTGTATACGAACTGTTGCTGTTTGTTTGCAGTGTCAGTTATGTATTTTGTGCAGTTTTCTTGTTTGTTGAGTAAAATTGTAGCCAGTTCTTGTTGTTGTCTTGTATACGAACTGTTGCTGTTTGTTTGCAGTGTCAGTTATGTAGCTTGTGCAGTTTTCTTGTTTGTTGAGTAAAATTGTAGCCAGTTCTTGTATGAGTAAAATTGTAGCCAGTTCTTGTTGTCGTCTTGTATACGAACTGTTGCTGTTTGTTTGCAGTGTCAGTTATGTAGCCTGTGCAATTTTCTTGTTTGAGTAAAATTGTAGCCAGTTCTTGTTGTCGTCTTGTATATGTATATGTTAATGTGCCTGGTGTTTACGCACACAGATGCCGTTGGTTTGTGATTACTTGTGTTAATTGTGTAATATGTGTTTGATATGTTCCCTGAACTCATTGTTGTGTGGTTTGTGGTTTTTGTGTTGTATTTGTGTTTGATACACGTTCTCTGGTGCCGTTCTGTGTCAAATAAGTAGTTTATGTGGTTTATGAATATTCAGTTGATTTGTATGTAGATTGATGACACGATCCTGAGACCTACTTTAGTGTAGACCTGGTGTTAACAAAACAAGTGCTAAACAATGTTTTTG
Source organism: Corbicula japonica (assembly GCA_038501625.1). Taxonomy (NCBI): domain Eukaryota; kingdom Metazoa; phylum Mollusca; class Bivalvia; order Venerida; family Cyrenidae; genus Corbicula; species Corbicula japonica. Next base: position 11,219,085 of record JAZAYU010000006.1, on the reverse strand, counting down.
ACAGTGGCTGAGATGTCCATGATGGTTCCAGAAATATTTTGGTGAAGTTTTAAGTGAGTAAATTTGTTTTCGTTTTTGTTGGTAGTATGAAGTACAATCTTTTCAAAGGTTGAAACGACGCATGCATACGTTACAAGATTTGTGACAATTTGTTCAGATTTTATTTTTATAAAATGTAAATGCCTTTCAACTGCAGTGCTCATCAGTTGTCTCTCTTTGTTTGATTCGATATTACCGCTGAATACAACGACCTAATCCTAGTTTTTGTTTGTGTTTTTTACCGATTATGAGATAAGGAAATAATTAATTTACTCACGTTAAAGTGAGTAAATGAATTTTTTTACGTTTCGAATAATACGAACTTGACGGTAATTGTCAGTGTGGAGGGAAAAGGTGCGTGTATCTCGTGCGATTAGGCTATTTAAGTGTTGGTTTTATCTGTGTACACCATTCGAGGCGTTTCTTTTCAGCGGTAAACATGTCGGCACCCCCCCACCCCACCCCCGCCCTATAGGTTGTAAATATTTTTTGGATGGCTGTCGATGTTTAACAGAACTTTCAGAGAATAAATCGAAAAATGGGTGTTAATAAAGTGTTTATTTTTGTTTCAGGTGTTTCGAGTTTGGTATTTTCTCTTAGTCATAAACAATATTATATGTATTTATCATGTAAGAAATATCTATATTTTAAGGCCATTCACTAGTTTCAGGTTCGACTGGTACTATTAGATGAAGCTTTATCCAGATGTGTTGAAAGTTTTCCGCTCGTCTGCTGGACAGCTAAATAGCCAGAGCTACTGATGTCAGCTTTTCATTCGGACGGTTCGCACAGTACATGCCCACTGATTCTACCTCTGGACAGTTTTTGAGCAACTTGCACTTGGACTATACAGACATTTGAAAAATGTAATGTATATTACCGCTGAATACAACGACCTAATCCTAGTTTTTGTTTGTGTTTTTACGTATTATGAGATAAGGAAATAATTAATTTACTCACGTTAAAGTGAGTAAGTTCAAACTTATTTATTTTACATGTGAAACAAGTTATTCCAACTTATATTAATCACGCTCGATGACTGCTTCCTGGGTTTCCAACCAGTAATCGCGCCGAATGTGGATTGAGGAAACTGCAGACGAACCTCATCCCTGGTGGGACTCGAACCCGCAGTCTCCGGATCTGGAGTCCGACGCTCTACCCCTAGACCACTGATCTTCCTTCTTTTTTGTGATAGGCCTAATTGCAAATAGAATTTTAGGGATTTGTTAGGTCTAACTTTTTTCTCCATAGTTCTAACTTTTCTTAACGTATGCAAAATGATCATACACTCATATCATTTATTTGTGCAAAGTTTGATGGAAGAGTATTGTGCCGTTTGAGAGATTTATATATTTTTCTTCTTTGCCTATGGCAAAGCAATGGCGAAAGGCGCAATACCTTCATCCAGATATATCCACAACTAAACTAAATAGTATCACATAGTTTGTTCACTCTAATAAAAACGTTTGGCCTTAGGCCTTTTATCAAAATAAATACTGATGACCGCTATAAAATGGGGTTTATGGCCTTTGCGATCCGGTATAGATCCAGATCAGACTGTGCACCGCATAACTTACAATCATATACATAGATATACGGATAGATGCACAATTTACAAGAGGGACGAATAAAATTGGAGTTTTCGGGCAATTTTTATTCAATAAAATGAAATAGGGAAGAAATAACCTGACATCATATCTGAAATTTTCTCCTAAAGATGCGAAAATGGTGTCTCTGGAAGTTCGCTTATGATTTGAATAGAAAATAATCATGCACTCCAAATGCGGATCTTCCCGGTGTGCCTGTATTAAAAAGATGGTTATTTAATAAAATTTAAAAAAATCAAATACTTATAATGTTTAATGTTTAAATCAATGTTTAGACCTATGCTTTTTATTGTCGAATATTAAAACCGCAACATCTCTATGAAAAATAGGTCTATAATATTCGGATAAAGTAACAACCAACGCATAATGTCATTGTAACAAGAGTAGATCCTTTAAACAATTTATGTCGATTTTTTTTATAAAAGGCTCTTTATGAATTATGAAAATAATCTGATAGATATTATTATAGAAAATATGAAATAGCATAGGGCACCGATTTTCGACTTTCTGTGTAAAACTAGTAATAAAGCGGGAATGATATTTCATACGAATTAATGTGGTCGTAGTGTTACCTAAATAGGACACAAACATGGTGTATCACCATGTTTCATGAATACATCAATACGAGGTTTCGCGAGTATATGTCATGTACTACATGTAAATGTTTTTTTTTTCGTTGTTGCTGCCGTTAACCTCAATATCTCCTTCACTGTAATTCCATTAATTGATGAAGACATTAAACACCGCATTTGGCAGCCTATATTCTTATATTTTACTTGATTTATGTAAATTTATGTTTCATATACATAATTGCTCTTTTGTCACATGGATTTAGCCTGCAAATATATCGCCGGACGTGAGACGAGTTATTGTGAGACAAGAGACAGTCTGTTTAAAATTGTTCTCTAAGTGTGCCATAGTTGTCAAGTAGCACTATTACTAAAATGACTAGATATTTTGATAAAATTGGTCGAAATACATTTCTGGCTCATTTGGTGCGCGTCTGGGGAAAAGGTGCTTGCGGACAGTTGACATCAATACTTAAAATGACGTCATTTAGTTGAGCAGACGCATTTGAGACCTACCAGGGTCAAGATTTTTCATGTGAGGAAGCTTACCAGCTAGCTTGCAGAACGTCAGTGGTTCTACCCAGGTGCCCGCTCGAGCCTGAACATTGCCCGGAGGGGCACCTGGGGTCTTCCTCCACCATGGAAAGCTGGTATGTCCACACCATAATTTCCTCGTTAAGAGGCGCGAGGGACATAAAACTGGGAAGTAACAACAACAATGTGTCAACATCTCCCATTCTAGTTGAGAAAAAAGTAAAGTACTTTCCAAATATACAATGTAGTAACACCTTAAATATCGAACATTATTTGAGAGTCAATTATTTCTTTGACAAAACGTTCATTTGACCGATGTATAAAAGAACGTACAGAAAATCTAAACATAGACTTTAAAAGAAAGGTTTTGTGTAAAATTAAATAAAATTAAGTGGTAGAAGTGAACTGTTTCAAATGAGATTGGCAGGGCGTACTCATGGCAGAGGCAGATTTAGCTTAGCTTACACTTCGATGGCGACTTAATAAGAAAAGAATGTTGACTAGTTATTTTATTTTTTGAGCGCCAGTAAACGGATGAGCAATGTTGAGTTATTATTAAGAGTTAACATATCACTTTTTGTTAGTATGTCCGAAATATTATGATTTATGCAGGAAATTTTTCACACCATATTTTTGTAGATGGCCAACAATACAGAAGTTTCAAGCGCTGATGTCAAGTACAAATATCATGTATTAAATAACATTGTTGTGCATTCAAAGAAACGTAATATATAAACAGAATTTAGCTCGCGATTTAATCCATGTTTGTCAACCAAAAATATCGTATTTTCTATATAGCATTTGTTCAACTGAACGCATATTTTGTAGTAATTCCTATTTACGAATGTCTTACATAAATACAATGGTACGGTTCATTAATATACACTTATATTTCGAAAAACTATCCGATCAGCAGCGGATTTGATCTTTACACAGACCAATGAGTCGGTCTTTTGAATTCGCGTTTCGAAAAAGCCGTCCGAAGTTTGTTCCGGTTACATAAAACTTACATAACTTCTTTTAGAACAAGAAAAACCTTTGACTTTTTAACATTCTAGTCAAAGGAACCTCTATATGATGAATCTAGACCTACTGTGTATACTTTAAGCGTAGTTCAGTAAATCTTGGTGTATACCTACTTCTATATGGCAAATCTTTACGATATTGTTGGTTTAATAAAATTCTATAGATATACGAGAAGACAAAACCGATATTTTTATGCGTTTCCGATACCATTGTATATATGTCATGAAAAGTCATTGAATTATTTCATAATTCAAGGGAGATAAACCTTAAAATCTATTCAGCAATGTAGACAACATTTACTAACCTTACATTTAGATGTTCATATTCCTTCTATACACTTTTATTGTCGGAAAAAAATAAAACGATGTTTCATAAATTTTATTTTGCTAAATCTTCTCGGTTAAATGTTTGGAACCATTTCTTTTACCCCCAAAAATAAAAACTGGTAGCCCTAGAGGGTGACGAGGTGTTCTGGTCTCGGTAAGATCACTGAGTTCCCATCCATTTGTCTTTGCAATGCTATTAGTTCTTATGTTTGTTTAATATGTTTTTGTGCTTTTGCATGAGCTGATGGGTGGGTTGAAGTTATTTCACAATGACAGCTTGTATTCGTGTGTTGATATGAGAACCTGTTGGGGGCAACTGTGAGGTGGGTGTACCCTAGAACCTGGTTCAAACTCCAAGTGGCAAATTGTTTTGTCACTGACTGTTCCAAGGCGGTAACCCCTCGGGTTCTCACTTTCGTTAATTGTTTAACTGTCCATTTTGAAACTGATTATTGTATTACCCTGCTCACTTTTCCTCTCTACTTTTTGGCTGTGTGGAGAGGCTGTGTTTGCTGGATGTAGCCATTCCTGAAATGCATATTTCCCTTTTTTTTACCTCACTCCACATAATCTCCTTCATAAATACCGTTTATACCGGTTACGAGCGTTGCGTAATCGTGATGCAGCTGTTCGAGACCATTTTAGCCAAATTGCACATCTCAGTCATACCTCTATACATGATTTTGATTCAACCAATGTGACAGTTGCAAAGTCTGAATAAACATAAATACAATTAAAAAAAACTAAAATAATAATTAATAATAAATAATAATCATATAATAAAATGTTCATGTACATCTTACTTTTAGACAAAAGAAAACCACGTCGAACGTTTACGTGGCGTTTACATGTAATATCTAGATGGGACGAAGAAATCTGTTTTTACAGATATACATAATTATTTTTCTGAAGGGTGTATGATTTTTTATATCTTGCCTCCGCGGAATAATAGTGCATAGTTAAATTACATTAATATAATCAATAATTTTTTGTTCTGGTACTTTTTGCAATGAATTGTTCTAAAAGTTATAAATAATAAAGTTATTGTTTCCTTTAAGAGATAGAAAAAATTGATTTATATAAATAATTATCTGGGAAAGCGTAATTCGACACTTCCAAGTCATGTCTAAAGAATGGAAGCCCAGCATTCCGAACAATCCGTCAGCGAGGTCAGCGTATGAACAGTTCTCTAAACGTTTAAGGCAATTAACAAACGAAACGCACGATACACGATATACGGACACACGATACACAATATACGGACGCACGATACACGATAGACGGACGCACGAAACGCGAAAGACGGACGCACGATACAGGATACTGCCAAATGTACGAGATCTTTTAAAATTTGAAAATGAAATCAAAATATGAGATGAATGGTTGAAATTAAATCATATAAATTTGCATTTGCAAGTAACTTATTCTCGTTGCACGAAAAAATTAAAAGACGCATAATTCACGATACACGATATACGGACGTACGATACACGTTAGACGGACGCACGATATATGATACACTGACCCTCGATAAACGCAAATTGTGTAACATTAAACGCTCACAGTACTGTATAACGACAAAGCAGTTGTGATTAAAATTGATCGTTATTTCATTTTTTATCGAAATCAACTGTTACACCAAACTTGTCCGAAGACAGTTATTGAATATGTCAAAATATAGTAAATGACACACACAATAATTTATTTTAACCTTTATCAGTTTTTGTGATAATTAATTGTGATCACAACGTTAGCATTGCCCGAAAAATGTTGATGTACAACTTAAAAAAAACACGCATTTTGTCTTTAACACACAATAAAATGTTACAAATTAAAGGGAACTGTATCATAATTTATTTTCTAAGCAAGCGGAACAGAACAGAAACATACATGTACAAATTTAATGAATGTTTTATTATCATCCACAGTTGATCGTTATGCTTACCTTTCTGGTTTCACGACAGTGGCAGAGGAGCTGTAAAAGATTATGAAGGTTAAGGTAAAATCTTGCAAAAGAACCTAGCAGCTCGATATCTGTTTCTTTTATTTCTGTCATCGTGTTCTTACTGATCTGACCGCAGGGGCTCTTGTCTCGGTAAGGTCATTGAGTGCTCACCCTTTTGCTTTACAATGCTATTAGCTTCTTATGTTTTGTATGTTTGTGTGCTTTTTGCATGCAACATAAATGTGCTGTTTGAAGTTATAATCACCAAGACAGCGTGTACTTGTCTGTACATATGAGAACCTGTTGGGGGCAGATTTGAGGTTGTTGCACCATAGAACCAGATTTAAACCCCCAGTGGAAAATATTTTTGCTGTTGACAGTTCCAAGGCGGTATCGCCAAAGGTTCTCTTTTTCGTTAATTGTTTTTGTGTCATATTTGAAATTAATCATCTTTTAAACCCGTGCTCTTTTTTCCTCTTTTCATTTTGGCTACGTGGGGAGGTTTTCTGGGAGTTGCTATTCCTGATATGCATATTACAATTTTTAACACAATTATGAAGTTACATTAGCGATCACCAAAGCATACATGTTTATTATATAATACTTTAGTCCAATGAAAATATTAATGCATTAATTACCCAAATGTCTTTAAATTATTTTATACATGTATGAAAAAATAGATTGGTCTATAATTAGATAGATTTTGTTTCTTGCTGCCTTTAAATAGAGTTAAACTTTACATGCATCTTTCAATTTCTACATGTAAATGCCTCGGTTGACACCAGCATTAAGTTGAGTTATACGGGAAAAGGGCGATGATACGTCTATAACATTTTGATTCACTTATATCTGATTTTTCTTATATTTTTTAACTTTACAAGGCGAGTTGAAAACACATATGCAATTCGATGATATCTTTTTTGCCATCATGATAATACTTTTGATTCAGCTTTTGAAATAATTTCTGAAGCGTCCATAAAATCTTGCCTTAACGCGTTGACAATATCAGACGCATTGTCAATAATTTGGTCATATATAAACAAACTTTACTCACTCTAACGTGAGTAAATTAATTATTTCCTTATCTCATAATACGTAAAAAACACAAACAAAAACTAGGAATAGGTCGTTGTATTCAGCGGTAATATACATTAAAATTTTCAAATGTCTGTAAAGTCCAAGTTCAAGTTGCTCAAAAACTGTCCAAAGAGGTAGAAATCAGTGGGCGTGTAGTGTGCGAACCGTCCGAATGAAAAGCTGACATCCGTAGTTCTGGCTATTTAGCAGTCCAGAAGACGAACGGAAAACTTTCAACACATCTGGATAAAGCTTCGTCTAATAGTACCACTCGAACCTGAAACTAGTGAATGGCCTTAAAATATCCATATTTCTTACATGATAAATAAATATATTGTTTATGACTAAGAGAAAACAGCAAAACTCGAAACACCTGAAACAAAAATAAACACTTTATTTACACCCATTTTTCAATTTATTCTCTGAAAGTTCTGTTAAACCTCGACAACCATCCAAAAATAATATTAACAACCTATAGGGCGGGTGGGCGGGTGCCGACATGTTTACCGCTGAATAGAAACGCCTCGAATGGTGTACACAGATAAAACCAACACTTAAATAGCCTAATCGCACGAGATATACGCACCTTTTCCCTCCACACTGACAATTACCGTCAAGTTCGTATTATTCGAAACGGAAATAATTTCATTTACTCACTCTAACGTGAGTAAATTAATTATTTCCTTATCTCATAATACGTAAAAAACACAAACAAAAACTAGGAATAGGTCGTTGTATTCAGCGGTAATATCGAATCAAACAAAGAGAGACAACTGATGAGAACTGCAGTTGAAAGGCATTTACATTTATAAAAATCTTAAATTGTCACACCTTTTGTAACTTGCATGCGTCGTTTCAACCTTTGAAAAGATTGTACTTCATACTATCAACAAAATGAAAACAAATTTACTCATTTATAATTTCACCAAATAATCTGGAACCATCACGGACACCTCAGCCACTGTCAAAAAACAATGTTAAGCACTTGTTTTGTTAACAACTGGTCTACAACAAAGTAGGTCTCAGGATCGTGTCATCAATCTTCAAAGAAACTGAATATTCAAAAACCACATTAACTACAAATGTACTTATTTGACACACAACGGCACCAGAGAACGTGTATCAAACACAAATAAAACACAGAAACCACAACATTGAGTTCAGGGAACATATCAAACACATATTACACAATTAACACAAGACTTAATCACAAACCAACGGCATCTGTGTGCGTAAAAACCAGACACGTTAACATATACAAGACGACAACAAGAACTGGCTAAAATTTTACTCAACAAACAAGAAAACTGCCCAGGCTACATAACTGACACTGCAAACAAACGGCAACAGTTCGTATACAAGACGACAACAAGAACTGGCTACAATTTTTCTCAACAAACAAGAAAACTGCACAGACTACATAACTGACACTGCAAACAAACAGCAACAGTTAGTATACAACACGACATCAAGAACTGGCTACAATTTTACTCAACAAGCAAGAAAACTGCACAGACTACATAACTGACACTGCAAACAAACAGCAACAGTTCGTACATAACTGACACTGCAAACAAACAGCAACAGTTCGTATACAACATACTTGGCACCGGGGGCCACACAACAACGGCACCGGGGCCGTGTTCTCAAACACATAAAACACAAAATACTTGGCACCGGGGGCCACACAACAACGGCACCGGGGGCCGTGTTCTCACACATAAAACACAAAATACTTGGCACCGGGGGCCACACAACAACGGCACCGGGGGCCGTATTCTCAAACACATAAAACACAAAATACTTGGCACCGGGGGCCACACAACAACGGCACCGGGGGCCGTGTTCTCAAACACATAAAACACAAAATACTTGGCACCGGGGGCCACACAACAACGGCACCGGGGGCCGTGTTCTCAAACACATAAAACACAAAATACTTGGCACCGGGGGCCACACAACAACGGCACCGGGGGCCGTGTTCTCAAACACATAAAACACAAAATACTTGGCACCGGGGGCCACACAACAACGGCACCGGGGGCCGTGTTCTCAAACACATAAAACACAAAATACTTGGCACCGGGGGCCACACAACAACGGCACCGGGGGCCGTGTTCTTAAACACATACAACATAAACTTTGGCACCGAGGGCCGTGTGTAAAATACAACACATATAAGCACTGTATCACACACCAATAGCACTCGGTGTGATCTTGAAATAAAGCATCTCTAGAAAAACATTAATATTTAATAATCGTTACTATTTAACAATGTAACTTCCCAAAATATTCTATTCATTAAAATAATAATTTCTAAATCGTTGACATTAAAATTGGCAGCATTTTCTCAGCGATGCATAATTCAAACGATAATATTTACTACATTTCAAATCCAGACTCAACGATACTAAAAGTCTGCCTGCAAAGTGTCTTTCACATTTGCCATGTCACTGAGAGTATCTCACTAGTTTCATCATTTGCACTAATCGTAAACTTTTCCGGACCACAATTATATCCAAAGTTATTCTTATCATTACACCGAAATTGTCAGTTTTGGCTTAAAAAAAAACCATTAAAGATTGAATACGATGCTGTTAATTACATCATCTCAAAAGCCATAGATGCATTATTTACAAAAATAAGGGGATCTTATATCAACTGAATATTCATAAACCACCTGAACTGCTTATTTGACACAACAGCATCAGGGACGGAGCATCAAACACACATACAACACAGAAAACACGGATCACACAGCAATGAATACAAAAGACATATCAAACACACCAGAAATCACAAACCAACGTCATCTGTATGTAAACACCATGCACAATTTCAACATAAAACCACACACCAATAATACAAAGGACTGTTATTTCAAACGTATACAAGACGACAAAAATAACTGGCTTTAAATTAACACAACAAAACAAGGAATAATTCACAGGTTACATTAATAACATTGCAAATAAACGTCAACAGCTCATACACAACACAGCTGGCACCGGGGGCCACACACCATCGGCACCGTGTTCTCATACATACAACACAAAACTGGGCACCGGGGGCCACACAACAGCGGCACCTTGGGCCATGTGTCAATCAAAAAACAACACATATAGGCACTGTATCCGACAACAATAGCACTAAGTGTTATATTGAAATAAAATAACTCTAGAATAACATTTACACTTAGCGATCGTTACTTTTAACTATGTAACTTCCAATAATATTCTATTCAATAACATAATACTTTCTAAGTCGATGATATTAAAATTGATAGCATTTTCTCAATAATGCTTAAATTAAAAGACAATATTTCAACATTACAAATCCAAACTCAGCGATACTAAAAGTCTGCGTACAAACTGTCTTTCGCATTTACCACTGAGTGTCTCTCACTAGTCTTATTATTTGCACTCACCTTAGCTTCTCCGGACCGAAAACAAATGTAATCCAAAGTTATTCTTATCATACATTGAAAATCTCAGTTTTTGCTTTGAAAATTCATCAAAGATTGAATAAGAAAGCTGTTAATTACATTCTCTAAAAAAACCTTCATTGCAATATTTACCAAAAATACAGAGAACTAAAAAATGAATTCCGATTTTTATTTAAATATTGTTACATGTAATAGTCTAAAACATCTGTTTTCAATTAGAAATGTTAAATATAAAAGTCCACCAAAAAATTTCAGAAAAACTTAATGTCCGACCCTTAGATACCCAGTACTTCACGTATTCTAAAGAAAACAGCAAATGCTAAAATAGATTAATTCACATCTCTGAAATCTCATAAGAAACTGCTTTCCAAAGCGAATACCCAGTACTTCACGTATTCTAAAGAAAACAGCAAGTGCTAAAATAGATCAAATCACATCTCTGAAATCTCATAAGAAACTGCCTTCCAAAGCGAAGTTTAAATTAAGGTTTAGCCATTTCAGTAATATGTAATAATAATGTATTAGCTTTCTAACGAATACATCCAGAGAGACACATTTTCAACCAATCATCCTTACACGGATTAACAAACGTCTGCTATATGATTCCACAATTAAAATACCAGGTTTATTTTTGACTAACTAACCTTTTTTCTGAATAATCTTCGATAATTACATGGCTCTCCTTACCGGCGAAAATTACAGACTGTATAAATGGTTTAATTTTAACCATTGTTGAAAATTTATGAATGTTAAAGTAAAATTACAAACTTTAGATTCTTCCCTTCCAGAATACAAAGCGTCCTTGACCTCAGACAACAGCATCAGGATCTTCAAAGCTGGCGTGGAAAAACACTTGCAACCTCCTATCAGTATGAAAGACGTCCTATATTAATATAAATAAAAACCATGTAAGCAAGAGTAACAGATACGTACAAATGCAACCATTACGTGATCTTACCGGAAAAACTATCTGTAAATATTATACACATCGTTTACATTATGGTCTCAATATTACAAAAAGATCAAATGGCATATTCTCCAAATTTACCATTTCTTACAACTGACTGTATTTAATGCGAGAGTCGTATGTTTCAAGAATCAAATGAAAACGCATAACCAAACTTAATAATATCGTTAAAGAGAAAGGAGTATGCTGTATATTGTACACGCTTTCCATGTGCAACTGTTTTAATAACGGTACATCTATCCGTCATTACTAGTCATGTTTTTATGAAAACCATCTGATTGTTAAACGGCATGACTGTATGCAAAAAAATAGTATTTTCACTATCACTGTTAACAAATTATCGGCTTAACATCGCTGTATACATGTTTCAAAATAAATGTTACATTAAGTTCTCTTGTTAAAATGTACATTCACTTCTTAACTCATAATTACAATTACATTCGGGCCTCTATTACAACACTTCATTCAATATGAAAAACAGCTATTTTAGAATTACTGGTCTTGCTTCCCTCATGACAAATCACCATTTCCATTTACCGCCAACTGAAATAACCGATGTCTATAACTTCTTTTTCGGCTTAAATGATTTCTGTACAAAAAGCCAAGCAGCATTTTAATTTTCCTTTTACAAAGTGGTCAACAACAGTCACACTATTTTCAAACCAAATAAGATACCCGGTTTTCTAATTTAACAAAAGCCGATGCAACAAAAAGGTACTTATCACAAAAATCTCTTAGTTTCTGGCTCCCATCGCTTCGGTTCCTGTTAAATCAGCAGCGGCGCAACCACTGGCGAAGTGCCCTACTTATCTGACTTGCAACCAATGACTTTCTATTGGAGAAAACTCCCTGTTGCCACATGTCCTTGTTGACTGTCACGTCATCTTTTAATGCGTCGAGAAGGCTTTATTCTGACACTCTGTGCTGCCTATTCTGTCTCAAACTTCAAACCTTCAGTTCACTGAATCAAGTTTTAAAAAAGCGTTGGCAACTCTCCGAGTAATCTGCTACATAAATGTGTTCTTCTCCTTGCCGACATGTTTACCGCTGAATAGAAACGCCTCGAATGGTGTACACAGATAAAACCAACACTTAAATAGCCTAATCGCACGAGATACACGCACCTTTTCCCTCCACACTGACAATTACCGTCAAGTTCGTATTATTCGAAACGGAAATAATTTCATTTAAGTTATTGCTTGTCGTTTATCCGAGGAAATATCTCGAAGATTCCTACACAAAGTGTGTACATCGTTTCGTTCTACAACCTTTTTTACAGGAATCTTGAATATTTGTCGGGATACGCAACGATAGCGATCGTCTATAAAGTACTGAAACATAACTTTACATAAAACTATTTTATTTTCTTAAAAATGCACACAAACCATTCAAAGTCAAACATTAAAGATATGTAGAACATAACACATAATATGTAAAGCATAACACACGACAATAGTTTTAACATTTATTTGAGAAGATTCAGTAGATTAAAACCAATAATCAATAAATATAATATGAAATACAGTGCTTGCAATTACATATTATACAATAGTCTCAAAACAGCATAAGTTTATCTATCCTTATATCTCAATAGCATATTGAAGGAAATTAGGAATAATATTCAACAAACAATATCATGGAACTTTTTTTTTTTATAAAGAGCGATGTTTATTTTCCCCACAGAAATGTTCTGATCCAAGCTTCAAACATGAAATTTATGTTAAACGTGGTCGAGGTCGATGCCAATGTAGTAAATACGAGTATAAGGACTAGTTCTTTTGACTAGGATGTTCAAAACTCAAGCTATGTCCACATTATGTAAATATTTCGTATATGTTTTATGTCGCTGAACAAACTTCGGACGTTCTTTTCGAAAAGTCCTGCTCGTTGGTCAATGAAAAATTGCATCCACTGCTTGCGGAATACTTCTCTTGGAAGCTGATGTATTTTTTACAAATGGCGTAGATGAATTCTAGCGAACAAAGTATTTGTATTCGAAAAAGCAACAAACTAGCAAATTTGATCATATAGACATGTCTCTAGAAAACACAGTCTTGTTGGCAGACAAACTAGAACATACAACTAAGCATTTATCGTTTAGTCGCAATTAGCAACACCTGAACTAACATCTTGAGCGTTTAATTTATTACTAATTTTCAAAGTAGCATGCGTACAAAGGCCTAATTTTGGCATAAATATTTAAAGTTTTAAGTTCAAATTGAGTTACATATCTGAAATCTTCATGCCTTTGAACACATAAATGGCTACACTTAGGACAACTAATAATTTATATGTATAAGCCCACTTATGACGCAGTTTAAAATGAAAATTTTATTTTCTTATTGACTTGTTTTCAGCACAGATTTTGGAGAATTTTAGTTTTAGAATACCTCTCGACCGAAACCAAAGTTTGATCACGAATTTAGTAATTTTTTATACAAATAAAATTGTTTCAATTCGTTCGAAAAATGCATTTTTTTGCCATAATTTCCAATTAAACAACAGCAACATTTGACAAACCTAATTGTTTTTGTTGTCTTCACTGAATTTGAAACTTGTAGATATGTTTTTTTTTCCGAAATTCAATCATGAAACACTTAAGTTGGCTGGTTTTGAAAAAATGTCATAGTGCGTTTCTTTAAACATTTTCATTAATGTTTGTGCTGTGTATATGTTTTCTGATTGGTTCAAATATGTAAGTATAAAGACTATAAACACTATAAAAATAACTCAAGTAAATTGAAACAGCTGTGTTAAAACGAATGCGAAATACACTTAGTACATAAAGAAACACAGAGTGTAATTAAAATTCCTAAAATCAACACGATATAATTCAGATGAGGTAATAAAACATTGAGCACATGTTATTACTTCATCTACGCAGATGTTTGCCAAAATTGAGACACGTTCATGTTTGTTTTCATCACAAACAACACCAAGGACCATAACCGGTATCAAAAAGCAATATAGCAATGCTAGTCTTACATATTGATGTTCTTTGTTTCTAAGAAAATACGTGTGGAAACAGCTTATGTGCCCTTCCCCCATCGTGTTGTAAGACTGCGCATATGATGTTAAAGTAAGTTCGTCAATAAAACAAGCCGTGGTTATAACAGAATGAAATACTGTGAAATAAGAATAAAAATATATACAATATTAGAGAAATGCAAATCGAGTTTTCGGGAAAATTGTTGCTCTTTTCACACTTATTATCTTTTCTCAAAATATTCAGGCATTAACTCCTAAGCCGATTGAAACAAAGGGTGCGTTGCTTTCTGTTTTTGAGTGAAAAGATGAATGACAATTCTCGCCATTGTAATATTTTTTAAATATTTTACAAGAATGTGCAATTCAAACTTTCAAATGATATCTCTACCTGGGAGCGAACCCGCACCGTCACGGGGACAGCGCCTAGCACTGCAATGCCGACAACGCAACCAATTAAGCTAGCCATCACTGCATGACATCGGTAATGTTTTTTTTTTACAAATAACAGTACTGACTATATGTGCGGGGAGACTTTTTATGGCCGCCACACATATCATAAAAGACACTGATGATGCTGACTGGGTACACCAGGTTCTGTTTATTCTACTGTTTAAATATCAGTCGTTGTTACGGTATTCTTCCTTGATCTCTATATTGGTTGTGTGAGAAATGACTAGACACAATCAAGACGAAGCGACACATGATTACTATGTAAAAGAGTACATCCAGTTATGAAGAGAAAAAAATAAAGATCTCACATAGTTTTGAACACTTTTTCTAAAGACATTACAATTTCAGTTTTAATTGAAACAACGGTTGTTAAAAATCAACAATAAATATAAAAAATATTGAGATTTGTTTTGGTTTTTCTACTTTTTTACACTTAAAAAGAGCTTATCTGACATGATTATTTACAGAAGAATGATTTAATTTAATTTGCACACACGAAAACAATACTAATTTCAAACAAAGACAATTCATATGAATCATTAGGTACTAGTTGAATTCCTGGTCTCATCATATCTTCTGAATAAATCATAACACTTATCACCAAAACGTGATCTTACAATCCAGCGTTGTTTTTTTTCGATAGATAAATCACCAATACAAATTGTCTTGAACTTGATTTTTTTTAGCGCAACTGCTTATACCAGGAGCATCAAAAGGTCTTCTTTTCGGGTTATCATAGTTGTTCTTTTCAATTCAACTTAGAAATTCGTGAAATTGATAATGTTTTACATATAACAGTACAATTATTTCTCAATCACTTAAGACCGATTTGCAATAGGCAACGTTTTGATGTTACTCGGGTCAATATTCGATCAAATACACCGATCCCCGTTGATAAGCGCCGCATACCTGACTTGGATTTCCAGTACATGGCATTGCGCAATCCCTATCCACTGCCTTCGCAGCATTATTTAACTTATTGGCACAGTAGCACTCATTACCCTGTCTTCAATCGTCATGGCACTGTTATTGATAATAAGTATTCAACATCTCTGTAACGGCAACATGCAGTTCAACACAACTTTACACAAATAATTTTTATTAACATATCTTAATTTAACATACGTTAAGAAATGTTTGAACAGTAAAATAGATAGACCTAAAATTGCCAAACATTCTATTTACACAAATTCACACAAACTAAACAACAAAAATCATCATTTTAAACGCCCACATGAGACTACTGATCGGGACAACACATTTTTGTGTCCTTTTATAAACGAAATTCAATTCCGAAGAGAGAAATCAACGTTTGTCATTCATGTACGCGACCAGAAGCGATCAGGAAATTGAAAGTCAAACACCTTTATACAAATATCTCATATTGTTTACATATTGAAGTAAAAAGGGCACAACATAGTATTGTCAGTATTAGGTTACTTATGTAGGCATTTAAAACGTTTTTTTTTTAAATTTATATAAAAAGAATTAAATGGAATTTCGTTATCAAGTAATTTATTTACTGTTCTTACATATCTTAACATATGCAAAATAAAGTTACATTAATAACATTTATTAAATTTTTAAAAAAATTTCATTGAACGCCATTTTGCCGTTAGGACTTTTTTGATAATGTTCTTTTTTCGTAAATGAACGTGCGATGTGCGATTATGACTGTATATGACGGCCGTTGAATCAAAATATTATAACAATTCTTATTCTGCATTACAAATCTATGTTTCAATTCACTTAGGGGTTTATTAGAAAACAAAGCAGGTAGACAGATTTAGATCGTATTGTCCGGCAACGTCAGAGGAGGCAGCTGCGTCATCCGGTAGTGACCTAACTATAACATTACATGAAACTTAATGTTGTGCATAACTTTGAAAATACTTGTCCTGTTTACTTATCTTATATATCATCTGCATAACAAAGCCATCTGTGACGACAAGAAGGATAGCTCCTATTTCACCATTTTAGCTTGACTATTCGAAGAAAGGCCGAGCTATCCTACTCATCCCGGTATCGGTGTTTGCGTATGCACTTTGGTCCATAACATTAAAACTACTTGATTAATTACCTTGGTGTTTTATTTGAAATTGATCTTACTATTAATTTATCAACCCTGTTTTCTTTCCGCTCTACATTTTGACTGCGTTGGTAGGCTGTGTTTTCTAGGTTTGGTAATTCCAGATATGCACATTTCACTTTTTTATAGTTTGGACATTAAAAAAGAGAAAAAAAGTTGTTCCGCCAATATGGAGATCATTGTTGTGGAAGTGGTTTGGTGTCAGTTCTCTAAGACAATTGCTAATTATTGTTCCTACACGTATGAGATATAAGTGGGGCACAAAAAGGTTACTTTTCTAGTCCATAATATCAGTTAAAACACCTACTGGTAAATATGCTTTACCTCTTACTGTTCCAAGGATGTTATCAACTAGGTTCTCTCTATTCTTATAAATGTGGTGTTAAAGATTAACTTTGTTATGATTTTATTTTCTTCTTGTTTGTGGTGTTGGAAAGTCACGTTTTTGTGTTGTTTTTTCTTGATACGTGCATTTATAGATTTTAGGACAAAATGGATACACTTACTCAAAGTTCTAATTGGTTACCTTTCGACCGTAATTGTTTATTTTTTACTAGAAAAACATCGACTTAACTCTTTATTGGTAATCAGCTGCCAACAACAGTCTTCAGTTTAAGCTTCAATCTTGTAATAATTGACTTTTGAACAGTTTTGCGAGAGTTATCCTAAATTTTGCATAAAATGCATTTCGCGCTATTAAAAGCGAGACAATCAGAAAATTGCTATAAATTGCTTGTTTAGTTTTAACAGGACGACTCATAAGAAGGAAAACATAACTTTTTATTAATCAGCAGCATTTTTGTTTAAATAAATCCCCTTCAAAGTAACCAATTTTATAATTACCTCCCTTTCAATAAAAGGCTGTTCTAAATTTGACCCTGCATTGTAAGTAAATTGTATTAATATCAATAACGATTTAAAAGACATTTGACAATCGATTACACGACACAACAGTTCTTTTCAATACCTCTCTTGAAATAGGGAAGAAACGAAACTAGCATACAATTTAAACATATACAACTGATGACCAATTAGAACTTTGGGTGAGTGTACTCATGGTCCGTTTCTTCTTGTTTAAAACAAAGTTGTTTAGGCAGTTTTCTATAAATTGTACGTACTCTTTTACGTTTTCTTGCAACATGCAGTCATCAAAATAGTTGAAAAGCGAACTTTGAAAGCCACCGATCACAACAAATATGAAAATATTGCAGGCTCGGTTTGATTGAGCTTTTCGAAATAAAATAAAATGTAATTTCGTTATTATAGTAAGTCGGAGATAAGTTGTGTTTATTACGTGGTTAGCTGATTGCAAGCTTTCAATTATCTTCGCTTCCTTCATGAATTTATCTCTTTCTACCGCTGATGTTTTATTCGCAAAATGGCGTTCCAATTAAAGTCTCTTTCAGCAGACCATGGCATTTAATGATAACAAAGGTATTTAATTTCGGCATATTCAGAATGAAATGGTGTTAAGTCTCTTGTTAAAGCTTTATATGAAAATGTTTAAAATACCTCCCTATATTTGCAGTTACTTTAAAGTCGTTACCTCTGTCAGCGCATGCGTGAAGTTATTCTCTTTGTTGCAAAAGTAGATGCATTCTACAGTTGTCATTGCATCGGTGAGTTCTGTGCTCGGTCCGCCAAGAATTCGATGTGTCAAACCATCAAAGTAACAGCCAAGATATAAAAAATCTGAACAAATAACTAAACAGGCATATCGGGAATAAAAACATGTATGATATCAGAACGCTGAATGATATCATGTAGGATGCTTTGCTTTTTTACGGCGTAGCTGTGTAAGCTCACTTTTGACCTAATTTATTAACCAATGAAGAGCTGTAAATAATACTCGTATTCTATTATTATGCAGCCGGAAAATTGAATAAACTATTTCGATTGGTAGCTATTTACACCAGTCACTCTTTATCAACCTATCCAAAATGAAAGTGAAAGCAAATGGAACTGCCTTCTGGCAGCTGCATATAATATGCTACGCGATATAAACAATGAGTTCGCTATTTAAAACCTTCACTAAATATATTTTATTCTTTCAGCAATTGATATACATTATGGTATAAGAATAAACAAAATCAAGACCCTTTACAATACGTTTCTTATATAAAATTCATTCTTTATCACGACTGAGGATTGTACGATGTGCTTACTTGTCTTAAATCTGGCAACTACGTGTAATATGTTACGCGAAAATCTTTTAGTTTACTATTAAAGCAATCGCACTCAAGTCATATCTAAGAACATGTTAGCGTAGCGGTTTTCAGGAGATGATTTTTATAAGATATCTATTAAAGCATATTGCTGTCATAGAGTAGAGAATTGCGGTATATTCTAGAATTGTTTCATATTCCTAAGCAATTCTCTTCACTTTTACAAAGAAAACAATTATAATTCTTTATTACTCTTTTATTGCTAACAATAACTCTTCAAATCTTTACTGAATTTATTTATTATCTCCGAGTCGGTAATTGTTACATACCTTTTTTATTTTTAAGGTATTAATAAAGCCAAGACCTTTAAAATACGTTTTTCCAGGCCTGTCAAATCTCCGGATTTTATCCGAAATCTCAGGATTTTAAGTTACTTCTCCGGATCTCCGGATTTAAAGTCAAATCTCCGTATTTCTATGAAATTGCAAAAAATATAGATTAATTTAACGTAATTCAAAACTTTTGCAATGAACGTAACTGTAGTTATTCTACTGCAGTCGCACATTTCCTGTTTATTACGAGATAACGATGATGTGTTTAGTGACATGCTGCCTCAGTACCTCTGACACAACTAAACAATAACCGCGTGTCATAAACAAAACAAGGGCCGCGCGATGTTACACCTGCCTTTATCTATTTTTATTGCATGTTTATTCTAATATTGTAAAAAACAGCACTTAACATGTTTAACAATATCTCCGGATTTTCAATGAAGAAGTTTTGGCAGGCCTGTTTTTCATAATTATAAGATACACATTTATAAACAAAACTAAAATCTATTTATCTGTTTCTTATTATGTGTAGTGTGTAATTTTACATTCAAATTTTAATAAAAAGTCATTGTTTAGGATAATCAATGAAATTATTTAATTTATACGTAAATCAAGATGAAGTGAATAATAGCAGCTATAAACTGCATCATTTCATATACCATCTACGCCGTTCATCTTTTTTAAAAAAGATATTTCTAGTTTGAATTTACAGATGTTTTATACCAATAATTTAATAAAGTTAATATTGTCTTTAGTTTCCTTTAATTTATACTAGAATGTTGTGTTCCGCCGAACACATGTGTCGCCTGCAAGCAAAAAGTTGAAATGTGGGCCTATGTTTAATCATATATAATAAAAAATATTTTATTTAAGTTGATACTACACCACAGAACACATGTGTCATCTAAATTGCATTTAAAAAGTGAAAAACTAAAATAATGGTAAAAACCTGAGTTATCATCTTCAAAAATTGGTTTGTGCACGCAGATGTGTTATTCAAAGTATTAAGTGAATTGAACAAATACTTTCCATTTTACAGGCAACAAATTTCATGTTAAAGTTGCACTTGAACATGTTGAAAGAGACATAACTCATAAAATATTAAAAAAAAGGAGTTAAAATTTTTGTTGTCGTCGATGGCACTGTTCATGTTGATGATACAATCCAAGTTTTAAATGAATAGGACAAATACGTTCAAATTATACGCAACATTAAGTTTCATGTGAAATTTGCATTTGAAAAAAAATAGTCAAACTGGATTTATGATTCTGGTTGTAACCGATGTTGTTGTTGTTCATGAAGATGATATATTCGAAGAGTGAATAGGACAAGTTCTTTAAAAGTTATAGGCAACATTAAGTTTCATGTTAAAGTTGCATATTAAAGGGACACAACTCTTAAAATAGTCAAACAGAAGTTATCATTCTTGTTCTTCATAATGACGCTGTTCATGAAGATGATTTATTTTGAATATTAAGTGAATAGAACAAGTACTTTCAAAGTTATAGGCAACATTAAGTTTCATGTTAAAGTTGCATTTGAAAGGGGCATAACTCAAAATATAATCAAACAGAAGTTATGATTCTTATTGTTACCAATGTTGTTGTTCATGCTGATAATGTATTTTAAGTATGAAGTGAACAGGACAAGTACTTTCAAAGTTATAGGCAACATTAAGTTTCATGTTAAAGTTGCATTTGAAAGGGGCATAACTCCAAAATATTGAAACTGGAGTTATCATTTTTGTCATCACAGATGGCATTTTTCATACTGATGATATATTCCAAGTATGAAGTGACAAGTACTTTCAAAGTTATAGGCAACATTAAGATTCAGGTTAAAGTTGCATTTGAAAGGGGCATAACTAAAAAAATATTGAAACTGGAGATATCATTCTTGTCGTCACAGAAGGTATTGTTCATGCTGATGATATATTCCAAGTATGAAGTGGATAGGACAAGAACTTTCAAAGTTAAAGTAAACATTAAGTTTCATGTTAAAGTTTCATTGAAAGGGGCATAACTTATAATTAAAAAAATATTGAAACTGGAGTTATCATTCTTGTCATCACAGATGGCATTGTTTGTGCTGATGATATATTCCAAGTCTGAAGTGAATAGGACAAGTACTTTCAAAGTTATAGGCAACATTAAGTTTCAGGTTAAAGTTGCATTTGAAAGGGGCATAACTAAAAAAATATTGAAACTGGAGTCATCATTCTTGTCATCACAGATGGCATTGTTTGTGCTGATGATATATTCCAAGTATGAAGTGAATAGGACAAGTACTTTCAAAGTTATAGGCAACATTAAGTTTCATGTTAAAGTTGCATTTGAAAGGGGCATAACTAAAAAAATATTGAAACTGGAGTCATCATTCTTGTCATCACAGATGGCATTGTTTGTGCTGATGATATATTCCAAGTATGAAGTGAATAGGACAAGTACTTTTAAAGTTATAGGCAACATTAAGTTTCATGTTAAAGTTGCATTTGAAAGGGGCTTAACTCAAAAAATATTGAAACAGGAGTTATCATTGTTGTCGTCACAGATGGTATTGTTCATGCTGATGATATATTCCAAGTATGAAGTGAATAGGACAAGTGCTTTCAAAGTTATAGGCAACATTAAGTTTCAGGTTAAAGTTGGGGGACTACCGGACGATGGCACCGACGACGACGACGACGAAGACGACGCCGGACAATAGGATCCCTATGTGTCTATCTGCTATCGCAGGCGACACAAAAACCACTGGACCAGGTTGAGTAATACGTTGTTGCACATGGAAGAAATAAATTTAACCTGTAGTTGTGCTTTTGAGATAGATATGTATATCAGAGATCAGACATGCAAAACATATTTTGCAGAAGCGATATCCCTGTTTAAAATCTTTTTTTAAAGATTGCGTTCGTTAAAATCTTGGACATAGTTTAAAGCTCTAGAAAAGGGAAAAGGTAAAATATAAAAATTTATGTGCATAGTTTTATTGATCTGCATTTTGCAGTAAAAGAGATTTTGATTATTTTTTTCCTCGATGACAACGCTTATGTTACAAAACCACAAACTGGAACCAATCTCAACTCCTACTTAGAATACTTGATAAAACCTATTCTATTATCATCGTGGAATATTTGTTCAAAAATACATCATCGAAAAGATAAGCCTATGATAGTTACGTAAGTATTTTGATGATTCATATTTAAAAAAAATGTTTTTGCTGCAAAGCCACAGATGAACTCTTTAGAAATGCGTTTGTTAGACGCCTGGTTAATCAAAGAAGCAGCGGATATTTTTAAAAAGAGCTTCGATATGGCATCCACATTTCCTGAATCTTATGGTCAAATGATATCTACATGGGAGCGAACGAGAACCGTCACGGCGAAAGCAACCAATTGAGCTTACCAGGACACCCCCCCCAAAGGTTGATCGGATAGCCCTGATATATGTTATCATCACTGCACGACATCGGTAACGGGCTATTTTACTGATAACAGTACTGACTATATGTACGGGGAGACTTTTTACAGCCGCCACACTGCTAAAAAAAGCGCTACTGTGAATTTCGAATGATATTGCCTCAGTTTGAAGAAGATCTCTGATGAAATAATGCCTTTGTCACAACAACTTATGATTAAAGAGAACTGTTGATGGTTATATCTCGCCTGGGGCACTCTGATATGGAACTAATCTTCATATCAGCCGCTTCCGGGATTCCATATCAGACGAAATATTATCATCGATTACCGAAGATGATCCTGAAATGTCATCGACTACATAAATTATAACAAGCGTATTACCCGGTTAAACTCGAATGCTTTTTGACCCTCCTTTAAATCACGAACAAGATGATGTATGTCGTTCGACAATAAGTTTAAAATCAAAAGTAAAAATGATGAAACTATTCAAGTTTGACAACGACTAAAGTCGCTATTCGAACACTTTTTTGAAATAATATGTTCTTTATTCTTTTTGATTAGTAACACAATTGTATGTATTTATGCGTTAATTTGGTGATATATTCCATTATATACAAATATCGCGGCCAGAAATCTAGAACTGCTAAATTATTTATTAAAATATTTTTGAGTTCCATATCAAACTGCCGAGTTCCAGGTCAGAAAACTCGTTTCCACACCACCACTCTCTTTTGTATTATATTTTATGTAGCTTTAAAGAATGGGAATAGTAGAAAACAAGTGGATAGTACCCAGTGATTCGCTTGTTTTAGGCGAGTCTTACGATAAATTGAACGATTGATAACACCAATGTTATTTATAAAGCGAGCCAATTATAATATAAATCGAGCTGATGATCATCAAAATGGATTAAATAAAAAAATCGAGCAAATTCTAAAAACAATGTGAAAGGTTGAAAACTATTTATCAGTGATCATTACTAAGTATTTGGCGAAGTACCGCTTCGCTTTAAACGTAATATATATCGACAAATAGTAACCAGACACCGATGTTTGTATGCATCGACAAGTTATTAGTCGGCGGCAATGAGCCGCCGACTATATTTGTACTTACTTTGAGAATGTAATGTGGAAGGATACCAGCATAATTTCAGAAATGTTTGTATTTTTGTTCATATATATATTAATGAGAGATGTTTTGCAAAAAAAAGTGTTCACAAATTGTTAACGAATTGCACCATTGGAACTGGTTGACATCGCTTTGTAGGATTTCTTTGATTTTTTTAAAATTTTCAAATAATAAGTTCTCCTGAGCACGTGACTATTTTTGTGGGGATAATAGCATAATTTCAGAAATGTTTCTATTTTTGTTCTGATATATATATATTAATGAGAGTTGTTGTGCAAAAAAACGTATTAACAAATAGTTAACGAATTGTATCATAGGAACTGATTGACATCGCTTTGTAGGATTTTTTTTATATTTTTCTTAAATTTTAAAATAATAAGTTCTCCTGAGCACGTGACTAATTTTTGAAAACAACGGTAGCCGGTCCTTGTTGCACTGTATGTTGACTGTTGCACTGTAGATGTACCTGTTGGAAGTTGTGGAACATAATTCGTGAGAGTTTTGTTCGGAATCAAAGGTGTGAATAAATGTACAATTGCGATACTGGTCATCCATTGTTTTAATTGTACATTGCAAGACGTAGTTTCCGTATAATCGGTCAAGGATGTTGAACATTGCACTGTGTTTATAGCTATGTGTGATCTTGTGGAACATAATTGGTGAGATTGTTTTTCGGGACAAAACGTAATTATACTATAAAATTATGGTACGTTGCTTTTCTAATCGTGCAATGGTCTGTTTGTTAATGTTTGTTATATACCGCGTCGATTGTTTTACGGGTTTGACATTGTTACGTAACACAGACGGCGTTTAGCCCAAACTACACACAACTCCGGTGATCTTCCCTTGATTGTGTTTCCCAAAAATATTGAACACTTTCGTTAGAACAAATTTCTAATGTTTTGTGCGAATTTAAATTGTGAAAGTTATGAAAATGATGCAAAATGAGTTTTTCAGAAGTGGAATTAACATGACAGATAGTACGTGAAATCCTGAAAGGATTACAAATTTATAAACACAGACATGGACAAAACATTTATTACAGTGATTTCGAAAGGTCATGGCATAAGGGTTTTAACTGTTTAAAACTATCCCAAATATTGCATATGTGCAGTCATTGTATGCATAAATGTGCAATCAACTTTACTAAAACAGTTTGGCATATTTTGCATATAATGATTTGTATAAAACCAGCTGCATGGAAACACATCTGATTATTGTTTACATTTTCTGGTAAGGATGTAGTCTTACTAAAGATTGACACTTCAAGCACTTTGGAAAACAAAGTTCTCTATCACACTGGCAGTTAAACACCGTCCAGGTTTACAAGTCTTAACAAGGTAAATAGGTTTTTTTTACTAGAATAGCTTAAACTAGCTTCCTCAGTCTCAATGATATTTGTTTTTTCAATATGACCACTTCAAACATTGATTAAAGAAACTGGTATTTTTAATTTTTAAATTATCTAGTTTTTGCCAGGTAATTATCGCAACAACAGGAAAAAATTATGATGATCAGTTTGGATTAAACTTGAAAATTAACCATGTCAGACTTAATTTTCCTGCCTCAGAGATTTCAATAGATGCAGATTCTTGCATATTGATACAAGCAAATTAGTTTTTTCTACCTTTGACCGTTCCTGATTTTGAGCTTGGGTTCTTTTGATGAAGGAATCATGGTCGGATAATGCAAGAATAAAGATAAATATTGTGTCTATTGCATTTTAATTATAAAATCAATACTTATTAGACCACTGAACATATATTTAAACGAAGTTAAAGCTCTTTTATAAGTAGTTAAGTTCAAGTTGAACACAAGATATAACTTGCAACTATTTGATTATGACCCCTTAAAAACTCTTAACAGGGACAAACAACCCCTGGTTTTCAAAAGCTATTGAAATACGAAATCCCTGCACCTCTGAAGAGACTTTTCACGAGCAAAGAACACTCGCTGGCTCATTAGATGTGATAAATTTGTGAATAAAAAACATATTTAAAAGAACATATTAAACTTAGCCAGGGGGTCAAAAGTGAAAAAATTCAAATATGCTTTCATCAAAATGCAAGAATCTGCATCTTTTGAAATCCCTAAATGATATCTTCTAATAAAATAATTTATTAACTAAATGACATTGTAAGAACATAGATGTTTTAATATTTCTGATGACAAATTAGGAATAATTATATATATTATATGCATTAACTTAGTTATAGTAACTGTAATAGCTTTATGATGTAGAGTAATTTCTAAAATTTTAGTTGAAGATGATAATATTCACTAAGAAAGATTGTTCATGTCATTCTAAGGGGCAAAACTAAAAATTATTGATCAAGAGCACCTTTCTGCTATATAAATGTGCCTTTCATTGCATGTGTTTCTAGTGTAGATCCAGATCAGACTGAACATTTGTGCCATCTGATCAGATCTACATTGGTCATGTCTTGTTCAGAAATAACTTTATGAATCTGAAAGTGAATAGTGCAGATTCTGACTAAACAGCAAAGAGATGCAGGGTGATCTAGATCTACACTGTTTGCCCATGCCATAAAGGTGTATATAATAGAGTTAAGGGTTGAAGTTAGAAATGGATTTTCTGTGCAAAACTCAAGTATTCTATGTTTTTGTCTACTCTTTCCATGCAGCTTTTATTCCATGTGTGACAAGGTTAGACCATATCAACATGCATATCAATTTGGCTAATCAGAGCCTGTTAATGTTTAGATCTTTGAAGTACATGTACTTCCTGGTCAAGATTCAAAGAGTGTATATATAGATCAGAAAGATGTGGTGCATGCATTAATGGGGCCTAAATAGAGTTGACAGATAACAGTGGGGAAAGGGTGTCTGTTAAAGGCTTTAGCTAATGAAATGAATATAAAGAGCCCCTTTATCTGATTTATAAGGTTGGACACTTCCTTAAAATATGGTTACATTAACATAACTCTGGCTCACTCTGACACATTGTTATACATGAAACCAAGATCAAATAGCCTTTCACGGGGTCCCTGTGTATTTACGTTGAAAGTGGAAATAATCAAGAGACATAGTACAAGGTAAAGAAATAAGCTATAATGAAATAAATACAATTTTGCTAACCCAACAATTTCCATACTATATGACTAACACAAAAAATTGTTTGTGCCTCTTTCATTTACTAAATGCCATTTATAAGGCTAATGACATTGCTTTAAGTTGTGATGTGTTGCTATAAAGCATGAATATAAAATTATCATCAAAATTGGTACTTGTGTAAATATTGAGTTGCATAAACCAAGGGCTAGGCATTCTGGGCAGTGATGTATTTTGATCCTGGTATTGGTCGATCAAACATACATGTATCCTGTAATGTTTTGTATTTGTCCTGTTCAATTGCTTTTAATGTCCCCTTTCTCATTTATTTAAACAGTTCCCCAAAAATTACTTTTGTCAATATTTTGACCAGTTTTATTTTGTTGAATATTCCCATTTCTAGCAACTATTGAATTAGATAATTTTCAATGATTGTTGCATCTGAGTTATTGGTATTTTTATGCAATCCCCCCTCAATTTCTACAAAGAGCATTGGCAAGAAACATAACTCTGTGTATCTTTTTTTCTGGGATTATCTCCCCGTTTTGTACTTGGAGATAAATGGTTAACCTGTTTCGGCAAGTTGGATATTTCTCAATTTCTACTAAGGGCATTGGCATGAAAGTTCTCACACTCACTTAACAGTGCATAGTTTATGACGCTTACAAGTTACATATTTCTGGCTAGCTTATTCCTGGGGTTATCTCCCCATTTTATACTAAGAGATAAATGGTTAACCTGTTTCTGAAAGTTGGAAATTTCTCATTGTCTGCAAAGAGCAGTAAAATGAATTTAACACACTTACTTAACAGTGCACAGGTCATGACCCTGACAAGTTAAATAACTCCAGCTACCTTATTTCTGAGGTTATCTTCCCATTTTGTACTTAGAGAAATGGTTTATCTGTTTCAGCATGTGCCTCTAATAAGTAAGTATTCTTTTATTATAGTGAATTGTGTACAAGCAGCATATACATTTAATACAATAATACAAAATATAGACACTCGACCCAATGGGTCTATAAGTTCTTTCTGAAAACATTAATTTATATTCTCTTCACATGACAGTTAAATTAGAATTTTTCAAGATTTTATATTTAAATTTAAATTTTGAAATTAAACAAATGAATAATAATAAAATAAAATCAGTTAGTTTCTAAACAAATAATTTCTCCTTTTTAATAAGTAGGCTTTTGTAAGATATTTTGTAAGTTGCCTTGGGTGATTTTGTACTAAAACACACAACTATCTATCTGCAGGTTGGTCAGCATGACTAATAAATGCCCACCCTCCAAATACTTGCATCATCAGTGTTTGTAATAATGCCTAAGCATTAATTACATACAATTCTGTAACTTTCCCAATTTTGTCATGAATAATCTGTACATTATAATCTTAGATTATAAATATGTTACATTAATTGATTTTCATGTAAAATTCTTTTTATGCTCAGGTTCTGGCACAAGAAAGTTCTTTTTTCCATTATTTAGAACTAACTTGTGATTTCTTGCTGTTTTAACATTGTGCTATCATTTTAAATTTGTATCATGACGAACTTCGCTACCAGGACATATGTGTTGTCCAAACACAGCTTCTTTTTTGTTGTTTTTTTTTGTTTTGTTTATTTACAAAATTTTACTGCAATTTAACTTATATCACATATCTATATGTCATTCAACATAGGCAACCCACAATGTTGCAAGCACATAACATGTCTTTTATAGGAGTTTCTTCATTCTGTTTAGTTATTATAAATCTTTATAACTGGAATAAAACTGGAATTCCTGTTACATTGAACATTATGTGTTTGTTTTATTTTGATTATGTTTACGCTCCGCTGGCTTGCAGCCCTTTCAGTGCTTTGATTTTTTTCATGTGACGATTTTTGAAAACGACAGAAGCCCGTACTATCGGGATGTTGACTGTTTCACTGCGTATGTTCTGATTTTTGTAGTAATAGAACGTAATAATCTCAGTCATTCAGATTTCGTCAGAGCAGTGTGATTACATTGTTGTAATTACATGAAAAATCCTTCTCCCGCCGACTTTGATGCCTTGCATCAAAATTTTTCTTGTTTCGAATGTGCCCAAGAGAATAAAACTAAGCATGGAAACCAGTCTCAAATCTCAAGGATCTGATTGGCTGAAATGGCGACCAGTCGACATTTCAGCCAATCAGATCCTTGAGATTCGAGACTGGTTTCCAATCTCAGTTTTAACCTTCAGACCTGGTGCCAGCGTCTCCTAAAAGTACAATATATTAAATCATCTGTTTTCAAACAAAGATAGAACCTTAAATTAAGGAGTTTACACTAAGGCGCTATGTGATTGGCCCTTAGCCAGACATAAATAGATGTGGATGCTCCATGGAGATTCATTCTTTTAGAAGTATGAGGCATGACTATTTTAAGATGCTTTATACTTGTACACGTAGGATCTTATGGTTGTAACGATCATTTTATATCTGGTAACTTTGATGAAAAATCTATATATAACTGTTCTTAAGACCTCTCAGTCAGCGGAAATATGTTGTCAACTGATAAGCGAAGCCCATATTAATTGTTAAAGATCAGCTGCCAAAAACAGCCGTATTATTGCAGCACATTATGTACTTGCTTACGTAGTAAGTTTATGGTTTTACGTGCTATCTTTATCACCTCGAATCCGAATATATCAGTTGCCCAAGGATATAAAACTGATTATGGAAACCAGTCTCAAATCTCAAGCATCTGATTGGCTGAAATGGCTACCAGTCGCCATTTCAGCCAACCAGATCCTTGAGATTTATAACTGGTTTCCAATCTCAGTTTTATAACCTCCAGTCGGTATCATAAAAGAAAGGAAAAAGACACGTCTTACTATATATTCTTCTATAAAAGATCGAGCCCGCCAGAGGTTCTGTCACGCCGGTGTCAAACTGGGATCTACAGCCAATACATTGTCCAGTTGCCGGAACGAAGAATATTCCGATGCATTTGAAATTCTCTGAACATTCTTTTGCACAAGATGCTTTTCCTACATTCTTGAAGTTAAAAAAGGATTTTGTTCCAGGACACATGAAACCATCAAGTGTGTTGTCCCTCAAATATTTTGTAGTAATTTCTTGAAGTTCAACTACTACAATGATATAACAAAAGAAAAGAATTGAACTTGTGAAAAAATGCATGATTGCTTCATGTTCAGTGATTTACAACGCTCATGAACGCCTACCATCAAATAATAAACAAATGTTCGCAATATGTCTTTAAAATTTCAAGTGAAAGCATTTGCGCATTGATTTCATAAAGTGGACAATTGAAGAAAAATATGCTAAGATGGAAATTTATCATTATCGTTATTGTTAATGATAAAAATAAAAAATAAAAATATTTCGTGAAACAAATAGTTAAGCCGCGGAACAAACGTCCAATATTGAAATGGCTTTAAAATGACAAAATAAAGAAAATGTTTTCACTGTTGAGCTTCGAATTAGCAGAAAAGATATATTAAATATTTCAGATTTAATATTTGGCTATTGTAATATCCCAACATCGGGAATATCGTTTATATCTCTACCTAAAGGTAACATATCTGTGGCTCGCTAAAGAATCCCTGGCGGCTACTACCCCCAGATAAAATTGGTTTACTGTTGTCGATTGTGTTCTGAATTAGGGACAGTGCAGTGAAGCAGTCAAGTATTCTTTTAGCGATACTTACGTGGCAAGAGCCAACTTTAACACGTAACAGGAAACTTGGGGACTACTTACTTACTCTGATTACTCTGAAATGCGTAAATCGCCGGTTGCCAGTGCCTCGTTATGGTTTGATACCGATTTCAGAATTGTGATTAGTAAAACCAGCTTCGCTGGTTAAAAAGAATCGGCGAGAGTGGTTCCCCCTGTTTCAAGCCGAGGGCGACTTTAAAGAAATCTGATACATTTGTATAAGCCTTTACACAAGCCGAAACATGTTCATAGATAGATTTCAACATGGTAACCATCTTACTGCTAACACCAATATCAAGTAATATGTACCACATAGCATCTCTAACAATGGTATCAAAGGCCTTCCCATAGTCAATTAATGCACAGTAAAGTGACTGGTTATTAGATAGAACCTTCTGAATAATGCTGTGAAGTATAAAAACGCAGTCTGTGGTACTTCTTTTGCTGCGAAAGCCAAATTGTACGTCATTGAAAATACTTTGTTGCTCACACCACATGTTAAGTCTATTTCTTAATGTTAAAGAAAAAAATTTGGCTATGATGTTTATTAAAGTGATCCCTCTATAGTTAGCTGGTTCACTTTTATCTCCTTTTTTATGTATGGGAACAATAATACCCCGAGTCCAGCTGCTAAGATATTTCCCACTTTCGTATATTTTATTAAATATTTTAACAAGAAAAGGTGTAATGAAAAGTTTAGCGTCTATGAAAAATTCATTAACAACTTTATCTATTCCCTTAGCTTTAGTTTTACCTAAAGATGATATAATTTTCAAAATTTCAATCTCCTCAAATGGCTTATCTAGGCATTCAATATTCACCTGCGCCTCATTTATGGAAGAAAAATCATTCGACATAGAATCAATCCTTACGGGATCGTTAAGCATTTCCGAAAAATAATCTCTAAATTGATTAGCATCAATATCAGGATGACTATATTGTTTTGACTGTCCTTAACCATTAACTCTTTTCCAAAACTTTTTTGGATCTGTGCGACTTAAATCAGTCAATTGTTCTTTCTCAAATTTACTAAACTTTCGTTTAGCCTTACGTTTTATTAGGCAAAAATTTCTGCGGCTTTCCAAAAAAGCATTTCTATTTTCGATAGTATTTGACTCGTTAAAAGCTCGTCTACTGTTTAAAAATCTAGCTTTAGCATTTCTACATTCGTGGTTAAACCATTCATTCTTACGTTTAATTTTCCTATTACCTTGACGAACTATTTTACCGTGTACTTTAAAAGAGCAGTCGTAAATAAGTTCAGTCAGTTTTAACATATTTTCATCTAAACTATCTATATTTTCTTAAATGTTTTGTGTGATGTCATTAAAACAATCACGTTTTGTTTCCAACAAATTTAACAATTGTTGCGAATTAACAGAATCCCAAGACAGTATTTCTCTTGGCGCTACTTTGATTGGCACCCTATCCCTTTTATTACATATAACATTAAATGTAATCGGGTAGTGGTCCGTAAACTCGGTCAAATCTAATACATTGAAATTGCTGATAAATATAAAGTTCCTATTATGCGTTATTACATAATCTACTACACTAGCTCCCTGCCTATCCCTCTTAACAGAATAACAGGTAAACTTTCCCTCTTCAAGTCGGCAATTAACAAAAGACAGAGCATTCTCTATGAGTATAGAAATCAACTTATGCCCAAAAGCATTTACACATTTATCTTTTGATTTTCTAGTCAGCTCAGGTTTAACAAAGTAATCTTCAATAGGTACAAATCTGTTAAGATTAATATTTTCCACATAGTCCAAAAGTTATATAGTTTTCTGAGTTTGAGTTTACGAATTAAAAGAAAACTATTTTCCCTTCGGTATAAGTAAGTCACAAACAGGTGATTTCGCGCGCTATAGGTCATAGCGCACGGGCTTTCAGTGCATAATGTATAATGTGGTCATTCAGCTTTGCGAGGCGTAACTGGACGGTCATACAATTTTAACATATAACACGCTCGTTTGTAATGACAACGAAAATAGACAAAATGAAAACTTGACATTGAGAGATTTAATGAATGAAATAAGGCAACAGAGAATTGAGGTACAGAATTTACGAGAAGAAGTACAAGGAAATTCGGAATCTGTCTCCTGTGAAGTGAAATAGCTTAAGAAAGTCAAAGACATTGTTTGGAAGTTCAGCGGAAACAAGGTACTATTTGAGTTTAATGAAGATTTGGGTCTAGCAAATGTCGTTCCGGCGCTGGTCGTTCTGGTAGCAGTCGTTTAACTTTGGGGAGTTCAGCAACTTCAGGCTCCAATTTTGGATCTCCGGCAGGGCGGAATTCTTTTCGTGGCTTCAGCGGCGGTTCCGGTTACTTCAACGGCACATCCGGTTGCTTCGCCGGAACAGTCGATAACAGTTTCCGACAAGGTGGCGGAAAAGGTTTAGTCTCAGGTCCATGCTTTGCCTGGCAATATCGGTCATATCCTGATATCAGAAGATACTGTCCACGAGTGCAGAAGTCAGCAGGAGCAGTCGGCATTGAGTTTGGAGAAAAACCCGAGTAAAAGTGTGGGAACATTTTTGAAAGATGAGTATTTGTTTGGCTATGACAGGTTTACACATAATTATTGTAATATGAACAAGGACAAAAACATATTTTGTTTGAGGCAGGTTAAAAGAAAACCTGCAATTTTGGAAGGAAATAGGTTCTACAGAATTCATTTTAGATGTAATTAAGAATGGTTATAAAATTCCTTCGTTTTCCGTGCCGCTCAAAAAATTTATTGTAGAGGAAGCTATTTCAGATTTAATTGATAAGCATTTGATAGAAAAATGTCAGGCACAACCGTACGTTGTTAACCCGTTAACGGTTTCTGTACAAAGTTCGGGCAAGAAGTGATTACTGTTAGATTAAAGAAATGTCAATTCACATATATGGAAACAATCTGTCGGGCTTGAAGAAAGTAGCTATCTCATTTTTACACAAGGGTTGTAGTATGATTAAATTTGATATTACTTCAGCCTATCCTTTTGAGATTTACAGGCCACACACAGAATATCTTGGGTTTTCATGGACAAACAAAGACTGTATACAACTATTTAAAAAGAAATTAATTCTACCGTTCGGTCTTCCGAGCGCATGTTACAATTTTACTAAAGTTACCAGGCCTTAATATCAAAATGGTGGGCTGAAGGAAAATCAGTTTTGACGATAGATTTGGCTGTGCCAAAACCGAAGAAAATACAAAAATTTAAAAGGTGTCCAAATTAAGACCGATTTGCTTTTTCATTCCAAATGCAACGAAGTCGGTATGGGAACCAGTCTAGGTCATAAAATTTTTAAGAACCGTTCTGAATTCTAGTTTAGGGATAATTTATATTCCTACACGGAGGCTTTACAAAGCTTTCCGAACGGTATCTGATATTTTGTCTTCTTTGAAAATTCACAGAAGGGTGACCGCTAGAAAAGTGGCTAGTTTAGCTGGTCAACTGATTTCAATGTCTTTCGTCACAGGTCACGTGTTCCAGATCATGACACGTGCATTAAGCATTGACACTCTTAAGGCGGCTTACTGGGATGCATATATATAACATTATCCAATGAGAGCATTGATCAGATATGATTTTGGGAAACAAATTTGAAATTTTTAAACCATCGGGATATGTTTGAGTCAACAAAATGCTCAAAGATTGTGTTTTCAGATGCCAGTAGTTTAAGGCTTTGCAGGTTAAGAGGTAACTACGATTAACGAACTTCTCACGGAATGTGGACTGACGAAGAAAAGTCTAAATCTTCTACATGGAGAGAGTTAGTAGCCGTTTACAGGGTTTTGCAGGCAATTTCCCATATTCTTGTTCACCAGAAAGTAAAATGGTTTTCTGACAACAAAGGTGTTACTTCAATTGTGCAAAAATGTTCAATGAATATTGAATTGCAGAGAATTGCTTTTGATATATTCAGTTTTTGTATCAGGAACTCTTGGCATGGAGTGGTTACCCCGAACATCAAATGAGAGAGCTGATTAATTGTCACGTATCGTTGATTATGATGACTGATCGTTTTTCTGTAAAGTTTGAAGTTGACTGGTTTGCTTCACCACACAACGCCTAGCTTTCATTTTTTTGTATTCGTGATTTTGAGACGCTTCTTGTCAAGGAGTAGATTATCTGATGCTTTTTCAGTCATGGGGAGAGCAAACAGGATTGTTTGTCCCCGATTTCTATGATATATGAAGTGATCAGGAAGATCGAAGCTGATCGTGCCTATAGTGTGATTGTTTTGCCGCTTTGGAAGTCGGCCATATTTTGGCCTTTGATATATCCAAATGAAAATTTTATTCCAAACATTCTGTCATGGTTTGATTTGAATTCAAGGGTGGCATCAATCCAAATGGGCTTTTTGTAATGGTTTGGGAAGAGGGGATATTTTGGCAGCAATATGAGGAAATTAATGCAAAAAAATCAGCGAATAATCTGTGCATGTTTGGTCGCTTTTGCAGGTTGTTTTTGATGAGTTCTGGGCTTCTAAACATTGTAATATTCGATATTATTTTGACAAGGAGTACATGGGTATTTTCATGGAAACTAGCAAAACCGATCAATAGAGAGACGGGGCATGGGTTGTTATAGCACGAACCTTTACACTATTGTCACGTTGCAAATGTTGAAATGTTAACACAGTGGGCTTGTTTAAAGGATAGTGATTATCTTTTCTGCGATTTTCTAAAGTAAAAGGCGGATTTGTCAGTAGAGCTTGTAACAAAAAGATGTCTTATTCCAGCGCAGAACGGTATCAAAGACAAATTATATAAGAGACATGGGCGCTGGTTAAGTGATATCGCAAGGACGGTTATGTGAAGGGTTCGTTGAAGAAAAGACTTTGTTTCTAGAGCTATTTGTTTATAAAGAATGTTATCTTTATATTTCACAGAAAAACAAGTAAAATTTGTTTCTAAGCTGTTGCTTAGTATTTCTTGTTTTGTTGACATGATTAGAAATTGTCTAGAAACATATTAATGTATATATATGTCTGTTGAATTCGTAATTTGTTTGAATTTTGAAAGTGCTGTTTCATGTTCTATTAGAACATATATTAACTTTATATGCCCGTTCTTTAAATTTCATGTTGCGCCTCGCAAGTGCTTGTCGTACGACTATCAAATAACAATCTGAAAAGTTATTTGTCGTTTGTGTTGCTTTATAAAGTTAACTAGTTTGTGACGGAATGGTGCGGAAGGGAAATATAGTTTTCTGAGTTTGAGTTTACGAATTAAAAGAAAACTATTTTCCCTTCGGTATAAGTAAGTCACAAACAGGTGATTTCGCGCGCTATAGGTCATAGCGCACGGGCTTTCAGTGCATAATGTATTATGTGGTCATTCAGCTTTGCGAGGCGTAACTGGACGGTCATACAATTTAAACAGATTTTATATGTCATTTGATTAAGATAAGTATCAACAAGAAATGTTATTCATTGTTTGATATATTGAGTTTATGGAGAAATTTAAAGAAAAATTGGCAATGTCATTTCTGTGTTAAGATTGATTGTTTTATACTATTGTTTGTTGTATGCACATGTTGCGCCTCGCAAGTGCTTGTCGTACGACTATCAAATAACAATCTGAAATGTTATTTGTCGTTTGTGTTGGTTTATAAAGTTAACTAGTTTGTGACGGAATGGTGCGGAAGGGAACACCGGTTCTACTATTAAAATCCCCGGCCAGATATATTTCGCCCATACTAGCGTATCTCATAATGTCGTCATTTAAACACTCAAAGAAATCAAAATCAAACAAACTCGAGTTAACGTTTCTATATACAGCTGACCCTTCCGGTAGAATGTAACAGGCACATACATAAATTGTTTTCTCTTCGCTTCCCTGCGTGCAGTTAATTTTGAACCATATAATACCGTTATAGTTTATCTTTACAAGGTCAAAGCTCAAGTTTAAAGATTCTTTTATGTATACAATGACTCCCCCGCTAAATCTTTTTGCTCTTTTATTAAATTTCGGCCTCGGGCAAGATATGTGCGAGTATCCTTTAATATTAATATTTGTGTTTTTGGAATGCCACGTTCCTGTAAAGATCAAAACATCGTAATTTGAAACCAAGTTAAAAAATCCGCATCATTTAATTTATTTGTAAGTCCCTGTACATTCCACTGTATGAAGGAGATTAATTGTTCATTGTTTTCCTAGACACTGTTCTCTGTAATGCCAGAAGCTTGAGAATATGAGTTCGCAGTGTTCATACTGTTAAGATCTACAGAATCCATAGGCGTCGCAGACGACACAGCCGTCGCTGGATTGCGTGGTGAATTTATGGGGTTGCGTCTTCGCCCACGTATTACAAGTTTGTCATAGGAGAGTACTGCGTCGTACCCTTCCTGTCGCTTCTTTTGTAGCTCAGGGATGAGCCGGCGACGTCTCTCTTGAATAGCCTTGGGGAATTGGTCACTGACGCGGTAACCCGTATCACGTAACTTTTCAAAAGCTTTGTCCTTAACCGTTAATTTAACGGGCGGGTCATGAAATTTAGCGACTATTGGCCTATTTTTCCCGGCGATGAATTTGCCGGTGTATTCTGTCAATTTTTATGCTATGTGCATTTTCAATTTCCAGTGTATCGGCACAGAAATTTAACACCTTTGTTTTACAGTCTTCATTTTTTCTCTCATCGGGCGTATTTTTCTCGCTAAATCCAAAGAACAATAGATTTTCAAGCATGGACCGCGCCTGCAGATCGATAACCTCCTCACTTAATCTATGATTTTCTGTGGAAAGTTCATCACACTTTTTTGCCAACAATTTCTTGTGCTTTTCTTTCCGATTGAAATCCTCGTTCAATTACTATCTGTTTCTCTTCTATTTGTTTACACACATCAGCATCGAAGTTGCGGCTTGTTTCTATATCATTTATTTTCCGTCTTTGTTCATTCAATCCGGATTCCAAAAACGTTATCCTTGAATCAAGTGCCGCTACTCTTTCATGACCAAATGACCAAAATCTCAATAAGTGCAAAATGCCGTTCAATGAAACTTTGCACAAATGAATGTTACTAATGTATCTTTATTTTGCGGATGGCAAAAAACTTTACAACAGTAAAGAAAAATAGCGAGATCTAAAAATTCTCTCAACTTCTATTTAAACAAATTCACAATAACAAATTCACATACATTTATGCAAAGTTTCATTTAACGGCATTTTGCCATTATTGAGATTTTGATAATTTTCTTTTTAGGCCTAAAATAAAATATTGTTTGTTTCCCCATCCACGACCGACCTGAAAAAATCGGTGCGACTCGAAAAATTTTATCGTCGAAACCTAAATGATATTTTTTTTAATTGGTATGAAAAACCTGGA
The DNA here is from genome assembly GCA_038501625.1 of Corbicula japonica. Classification (NCBI taxonomy): domain Eukaryota; kingdom Metazoa; phylum Mollusca; class Bivalvia; order Venerida; family Cyrenidae; genus Corbicula; species Corbicula japonica. Next base: position 11,180,881 of record JAZAYU010000006.1, on the reverse strand, counting down.
GACGAAAATGCATTTTTTCGAATCATATTACGTACGAAATCCATCGCAACTTAGTATTAGAGCAGTCGGTGGTTATTAGACCTATATCAGACGCTTCGGTCCGTTAAAATGTCGCATGTCCTCGGTCTTTCTGCCCAGCGATTTTAAATCTAAATGAATCAACCTTTTCTACTTCATAAAATCCGGCTACTTCTCTTCAATCACAGTAAAATGATTTGTGATTGGTTGCCTGATTCCTTTTGTCCAATCGCGAATTCGATAACATCATCTAACGGCCATGTAATGAAAAATGGTGTTTGGGCTGTCTAGCGCTGGCAGAGGATATTCTGTGCTCAAACTGGGGACATTTCACGAAACACAGACCAAATGCCGGCATCTAGGCCATTCAGTTTCGATTTTATCGAAATTTAAAATGGCTTTGTTGCCTGTGTTGATTTTCATCTCACGGAAACAATATGATGGAAGTCTAAAAAGTTTCATAGGATAAAAGTGCGAAATCGTTTGATAGACAGGTGATCGGCAGTAGAAGAAAGTTATCTTTCATAAACCGGAAGTAGCGTTAAAATTTAAGATTACATGTACATCTCAATACTTTTCTTGTTTGTTATTTTGTATAAAAATAAAGTTCGGTCTAACCAAAAACTTGTATTTTAAGGGTTATTTGGTGAAAGATTGTTAAAACAGAAATACAATTGAATACAAGTTTTACACAAATGTATCAAAAAAGACAAAAAAACTAAATATTTCATTTCCGTCTTTTTTCAGTCAGGCAGAATTTCATTGCTCATCGGACCGAATGATCGCCAATATTTTAGCCTTTCGCGAAGTCCGTAGCCTAGTGAACATTCTGTTTGCGTCTCTGTTAAAAATATCGACACCAGTCGTTTTTTGTTATCCAAGAAAATTTGAAGATTGTCACATAAACAGTGTGTGATATTGATGACGAAGTTGTTAAGCCTTTCGGTAATAGGGAAATTGAAAGCAAAGGAATATCACCAGCTGTCCTGTTTGCAGCACTTGATTTGCAAAGGAGTCAGAGCGTCCTGTTTCATGTTAAAAATATTGCAACACTGAGATGATCAGTAACTGAATATATCTCTATTAAATAAACAAAAATTACAGTACCTAGAGTTTTCATCGTCAAAATGTGAAATTTGTATCAAATTTTATTTCAGTTTTATGTAATAAGGAAGTATATTTCATTATTTATATAACACTATTCCTGGGCAGGCTTATCACAAGGATGACTTGGTCATTTTGCGACAAAGGCATTCATCTACAGTACATGTAAACTTGGAACCTATATATTTAAACTTTAGAGTGTTGGTATTCCCCTTGAAGTTAATCCTAGAATATCTATATGTGGATTATTAATCTGGAAAATTTCAAATAAAAAAAATATTTTGACCAACCTACCTACCCATACTAAATCTGCTTGGGTCGGGATGGGGAAACAAAGAATATTTTAAGTCTGGCCTTATCGATGAACGTGATTGACAGGAGTGTGGTAAGCCCTAAAGGGTAAATAAAAAAAACCCTCTCCAGTAGTCTACTTTTTCTCCTATTCCAGTTTCATGCTCTTTGAAACAGATTTGTCACGCATCTTTCAAATAATAACTTCAAACTGAAATACAAATTACATAGAGCAAATTTTATAAACACAATATTATTTTCCCAATGCATGCATATACTTTCCAATGAATTTATTTATTTTCTTAGTGAGCGATCATAAGATAATTTTTACACTCAAACATCTGGACATAGGCATGTATACAAAAGCTCCACACAAACTATCGGACTGTGAAAAATGAATAGAGCTGGGATGGGTATTATCGAACACTTAAGCCACAAATTTTACTGTTCGGTAATAGGCGCCAATACTGTATGTTTTCCGTTTTTTTATGGATAATTAAGTCTTAGAGCAAATTTTAAAGAAAAGCCCGTATATGTAACTATATTATAACGTAACATATGTTACTTTTACATATCGCACTGTTCTTCGGGTATTACCGACCATTATGTCTAAATCCGAACACATGTGCGTGCATTTCCGAACATAAAATAGCTTAAAAACGAACCTTAAAACAAACAAAAAAACACCTAAACTATTTAATGGTATTTTACACATAAAACAATAGATATGTGCCACAACTCCATAGTTGTTAAATAAACATCCTATTGTTGTATATAATCAACAAATAACGTGATGGCTGTCGCAAATAGGGGTGCAATAAATTAGTTGCAAACTGCCTATTCAGTGAAGGGCCTGATACAAACACAACCTGATCAGAAATACTTGTATCAATACTCGGATATTTTATAGGCAAGTATTCGCATGATTAAACATGTACGTCGTTCATGTTATTTCTTACACGTAATAAAAAATTATGAACATCGTACTACAACATCGTAAATTAAAATGCAAGGTCAGAAATATACGTCGTACGTATTAGTCTATGTGTAATTTAATGCATACTATCATAATTTGCTTTATATTTTTAGGAGGACTTGTATATTATGAAATTATATATGGTCGGAATTTGACACATATATGAAAGATAAAGTGCAGCTTTTTCCGAACACTCCGTTATCTTTTTATCATGTGTTATTGTAGCGCTAAAAGTTGTATCCCCTGAAAAAAACATGTTAATGTTTTTTAAAAATCATAATCTCTTATATAGACTTAAATATTTTAACTTTCTGTAAACTTAAGATGTTTGAGTGTTTGGATTAACTAATTCATAATCATAACTTACCTCAAACAGCGAATTTTCCTTGAAACTCAATAAATTTGAAACTAGGGTGCAATCGGACTTCACTTGTCAAATATTCAACGAAAGTATATTGGCATCATATTTCGCCTCACATACAAGTTTGTCTTATGAAAAACAAACATAAATTTTATTTGAAAATTATGTTCGGAATAAGACACCTGTTCGGCAGTACCCGACCCCGGCCGCTCTAAATTTTCAAACATCAATTAATTAATGGCCAACATGGCTTCACCATGCAACACATTTGAACTTTTTTTCTTTTCAAACTTTTATTTACATGCCAAGTTTCTTAATACAAAGAACAACAATAGCAAAAAACATGAAATACATACAATATGTTAATCAATGACGACAATATAATAATTATTGGAAACGACGATTCAACATATATTACATAATATGTGTAGTTGTAACGAAATTATTATTCTTAAACAGCAATAGTTTATGCAAACAATATACTGATTTAGATTATTGCAGTAGTAGCGTGTATGGAAAAGAACATGCATATAATTGTTTATTATGAAAATAGTAGTTGTACAGTTATATAATTTTATGATATTTTGCTATCCTTGAAATACGGTTTGTCATGAGTTTATGGTTTTTCTAATGATGTCCATGAATAAACTTAGTTTCTTTAATTCAAATCTATTTTCCGTATTTAAAAGGTCTTTAAGTTTCTGTATATTCGGTCTCCTACAATAGAAGGGTTTGACATATTTTTTTCTTAAGGTATTAAAGTGATTACACTGTAAGATATAATGAAATTCATCGCCTAAATCTCCACAATAATTACATGTTCTTTCGTTAAGAGGAATACCTCTCCATCTTCCCAGTTCAATGGGCAAATGGTGATTTCTTGTAAAAAATGCTATCATTGATTTACTGAGATAACTGGGTAAGACCGATATATATTTGCTTTGTTTGAAATCTGATTTATACGTTTTATATAAAGTATTTGAACTACGATTTATTTCAGACATCCAACTTTGAATAAAACTATCTTGTAATTTTCTATGAATACTTTTTGTAAGCCATTTCTTGTTTAAAAAACTTTGACTATACCAAACTCCTGAATATCCATGTGAACACAAAATTGTTTTAACATTATTAATCCATTCTGATTTAACTTTGTTTTTCATATGAAGATTGATGATAAATTTGTAAACAATGTGTGCTAATGTTGTATTAGTTTCCTCTGAATTATCAGCAATTTTTGTCCAATAAGATATCACTCTTTTCTTAATTTCTATATTAATTGGCATTACACCTAACTCGCCATAAATCATATGAGATGGTGTTGACTTCTTTAAACCAAAAATGTATTTATAAAATTTCAGTTGAACTCGTTCTAAAATATCAATATTTCCAAACCCCCAAATTTCACATCCGTATAATAAAATTGGCTTTATTGTTTTTTCGAAAAGATCTATTTGAATATCGTATGGCAACGAGAGGTTGTTTATCTTTCTGAGAAGAGAAAACATGGCTTTGTTTGCTTGCTCTGCTAAATATTGTTTTGTTTTTGTGAAAGAACCTGTTCTAGAAAAGTAAACACCTAAATATTTGTAATCTGTTATTGTTTCAATATTTTCTGTGCCTATTTTGAAGTTTCTGCTTTGGGATATTCTCCCTTTACTAAAAATAATAATTTTTGTTTTGTCAACATTTACTGTTAATTTCCAAATATCACAATAATCTTTAAAAGAATTGAGTGCGTTCTGCATATCAGTCTCATTATCGCTAAAAATAACAGTATCGTCTGCATACAACAATATCAAAAGTTTAAGATACATATGTGAATTATCAACAATTTCATGTTTTTCTATACCATTAATATTTCTGTTCCTTAAGTAATCTTCAAGGTCATTTAAGTATATGCTAAATAAAAAGGGAGATAAATTCTCACCTTGTCTCACACCGTTTACACAGTTAAAAAATGGGGTACTACCCTCAATTGTTTGAATTTTTGATTTTATATTATTATACATGCTTTTAATAATATTGAAACATTTTCCGTTTATATTTTCATTTAACAATTTTTTCCATAATCCGATCCTCCAAATTGAGTCAAAACATTGTTTAAAATCAACAAAGCAGCATAATAGTTTTTTCTTGTCAAAATGCACAATGTCTATTAAACTTTTTAAAATAAATAAATTGTCAACGGTTGAATGTTTTTTCCTAAATCCCGATTGATTTTGTGAAATAAGATTAATCCGCTCCGCCCATGCTGTAAGTCTGTTGTTTAAAATACTTGTAAATAATTTTCCAAAGCAACTAAGTAATGAAATTGGTCTGTAGTTTTCAGGCAGTTTGGGATCCCCTTTGTTTTTATATATTGGTTTAATGATGCCTATTGTCCAACATTCAGGTACGATGCCTTCATTAAATATAATGTTAAACAATTTCTTGTAAACAGGTAACATATAATGTAAAGTCGCTTTAATTTGCTCGTTTACTATATTATCACAACCTGGCGATTTGTTATTTTTAAGAGCATTTGCCGCTTTTATAATTTCTTGTTCGCTTATTTCTTTATTAATTTCATCGTTTTCCATGTTATTTAAATTTAAATTTAAGTCATCCGTTTCTGTTTCATTTACTTGTGTTTCATTAACGTTTTTAAAGAATGTGTAAAAGTCATCAAGATTTGCGTTATATGTCGATTTACTAGAATCAGTGTTAATTATCTTCCAATATTGTCTTGGATCTGCATGCTTTAGATTACGAAGTTTATTTATTCGACTTAAATTAAAGTTTTTATTTGAGATACGCAGCGTTTCTTTGTATTGTTTGCTTACTTCCTTTAAGCGTTCTTTGTTATATTCCGTTTTGTATTTGTTATATAATTTGCGTGTTTTATGGTATATGTTTCTCATTTGATGACAATCTTTATTAAACCATGCGCGTTTTTTATTACGGTTTGGCTTATGGTTCGTCCGAAGCACCATACCAAAAGTTTCTTTAGAATTTTCGGCGAACAAATTACCAATGTCGGTTACTATATCATCAATAGTAGACTGTGTAAAAACTCTTTCTTCAGTAATTCTATCTAATTTCGATTCGATTTCAACCAAACGTAGAATGTCAAAATTTTCGATAAATAATTCCTTTTTATCCGGATCCCATATTTTTATGCTTGATAACTTTTCAGAATTTTGCCGCGTGGTATTTTTGTTAAACTTGCTTTTCAGTGTTAATGATATTGGACAATGGACGTCTGAGTAAAGATCACAGAAATCATGAACGCAAAAATCTATGACATTTTTAAAAACTGCGGAACTTGAAACAAAATAGTCTACAGTGCTAACGTTTCTACATGTAGGTTTTGATTTTTCAAAATCCGGTCCGATTCTTCCATTCAAGAAATATAACAGATTATTTTTTAACAAGTCAATTAATTGTAGACCGTAGTTATTAACTATATTATCGGCAGTACGGCGTACAGTTGGGACATTACAAATATTAAACTCGCTAAAGCTTTCAACCATTTCGTCCTGGACGTATTGAAGATTATACATATCAGATAAAAAAGTGTCAACTTCAACAAAATCAGCTAAGTTACCACATCTAGCATTGTAATCTCCAAACAATAAAATATCACTGCAATTAGAACAATATCTATATAATTCATTTTGTATTTCAAAAAAAGGCTCCGGGTGTGCATATTTTGAACCTGACGGTGGTATATAAATTATACCACACTTCAAATCATTTTGATTACTATTGTCACAACCATAAATTTGCTTTGAAATAGTGAAAAATTGAATAAGTTTGCTTTTTGGATTGACATCTATACTGACAAATGGGACAAACTCGTTCTTGATTAAAAGAGCTATGCCCCCTGAGCGATATCTGGATAACTTTTGTCGGTTTAAAACATGCACTTTGAAACCTTCAACTTGTAAGCTATCAGTATCATCAGTTTTTGTTTCCTGGAGACCAATTACATCATATTCATTCAAAAACGATATGAATTCAGGAATACGGAGTTTTGAAAGAATACCACCTACATTTAAACAAAGTATTTTTATTTCTCCAGGTTTAATATGATCAAATTTTGGAGCACTATATTTATTTTCATTGTTTGATTGATAACAGTCGTTCCCTGTTAATCCCTAGTGACCTGTTACGGTAGCTTCCGTGTCTGAGTTATCGTTAGATTCAAGCTGACTGTTCATGTTAAAATTGTCATCCGAGGTTGTTGTTTCATCCACCGTGATGGAATTATCATCCTTTTGTTTCTTAAAAGAGTCACTATTTTCTAGGGGCGATCGTGCTTTCGTTTTCCCGGCTAGCGGTTCCCTTTTCGGAGTGTTTTCCTGTTCTAGATTGGCGAACATGTTCGATAATGGGATCTGGTTACTCCTCTCATTTCTATGAGGTGGTTGCGTGCGTGTAAATGTTCGTGACCACTGTGTGTTGTTAGCCGTACCGGATGTTTGTCTGTGTTGATTGTATCTTATTTGTTTTCCTGAGTGAGCTTGTTGTGTATTGCGTCTCTCATTGTGGGTATGTTCTTGCTCTGTGTTCTGTACCCCCGGGACTGTTTGTTTTCCATAGTGAGTTTGTCGTGTGTTGCGTCTCTCAGTGTAAGTATGTTCTTGTTCTGTGTTCTGTAACCCCGGGATTTCATCTCCGTCTTTGTATTGTCTATCATTTATGTAAAGTTTATCGCGCACCAATTTTACGGTATTATTACGGACCTTGCGTGCCTGTTTTGCTATGGGGTAAAGTTGCTTCCTTCTGTTTTCAATTTCAACGGGGAATTGTTCCCTTACAAAGAAATCTGTGTTCATAAGTGTACTCGGAGCTTTTTGGCGAACATATTCCTTCTGTTTGTGATATGTGAATTTTGCAACAATAGGTCTGGGGTATGAAGCTTCACTATTGAATTTTCCGAGCCGGTGCACTCTATCAAAATGAAACGTTCCAGGCAGTTTCATTTGGCTTTCAATGAAGTGCTGTATAACTTCTTCACAGTCTTCCCCCACTTCGGCAAAATTCTCCGCCTCTGGAATACCTGAAAAAATCAGGTTGTCCCTCATACTACGCCATTGAATTTCTACCACTTTGTCACTGATTTCATCTTGTTTCGATATTATGTTTAGCTGTCTGTCTTCTAGCGTTTGCACTTGTTTAGTTATGTTTGTTATCGTTCTGTCAATAGCTGTGTTGTTTGACGTAATTTCGTCGCACATGTCACTGTAATGTTGGATTGTATTGTCATATTCGTTTACTTTGTCTTTCATTGTTTTTATTTCTGTGTTTATGTTGGAAATATTTGAGCACATTTTTGTTGTTTCCTGTTCTAGATTCATCATTTTCGATAGATGATTTTCGATTTTACTTATCCTCAAGTTTTGATTTTCTATTTTATTTTCTACTGTTAACCATTTTTGGTTCTGGCCTTCCATAATGCTTTGTATGTTATTTAATTGTTGGCATATATTTGACGCCCATACAGGTATACTACTCTCCATTGTGAGCGCACCTTGTTGATATTGTCCATTGTAATGCACCGCCTGATTGATTCCTTGACCGTAGCATTGATTCGACCCTTGAGCTAACGTCTGAGCATTTAACGGTGCATTACCGTTAATCGACATTCCATTGGTATTGTACGTGGACAATGCAGAATATGATTGACCGAATTCCTGACATCGTAAAGACTGCGGTCCCAAATTCGTATTTACAATATTTTGAAAATCTGTTTTACTTTTGTTACTGTCAATATATCCACTTTGTTGATCATGCAGTATCTCTCTGCTTTGACTCATCACTAACGATATATCATTCGTATTTGTATTCTGCTTTACTTTCTTCTTGTCACTTTTCGGGCCCATTATTTATTGTTTAGCAAAATAGGGTTTATAAAGATACTTGCTTTTCCCGCCGACATCAAAAATCCAAAATCCTTAATAAAGTCCACAATTTGAGACATTTTATATCTCCATATAGCACAATGTTAATATATATCCATAATACACCAACAGAAGTCAAAATCCAGTCATTAAACTATTATTTTACCAGTTAATTCTTAATTTATTGTAAGAGTATCAAAAACGTGTGTTTCGTCGCCATTGATCACGTGATCCCCCCTTGTAACAGTTACTTGTTTGACAGAGCAATTATTCCTAAAATCTGAAATAAATATTTAGTGGTAAACACGGCTTTGCCATCCCTAAAATTTCAACTTATATTGGCAGAGTAGCTGTACTGTATGTTATATCTGAGAACCTTGGGTTCGAGTCCTGATCAAGAATACACATCTTCAATGCCATTAGCTGGAAAGATTTCATTTGACCAGTTCTGTCCAGTCTGCAGTACAGTATCCAGAGTTACATGTAATTCATCGCAATGCCTAATCGCTTTCCCACACCAAATTAAAACGAAAGCAATCGATATTATTTATAATCATCTAAACTGCAATGTTAAACTTACTGTTCGTGTTGATAATTGCAGTAAAAAAAAAACAACTAAATTTTCAATGTTGAGCATGCTGGGGAAACCGGTTTAAATGTCACTTCATCCACTCTGTATTTTAATTAACACAACGCCTAACAACTACCGTATTACGCATCGCTACGGTGGAGTCTACTGTTAGACCCTAACTCTGTAACAATATTAGGTTTGAATCAATGTAAAAACTTATATACCTTAATTTTTTGCGAGTTAAATATTTATTGTTATCTTACATATGGAAGAAGAACTTCTGAAAATATGAATCGAGAAACAAAATTGCGGCTTTTCAGATTTAAAAATCCGGAATCAAGCAATCTGGACTATTGCACCCGGATGAAAGTCATATTGTCCAATCAGAAAGCCTTATTTGCTAACCGGAAAACACGGTTTCAAAGTACTGCTTTTTGCTCATGAGCAATACCGTACATTGTAATCAGAATCGACACGATTTCGACGAGCTTCGCGCGTCCAAATCGTAGGGTCGATTCCGTATTAAACAAAATAAACTAATAAACGCATTTTTAGGTGAAACTTTGTAATAAATTGTGTATAACTAAGGTGAATTTGATGTCCATTTGAAAAGGATGGAAAAATGGAACCACTTCAAATGTGTTTTCCTTTACATTGAAAATATTACATAAATCTCACCTCAGAAATAAAAATAGAATAATTCAGAGTTTCGGCTGATGTTTCAAGACTTCAGCAAAAATTAAACTGGTAAAATACAATTTAAATCTTTTAAATAAAATGAAATACCACATTTTGAATTATATATCATTTCTTAAATAGCATAAAATCATTTATCCGATGTTTGTTTTTCATTCAATGAACGGATTTAGGATTCATTTGTATTGATGGAACGTTTGCAAGAGCACATCCGAAGCAGAGTTTCCAGATTGTAGTTTTGTTGTGTGGTGTAATTCTTTTTGGCAAAATCTGACGTCTTGTTAGTACACGTGTCTAAGTATTATGTGTTTTTCAGCTATATTTGCTAATGAAAACATGAACACTTAACGTTAACAACTTTTGCGAGATCACGTTTATAAGTGTTAGATTAAAATTTTAGCTGAGCACTTTTTATGTAGTTTCGTTTGCGATCCCAAAAGCACAATTGATGCTTTATGCGGATTAATAACCATTTTTTCTAATTGATAACGGTCAATTTATCTTACGTATAGTTTATTGTTGTACGTCAGGTCCAAAATTTTGTTTGCTGCATCGTCTGCATAATATCATTTTCAGATGATATTGAATTTTGGTGTACAATAAACATACAGAAGAAATAATAATGGCTAAATATTGAACCTTGAGGATTGTCTAATGTTGTCGCGCGCAAATAGGTATATTTTCTTCATCATTTACTAACTAAAATATGTCCGATAACTAAGACTAAATCGAACGTACTGTATCATCAGAATAATGATATGATTTCGACGTGATGAAAAGCTTTGTTAAGGTCGATAAATACAGTGTTAACTAAAATTTTCAGCATCGATTTTGGGAACTTTGATGGACAACTAACACGACAAATATGAAAATATTTCAGGCTCAGTTTGATTGAGCCTGATCATGGGCATAAATGGAAATGCTCATTGCTGCTTACGCTGCCTGGCCTAGGGTCAATATTTACACCAATAATCAGTATAATTGTGAACATGGTGGCGGTGAACATGGAACCTTCAATGTGGTATTTTCAGATTAATACCAGCCAATAATCAACAATGCGGATTAAAATTGTTTGACAAAGATGAGTTTTCCAGCAACCAGATTAGTTATTATATAAAATGTCGTCTCATCTACAGGAATATCTAGATTATTAACTGTATAACGTTTTCGGACTTTGAAATTTTACGCTGTGCTTCTTTTAGTCGTTTTACACCCGCCCTAGCGCTCGCCGACGGTCTAGAGCTCTGAAACTTTGCCCATAAGCTCGCCTCAGAGACCTATAAACGCCGTGCAAATTTCAAAGAGATTGGATTATTCCAACGGTGCTTTATATAGGGAAAACTGCCGAAAAAACACGCATTGTTTGCACTGTATTTGCACTGTAAAATGGCCATTGAAAACCGACGGCTTCAAGCTCCATTTAAATGCAGTAACCCAAACCAAAAGCGGTCTCCGGTAGCCCATCATCAGTGCAACACGACCCAATCGTGTTTTCGGGTTACTGCATTTAAATGGCGCTACCATCTGGGTTCGAAGTACGAACACCAAAAACGTCTGTATAACGTTTTCGGACTTTGAAATTTTACGCTGTGCTTTTTAGTGGTTTTACACCCGCCCTAGCGCTCGTCGACGGTCTAGAGCTCGGAAACATCGCCCATAAGCTCACCTCAGAGACCTCTAAACGCCGTGCAAATTTCAAAGAGATTGGATTATTCCAACGGTGCTTTATATAGGGAAATAGGGAAAACTTCCGAAAAAACACTCATTTTTTGCACTGTATTTGCACTGTAAAATGGCCAATTGAAAACCGACGTCTTCAAGCTCCATTTAAATGCAGTTACCCAAACCAAAAGCGGTTTCCGGTAGCCCATCATCAGTGCCACACGACCCAATCGTGTTTTCGGGTTACTGCATTTAAATGGCGCTACCATCTGGGTTTGAAGTACGAGCACCAAAAACGTCTGTATAACGTTTTCGGGCTTTGAAATTTTACGCTGTGCTTCTTTTATTGGTTTTACACCCGCCCTAGCGCTCGCCGACGGTCTAGAGCTCTGAAACTTCGCCCATAAGCTCGCCTCAGAGACCTCTAAACGCCGTGCAAATTTCAAAGAGATTGGATTATTCGAACGGTGCTTTATATAGGGAAAACTGCCGAAAAAACACGCATTTTTGCACTGTATTTGCACTGTAAAATGGCCATTGAAAACCGACGGCTTCAAGCTCCATTTAAATGCAGTAACCCAAACCAAAAACGGTTTCTGGTAGCCCATCATCAGTGCCACACGACCCAATCGTGTTTTCGGGTTACTTCATTTAAATGGCGCTACCATCTGGGTTCGAAGTACGAGCACCAAAAAAATCTGTTAACGTTTTCGGACTTTGAAATTTTACGCTGTGCTTTTTGTAGTGGTTTTACACCCGCCCAAGCGCTCGCCGACCATCTAGAGCTCTGAAACTTCGCCTATAAGCTCGCCTCAGTGACCTCTAAACGCCGTGCAAATTTCAGAGATTGGATTATTCCAACGGTGCTTTATATAGGGAAAACTGCCGAAAAAACACGCATTTTTTGCATGGTATTTGCACTGTAAAATGGCCATTGAAAACCGACGGCTTCAAGCTCCATTTAAATGCAGTAACCCAAACCAAAAGCGGTTTCCGGTAGCCCATCATCAGTGCCACACGACCCAATTGTGTTTTCGGGTTACTGCATTTAAATGGCGCTACCATCTGGGTTGGAAGTACGAGCACCAAAACCGTCTGTATAACGTTTTCGGGCTTTGAAATTTTACGCTGTGCTTTTTGTAGTGGTTTTACACCCGCCCTAGCGCTCGACGACGGTTTAGAGCTCTGAAACTTTGCCCACAAGCTCGCCTCAGAGACCTCCAAACGCCGTGCAAATTTCAAAGAGATTGGATTATTCCAACGGTGCTTTATATAGGGAAAACTGCCGAAAAAACACGCATTTTTTGCACTGTATTTGCACTGTAAAATGGCCATTGAAAACCGACGGCTTCAAGCTCCATTTAAATGCAGTTACCCAAACCAAAAGCGGTCTCCGGTAGCCCATCATCAGTGCCACACGACCCAATCGTGTTTTTGGGTTACTGCATTTAAATGGCGCTACCATCTGGGTTGGAAGTACGAGCACCAAAAACGCCTGTATCACGTTTTCGGACTTTGAAATTTTACGCTGTGCTGTTTTTATTGGTTTTACACCCGCCCTACCGCTCGCCGACGGTCTAGAGCTCTGAACCTTCGCCAATAAGCTCGCCTCAGAGACCTCTAAACGCCGTGCAAATTTCAAAGAGATTGGATTATTCCAACGGTGCTTGATATAGGGAAAACTGCCGTAAAAACACTCAATTTTTGCAATGTATATGCACTGTAAAATGGCCATTGAAAACCGACGGCTTCAAGCTCCATTTAAATGCAGTAACAAAACCAAAAGCGGTTTCTGGTAGCCCATCATCAGTGCCACACGACCCAATCGTGTTTTCGGGTTACTGCATTTAAATGGCGCTACCATCTGGGTTGGAAGTACGAGCACCAAAAACGCCTGTATCACGTTTTCGGACTTTGAAATTTTACGCTGTGCTGTTTTTATTGGTTTTACACCCGCCCTACCGCTCGCCGACGGTCTAGAGCTCTGAACCTTCGCCAATAAGCTCGCCTCAGAGACCTCTAAACGCCGTGCAAATTTCAAAGAGATTGGATTATTCCAACGGTGCTTTATATAGGGAAAACTGCCGAAAAAACACTCATTTTTGCATGGTATTTGCACTGTAAAATGGCCATTGAAAACCGACGGCTTCAAGCTCCATTTAAATGCAGTAACCCAAACCAAAAGCGGTTTCCGGTAGCCCATCATCAGTGCCACACGACCCAATCGTGTTTTTGGGTTACTGCATTTAAATGGCGCTACCATCTGGGTTCGAAGTACGAGCACCAAAAACGTCTGTATAACGTTTTCGGGCTTTGAAATTTTACGCTGTGCTTCTTTTATTGGTTTTACACCCGCCCTAGCGCTCGCCGACGGTCTAGAGCTCTGCAACTTCGCCCATACGCTCGCCTCAGAGACCTCTAAACGCCGTGCAAATTTCGAAGAGATTGGATTATTCGAACGGTGCTTTATATAGGGAAAACTGCCGAAAAAACACGCATTTTTGCACTGTATTTGCACTGTAAAATGGCCATTGAAAACCGACGGCTTCAAGCTCCATTTAAATGCAGTAACCCAAACCAAAAGCGGTTTCTGGTAGCCCATCATCAGTGCCACACGACCCAATCGTGTTTTCGGGTTACTTCATTTAATAGGCGCTACCATCTGGGTTCGAAGTACGAGCACCAAAAACGTCTGTAAACGTTTTCGGACTTTGAAATTTTACGCTGTGCTTTTTTTAGTGGTTTTACACCCGCCCTAGCGCTCGCCGACCATCTTGAGCTCTGAAACTTCGCCTATAAGCTCGCCTCAGTGACCTCTAAACGCCGTGCAAATTTCAGAGATTGGATTATTCCAACGGTGCTTTATATAGGGAAAACTGCGGAAAAAACACGCATTTTTTGCACTGTATTTGCACTGTAAAATGGCCATTGAAAACCGACGGCTTCAAGCTCCTTTTAAATGCAGTAACCTAAACCAAAAGCGGTTTCCTGTAGCCCATCATCAGTGCCACACGACCCAATCGTGTTTTCGGGTTACTTCATTTAATAGGCGCTACCATCTGGGTTCGAAGTACGAGCACCAAAAACGTCTGTAAACGTTTTCGGACTTTGAAATTTTACGCTGTCCTTTTTTTAGTGGTTTTACACTCGCCCTGGCGCTCGCCGACGGTCACGAGCTCAGAAACTTCGCCCATAAGCTCGCCTCAGAGACCTCTAAACGCCGTGCAAATTTCAATGAGATTGGATTATTCCAACGGTGCTTTATATAGGGAAAACTGCCGAAAAAACACGCAATTTTTGCACTGTATTTGCACTGTAAAATGGCCATTGAAAACCGACGGCTTCAAGCTCCATTTAAATGCAGTAACCTAAACCAAAAGCGGTTTCCTGTAGCCCATCATCAGTGCCACACGACCCAATCGTGTTTTCGGGTTACTGCATTTAAATGGCGCTACCATCTGGGTTCGAAGTACGAGCACCAGAAACGCCTCTATCACGTTTTCGGACTTTGAAATTTTACGCTGTGCTGTTTTTAGTGGTTTTACACCCGCCCTAGCGCTCGCCGACGGTCTAGAGCTCTGAAACTTCGCCCATAAGCTCGCCCCAGAGACTTCTAAACGCCGTGCAATTTTCAAAGATATTGAATTATTCCAACGCTGCTTTATATAGGGAAAACTGCCGAAAAAACACTCATTTTTTGCACTGTATTTGCACTGTAAAAAGGCCATTGAAAACCGACGGCTTCAAGCTCCATTTAAATGCAGTTACCCAAACCAAAAGCGGTCTCCGGTAGCCCATCATCAGTGCCACACGACCCAATCGTGTTTTTGGGTTACTGCATTTAAATGGCGCTACCATCTGGGTTCGAAGTACGAGCACCAAAAACGTCTGTATAACGTTTTCGGAATTTGAAATTTAACGCTGTGCTTTTTTTAGTTGTTTTACAAAGGCCCTAGCGCTCGCCGACGGTCTAGAGCTCTGAAACTTGGCCCATAAGCTCGCCTCAGAAACCTCTAAACGCCGTGCAAATTTCAAAGAGATTGGATTATTCCAACGGTGCTTTATATAGGGAAAACTGCCGAAAAACACGCATTTTTGCACTGTATTTGCACTGTAAAATGGCCATTGAAAACTGACGGCTTCAAGCTCCATTTAAATGCAGTAACCCAAACTAAAAGCGGTTTCCGGTAGCCCATCATCAGTGCCACACGACCCAATCGTGTTTTTGGGTTACTGCATTTAAATGGCGCTACCATCTGGGTTGGAAGTACGAGCACCAAAAACGCCTGTATCACGTTTTCGGACTTTGAAATTTTCCGCTGTGCTGTTTTTAGTGGTTTTACACCCGCCGTAGCGCTCGCCGACGGTCTAGAGCTCTGAAACTTCGCCCATAAGATTTCCGCAGAGACCTCTAAACGCCGTGCAAATTTCAAAGAGATTGGATTATTCCAACGGTGCTTGATATAGGGAAAACTGCCGAAAAAACACTCAATTTTTGCAATGTATTTGCACTGTAAAATGGCCATTGAAAACCGACGGCTTCAAGCTCCATTTAAATGCAGTAACAAAACCAAAAGCGGTTTCTGGTAGCCCATCATCAGTGCCACACGACCCAATCGTGTTTTTGGGTTACTGCATTTAAATGGCGCTACCATCTGGGTTCGAAGTACGAGCACCAAAAACGCCTGTATCACGTTTTCGGACTTTGAAATTTTACGCTGTGCTGTTTTTATTGGTTTTACACCCGCCCTATCGCTCGCCGACGGTCTAGAGCTCTGAACCTTCGCCAATAAGCTCGCCTTAGAGACCTCTAAACGCCGTGCAAATTTCAAAGAGATTGGATTATTACAACGGTGCTTTATATAGGGAAAACTGCCGAAAAAACACGCATTTTTTGCATGGTATTTGCACTGTAAAATGGCCATTGAAAACCGACGGCTTCAAGCTCCATTTAAATGCAGTAACCCAAACCAAAAGCGGTTTCCGGTAGCCCATCATCAGTGCCACACGACCCAATCGTGTTTTTGGGTTACTGCATTTAAATGGCGCTACCATCTGGGTTCGAAGTACGAGCACCAAAAACGTCTGTATAACGTTTTCGGGCTTTGAAATTTAACGCTGTGCTTTTTTAGTTGTTTTACACCGGCCCTAGCGCTCGCCGACGGTCTAGAGCTCTGAAACTTGGCCCATAAGCTCGCCTCAGAAACCTCTAAACGCCGTGCAAATTTCAAAGAGATTGGATTATTCCAACGGTGCTTTATATAGGGAAAACTGCCGAAAAACACGCATTTTTTGCACTGTATTTGCACTGTAAAATGGCCATTGAAAACTGACGGCTTCAAGCTCCATTTGAATGCAGTAACCCAAACTAAAAGCGGTTTCCGGTAGCCCATCATCAGTGCCACACGACCCAATCGTGTTTTTGGGTTACTGCATTTAAATGGCGCTACCATCTGGGTTGGAAGTACGAGCACCAAAAACGCCTGTATCACGTTTTCGGCCTTTGAAATTTTACGCTGTGCTGTTTTTAGTGGTTTTACACCCGCCGTAGCGCTCGCCGACGGTCTAGAGCTCTGAAACTTCGCCCATAAGACTTCCGCAGAGACCTCTAAACGCCGTGCAAATTTCAAAGACATTGGATTATTCCAACGGTGCTTGATATAGGGAAAACTGCCGAAAAAACACTCAATTTTTGCAATGTATTTGCACTGTAAAATGGCCATTGAAAACCGACGGCTTCAAGCTCCATTTAAATGCAGTAACAAAACCAAAAGCGGTTTCTGGTAGCCCATCATCAGTGCCACACGACCCAATCGTGTTTTCGGGTTACTGCATTTAAATGGCGCTACCATCTGGGTTCGAAGTACGAGCACCAAAAACGCCTGTATCACGTTTTCGGACTTTGAAATTTTACGCTGTGCTGTTTTTATTGGTTTTACACCCGCCCTATCGCTCGCCGACGGTCTAGAGCTCTGAAACTTGGCCCATAAGCTCGCCTCAGAAACCTCTAAACGCCGTGCAAATTTCAAAGAGATTGGATTATTCCAACGGTGCTTGATATAGGGAAAACTGCCGAAAAAACACGCATTTTTTGCACTGTATTTGCACTGTAAAATGGCCATTGAAAACCGACGGCTTCAAGCTCCATTTAAATGCAGTAACCCAAACCAAAAGCGGTTTCCGGTAGCCCATCATCAGTGCCACACGACCCAATCGTGTTTTTGGGTTACTGCATTTAAATGGCGCTACCATCTGGGTTCGAAGTACGAGCACCAAAAACGTCTGTATAACGTTTTCGGGCTTTGAAATTTTACGCTGTGCTTTTTTTAGTTGTTTTACACCGGCCCTAGCGCTCGCCGACGGTCTAGAGCTCTGAAACTTGGCCCATAAGCTCGCCTCAGAAACCTCTAAACGCCGTGCAAATTTCAAAGAGATTGGATTATTCCAACGGTGCTTGATATAGGGAAAACTGCCGAAAAAACACGCATTTTTTGCACTGTATTTGCACTGTAAAATGGCCATTGAAAACCGACGGCTTCAAGCTCCATTTAAATGCAGTAACCCAAACCAAAAGCGGTTTCCGGTAGCCCATCATCAGTGCCACACGACCCAATCGTGTTTTTGGGTTACTGCATTTAAATGGCGCTACCATCTGGGTTCGAAGTACGAGCACCAAAAACGTCTGTATAACGTTTTCGGGCTTTGAAATTTTACGCTGTGCTTTTTTTAGTTGTTTTACACCGGCCCTAGCGCTCGCCGACGGTCTAGAGCTCTGAAACTTGGCCCATAAGCTCGCCTCAGAAACCTCTAAACGCCGTGCAAATTTCAAAGAGATTGGATTATTCCAACGGTGCTTTATATAGGGAAAACTGCCGAAAAACACGCATTTTTTGCACTGTATTTGCACTGTAAAATGGCCATTGAAAACTGACGGCTTCAAGCTCCATTTGAATGCAGTAACCCAAACTAAAAGCGGTTTCCGGTAGCCCATCATCAGTGCCACACGACCCAATCGTGTTTTTGGGTTACTGCATTTAAATGGCGCTACCATCTGGGTTGGAAGTACGAGCACCAAAAACGCCTGTATCACGTTTTCGGCCTTTGAAATTTTACGCTGTGCTGTTTTTAGTGGTTTTACACCCGCCGTAGCGCTCGCCGACGGTCTAGAGCTCTGAAACTTCGCCCATAAGACTTCCGCAGAGACCTCTAAACGCCGTGCAAATTTCAAAGACATTGGATTATTCCAACGGTGCTTGATATAGGGAAAACTGCCGAAAAAACACTCAATTTTTGCAATGTATTTGCACTGTAAAATGGCCATTGAAAACCGACGGCTTCAAGCTCCATTTAAATGCAGTAACAAAACCAAAAGCGGTTTCTGGTAGCCCATCATCAGTGCCACACGACCCAATCGTGTTTTCGGGTTACTGCATTTAAATGGCGCTACCATCTGGGTTGGAAGTACGAGCACCAAAAACGCCTGTATCACGTTTTCGGACTTTGAAATTTTACGCTGTGCTGTTTTTATTGGTTTTACACCCGCCCTATCGCTCGCCGACGGTCTAGAGCTCTGAACCTTCGCCAATAAGCTCGCCTCAGAAACCTCTAAACGCCGTGCAAATTTCAAAGAGATTGGATTATTCCAACGGTGCTTTATATAGGGAAAACTGCCGAAAAACACGCATTTTTTGCACTGTATTTGCACTGTAAAATGGCCATTGAAAACTGACGGCTTCAAGCTCCATTTGAATGCAGTAACCCAAACTAAAAGCGGTTTCCGGTAGCCCATCATCAGTGCCACACGACCCAATCGTGTTTTTGGGTTACTGCATTTAAATGGCGCTACCATCTGGGTTGGAAGTACGAGCACCAAAAACGCCTGTATCACGTTTTCGGCCTTTGAAATTTTACGCTGTGCTGTTTTTAGTGGTTTTACACCCGCCGTAGCGCTCGCCGACGGTCTAGAGCTCTGAAACTTCGCCCATAAGACTTCCGCAGAGACCTCTAAACGCCGTGCAAATTTCAAAGACATTGGATTATTCCAACGGTGCTTGATATAGGGAAAACTGCCGAAAAAACACTCAATTTTTGCAATGTATTTGCACTGTAAAATGGCCATTGAAAACCGACGGCTTCAAGCTCCATTTAAATGCAGTAACAAAACCAAAAGCGGTTTCTGGTAGCCCATCATCAGTGCCACACGACCCAATCGTGTT
The DNA here is from genome assembly GCA_038501625.1 of Corbicula japonica. Lineage (NCBI taxonomy): Eukaryota > Metazoa > Mollusca > Bivalvia > Venerida > Cyrenidae > Corbicula > Corbicula japonica. The sequence goes on along the minus strand of JAZAYU010000006.1, from coordinate 11,161,098 downwards.
TTCGGGTTACTGCATTTAAATGGCGCTACCATCTGGGTTGGAAGTACGAGCACCAAAAACGCCTGTATCACGTTTTCGGACTTTGAAATTTTACGCTGTGCTGTTTTTATTGGTTTTACACCCGCCCTATCGCTCGCCGACGGTCTAGAGCTCTGAACCTTCGCCAATGAGCTCGCCTCAGAGACCTCTAAACGCCGTGCAAATTTCAAAGAGATTGGATTATTCCAACGGTGCTTTATATAGGGAAAACTGCCGAAAAAACACGCATTTTTTGCATGGTATTTGCACTGTAAAATGGCCATTGAAAACCGACGGCTTCAAGCTCCATTTAAATGCAGTAACCCAAACCAAAAGCGGTTTCCGGTAGCCCATCATCAGTGCCACACGACCCAATCGTGTTTTTGGGTTACTGCATTTAAATGGCGCTACCATCTGGGTTCGAAGTACGAGCACCAAAAACGTCTGTATAACGTTTTCGGGCTTTGAAATTTTACGCTGTGCTTCTTTTATTGGTTTTACACCCGCCCTAGCGCTCGCCGACGGTCTAGACCTCTGCAACTTCGCCCATAAGCTCGCCTCAGAAACCTCTAAACGCCGTGCAAATTTCGAAGAGATTGGATTATTCGAACGGTGCTTTATATGGGGAAAACTGCCGAAAAAACACGCATTTTTGCACTGTATTTGCACTGTAAAATGGCCATTGAAAACCGACGGCTTCAAGCTCCATTTAAATGCAGTAACCCAAACCAAAAGCGGTTTCCGGTAGCCCATCATCAGTGCCACACGACCCAATCGTGTTTTTGGGTTACTGCATTTAAATGGCGCTACCATCTGGGTTCGAAGTACGAGCACCAAAAACTTTTGTATAACGTTTCCGGACTTTGAAATTTTACGCTGTGCTTTTTTAGTGGTTTTACACTCGCCCTGGCGCTCGCCGACGGTCACGAGCTCTGAAACTTCGCCCATCAGCTCGCCTCAGAGACCTCTAAACGCCGTGCAAATTTCAATGAGATTGGATTATTCCAACGGTGCTTTATATAGGGAAAACTGCCGAAAAAACACGCATTTTTTGCACTGTATTTGCACTGTAAAATGGCCATTGAAAACCGACGGCTTCAAGCTCCATTTAAATGCAGTAACCTAAACCAAAAGCGGTTTCCTGTAGCCCATCATCAGTGCCACACGACCCAATCGTGTTTTCGGGTTACTGCATTTAAATGGCGCTACCATCTGGGTTCGAAGTACGAGCACCAGAAACGCCTCTATCACGTTTTCGGACCTTGAAATTTTACGCTGTGCTGTTTTTAGTGGTTTTACACCCGCCCTAGCGCTCGCCGACGGTCTAGAGCTCTGAAACTTCGCCCATAAGCTCGCCGCAGAGACCTCTAAACGCCGTGCAAATTTCAAAGAGATTGGATTATTCCAACGGTGCTTTATATAGGGAAAACTGCCGAAAAAAAAACGCATTTTTTGCACTGTATTTGCACTGTAAAATGGCCATTGAAAACCGACGGCTTCAAGCTCCATTTAAATGCAGTAACCCAAACCAAAAGCGGTCTCCGGTAGCCCATCATCAGTGCCACACGACCCAATCGTGCTTTCGGGTTACTGCATTTAAATGGCGCTACCATCTGGGTTCGAAGTACGAGCACCAAAAACGTCTGTAAAACGTTTTCGGGCTTTGAAATTTTACGCTGTGCTTTTTTAAGTTGTTTTACACCGGCCCTAGCGCTCGCCGACGGTCTAGAGCTCTGAAACTTGGCGCATAAGCTCGCCGCAGAGACCTCTAAACGCCGTGCAAATTTCAAAGAGATTGGATTATTCCAACGGTGCTTTATATAGGGAAAACTGCCGAAAAACACGCATTTTTTGCACTGTATTTGCACTGTAAAATGGCCATTGAAAACTGACGGCTTCAAGCTCCATTTAAATGCAGTAACCCAAACTAAAAGCGGTTTCCGGTAGCCCATCATCAGTGCCACACGACCCAATCGTGTTTTTAGGTTACTGCATTTAAATGGCGCTACCATCTGGGTTGGAAGTACGAGCACCAAAAACGCCTGTATCACGTTTTCGGCCTTTGAAATTTTAGGCTGTGCTGTTTTTAGTGGTTTTACACCCGCCGTAGCGCTCGCCGACGGTCTAGAGCTCTGAAACTTCGCCCATAAGATTTCCGCAGAGACCTCTAAACGCCGTGCAAATTTCAAAGAGATTGGATTATTCCAACGGTGCTTGATATAGGGAAAACTGCCGAAAAAACACTCAATTTTTGCAATGTATTTGCACTGTAAAATGGCCATTGAAAACCGACGGCTTCAAGCTCCATTTAAATGCAGTAACAAAACCAAAAGCGGTTTCTGGTAGCCCATCATCAGTGCCACACGACCCAATCGTGTTTTCGGGTTACTGCATTTAAATGGCGCTACCATCTGGGTTGGAAGTACGAGCACCAAAAATGCCTGTATCACGTTTTCGGACTTTGAAATTTTACGCTGTGCTGTTTTTATTGGTTTTACACCCGCCCTATCGCTCGCCGACGGTCTAGAGCTCTGAACCTTCGCCAATGAGCTCGCCTCAGAGACCTCTAAACGCCGTGCAAATTTCAAAGAGATTGGATTATTCCAACGGTGCTTTATATAGGGAAAACTGCCGAAAAAACACGCATTTTTTGCATGGTATTTGCACTGTAAAATGGCCATTGAAAACCGACGGCTTCAAGCTCCATTTAAATGCAGTAACCCAAACCAAAAGCGGTTTCCGGTAGCCCATCATCAGTGCCACACGACCCAATCGTGTTTTTGGGTTACTGCATTTAAATGGCGCTACCATCTGGGTTCGAAGTACGAGCACCAAAAACGTCTGTATAACGTTTTCGGGCTTTGAAATTTTACGCTGTGCTTCTTTTATTGGTTTTACACCCGCCCTAGCGCTCGCCGACGGTCTAGACCTCTGCAACTTCGCCCATAAGCTCGCCTCAGAAACCTCTAAACGCCGTGCAAATTTCGAAGAGATTGGATTATTCGAACGGTGCTTTATATGGGGAAAACTGCCGAAAAAACACGCATTTTTGCACTGTATTTGCACTGTAAAATGGCCATTGAAAACCGACGGCTTCAAGCTCCATTTAAATGCAGTAACCCAAACCAAAAGCGGTTTCTGGTAGCCCATCATCAGTGCCACACGACCCAATCGTGTTTTCGGGTTACTTCATTTAAATGGCGCTACCATCTGGGTTCGAAGTACAAGCACCAAAAACGTCTGTAAACGTTTTCGGACTTTGAAATTTTACGCTGTGCTTTTTGTAGTGGTTTTACACCCGCCCTAGCGCTCGCCGACCATCTAGAGCTCTGAAACTTCGCCTATTAGCTCGCCTCAGTGACCTCTAAACGCCGTGCAAATTTCAGAGATTGGATTATTCCAACGGTGCTTTTTATAGGGAAAACTGCCGAAAAAACACGCATTTTTTGCATGGTATTTGCACTGTAAAATGGCCATTGAAAACCGACGGCTTCAAGCTCCATTTAAATGCAGTAACCCAAACCAAAAGCGGTTTCCGGTAGCCCATCATCAGTGCCACACGACCCAATCGTGTTTTTGGGTTACTGCATTTAAATGGCGCTACCATCTGGGTTCGAAGTACGAGCACCAAAAACTTTTGTATAACGTTTCCGGACTTTGAAATTTTACGCTGTGCTTTTTTAGTGGTTTTACACTCGCCCTGGCGCTCGCCGACGGTCACGAGCTCTGAAACTTCGCCCATAAGCTCGCCTCAGAGACCTCTAAACGCCGTGCAAATTTCAAAGAGATTGGATTATTCCAACGGTGCTTTATATAGGGAAAACTGCCGAAAAAACACGCATTTTTTGCACTGTATTTGCACTGTAAAATGGCCATTGAAAACCGACGGCTTCAAGCTCCATTTAAATGTAGTAACCTAAACCAAAAGCGGTTTCCTGTAGCCCATCATCAGTGCCACACGACCCAATCGTGTTTTCGGGTTACTGCATTTAAATGGCGCTACCATCTGGGTTCGAAGTACGAGCACCAGAAACGCCTCTATCACGTTTTCGGACTTTTACGCTGTGCTGTTTTTAGTGGTTTTACACCCGCCCTAGCGCTCGCCGACGGTCTAGAGCTCTGAAACTTCGCCCATAAGCTCGCCGCAGAGACCTCTAAACGCCGTGCAAATTTCAAAGAGATTGGATTATTCCAACGGTGCTTTATATAGGGTAAACTGCCGAAAAAAAACGCATTTTTTGCACTGTATTTGCACTGTAAAATGGCCATTGAAAACCGACGGCTTCAAGCTCCATTTAGAGGCAGTAACCCAAACCAAAAGCGGTTTCCGGTAGCCCATCATCTGTGCCACACGACCCAATCGTGTTTTCGGGTTACTGCATTTAAATGGCGCTACCATCTGGGTTCGAAGTACGAGCACCAAAAACTTTTGTATAACGTTTCCGGACTTGGAAATTTTACGCAGTGCTTTTTTTAGTGGTTTTACACTAGCCCTAGCGCTCACCGACGGTCAAGAGCTCTGAAACTTCGCCCATAAGCTCGCCTTAGAGACCTCTAAACGCCGTGCAAATTTCAAAGGGATTGGATTATTCCAACGGTGCTTTATATAGGGAAAACTGCCGAAAAAACACGCATTTTTTGCACTGTATTTGCACTGTAAAATGGCCATTGAAAACCGACGGCTTCAAGCTCCATTTAAATGCAGTTTCCCAAACCAAAATCGGTTTCCGGTAGCCCATCATCAGTGCCACACGACCCAATCGTGCTTTCGGGTTACTGCATTTAAATGGCGCTACCATCTGGGTTCAAAGTACGAGCACCAAAAACGCCTGTATCACGTTTTCGGACCTTGAAATTTTACGCTGTGCTGTTTTTAGTGGTTTTACACCCGCCCTACCGCTCGCCGACGGTCTAGAGCTCTGAACCTTCGCCTATAAGCTCGCCTCAGTGACCTCTAAAAGCCGTGCAAATTTCAAAGAGATTGGATTATTCCAACGGTGCTTTATATAGGGAAAACTGCCGAAAAAACACGAATTTTTTGCATGGTATTTGCACTGTAAAATGGCCATTGAAAACCGACGGCTTTAAGCTCCATTTAAATGCAGTAACCCAAACCAAAAGCGGTTTCCGGTAGCCCATCATCAGTGCCACGCGACCCAGTCGTGTTTTCGGGTTACTGCATTTTAATGGCGCTACCATCTGGATTCGAAGTACGAGCACCAAAAACGTCTGTATAACGTTTTCGGGCTTTGAAATTTTACGCTGAGCTTTTTCTAGTGGTTTTACACCCGCCCTAGCGCTCGCTGACGGGCAAGAGCTCTGAAACTTCGCCCATAAGCTCGCTTCGGAGACCTCTTAACGCCGTGCAAATTTCATAGAGATTGGATTATTCCAACGCTGCTTCATATAGGGAAAACTGCCGAAAAAAACACGCATTTTTTGCACTGTATTTGCACTGTAAAATGGCCATTAAAAACCGACGGCTTCAAGCTCCATTTAAATGCAGTAACCCAAACCAAAAGCGGTTTCCTGTAGCCCATCATCAGTGCCACACGACCCAATCGTGTTTTCGGGTTACTGCATTTAAACGGCGCTACCATCTGGGTTCGAAGTACGAGCACCAAAAACGTCTGTATAACGTTTTCGGGCTTTGAAATTTTATGCTGTGCTTTTTTTAGTGGTTTTACACCCGCCCTAGCGCTCGCCGTCGGTCAAGAGCTCTGAACCTTCGCCCATAAGCTCGCCTCTGAGACCTCTAAACGCCGTGCAAGTTTCACAGAGATTGGATTATTCCAACGGTGCTTTATATAGGGAAAACTTCCGAAAAAACACGCATTTTTGCACTGTATTTGCACTGTAAAATGGCCATTGAAACCCGGTTCAAGCTCCATTTAAATGCATTAACCCAAACCAAAAGCGGTTTCCGGTAGCCCATCATCAGTGCCACACGACCCAATTGTGTTTTCGGGTTACTGCATTTAAATGGCGCTACCATCTGGGTTCGAAATACGAGCACCAGAAACGTCTGTATAACGTTTCCGGACTTGGAAATTTTACGCAGTGCTTTTTTTAGTGGTTTTACACCCGCCCTAGCGCTCACCGACGGTCAAGAGCTCTGAAACTTCGCCCATAAGCTCGCCTTAGAGACCTCTAAACGCCGTGCAAATTTCAAAGGGATTGGATTATTCCAACGGTGCTTTATATAGGGAAAACTGCCGAAAAAACACGCATTTTTTGCACTGTATTTGCACTGTAAAATGGCCATTGAAAACCGACGGCTTCAAGCTCCATTTAAATGCAGTTTCCCAAACCAAAATCGGTTTCCGGTAGCCCATCATCAGTGCCACACGACCCAATCGTGCTTTCGGGTTACTGCATTTAAATGGCGCTACCATCTGGGTTCGAAGTACGAGCACCAAAAACGCCTGTATCACGTTTTCGGACCTTGAAATTTTACGCTGTGCTGTTTTTAGTGGTTTTACACCCGCCCTACCGCTCGCCGACGGTCTAGAGCTCTGAACCTTCGCCTATAAGCTCGCCTCAGTGACCTCTAAAAGCCGTGCAAATTTCAAAGAGATTGGATTATTCCAACGGTGCTTTATATAGGGAAAACTGCCGAAAAAACACGAATTTTTTGCATGGTATTTGCACTGTAAAATGGCCATTGAAAACCGACGGCTTCAAGCTCCATTTAAATGCAGTAACCCAAACCAAAAGCGGTTTCCGGTAGCCCATCATCAGTGCCACGCGACCCAGTCGTGTTTTCGGGTTACTGCATTTTAATGGCGCTACCATCTGGATTCGAAGTACGAGCACCAAAAACGTCTGTATAACGTTTTCGGGCTTTGAAATTTTACGCTGAGCTTTTTCTAGTGGTTTTACACCCGCCCTAGCGCTCGCTGACGGGCAAGAGCTCTGAAACTTCGCCCATAAGCTCGCCTCAGAGACCTCTAAACGCCGTGCAAATTTCAAAGAGATTGGATTATTCCAACGCTGCTTCATATAGGGAAAACTGCCGAAAAAACACGCATTTTTTGCACTGTACTTGCACTGTAAAATGGCCATTGAAAACCGACGGCTTCAAGCTCCATTTAAATGCAGTAACCCAAACCAAAAGCGGTTTCCGGTAGCCCATCATCAGTGCCACACGACCCAATCGTGTTTTCGGGTTACTGCATTTAAATGGCGCTACCATCTGGGTTCGAAGTACGAGCACCAAAAACGTCTGTATAACGTTTTCGGGCTTTGAAATTTTATGCTGTGCTTTTTTTAGTGGTTTTACACCCGCCCTAGCGCTCGCCGACGGTCAAGAGCTCTGAAACTTCGCCCATAAGCTCGCCTCAATGACCTCCAAACGCCGTGCAAATTTCAAGGAGATTGGATTATTCCAACGGTGCTTTATATAGGGAAAACTGCCGAAAAAACACGCATTTTTGCACTGTATTTGCACTGTAAAATGGCCATTGAAAACCGACGGCTTCAAGCTCCATTTAAATGCAGTAACCCAAACCAAAAGCGGTTTCCGGTAGCCCATCATCAGTGCCACACGACCCAATCGTGTTTTTGGGTTACTGCATTTAAATGGCGCTACCATCTGGGTTCGAAGTACGAGCACCAGAAACGTCTGTATAACGTTTTCGGACTTTGAAATTTTACGCTGTGCTTTTTTTAGTGGTTTTACACCCGCCCTAGCGCTCGTCGACAGTCTAGAGCTCTGAAACTTCGCCCATAAGCTCGCCTCAGAGACCTCTAAACGCCGTGCAAATTTCAAAGAGATTGGATTATTCCAACGGTGCTTTATATAGGGAAAACTGCAGAAAAAACACGCATTTTTTGCACTGTATTTGCACTGTAAAATGGCCATTGAAAACCGACGGCTTCAAGCTCCATTTAAATGCAGTAAACCAAACCAAAAGCGGTCTCCGGTAGCCCATCATCAGTGCCACACGACCCAATCGTGTTTTCGGGTTACTGCATTTAAATGGCGCTACCATCTGGGTTCGAAGTACGAGCACCAGAAACGCCTCTATCACGTTTTCGGACCTTGAAATTTTACGCTGTGCTGTTTTTAGTGGTTTTACACCCGCCCTAGCGCTCGCCGACGGTCTAGAGCTCTGAAACTTCGCCCATAAGCTCGCCGCAGAGACCTCTAAACGCCGTGCAAATTTCAAAGAGATTGGATTATTCCAACGGTGCTTTATATAGGGAAAACTGCCGAAAAAACACGCATTTTTGCACTGTATTTGCACTGTAAAATGGCCATTGAAAACCGACGGCTTCAAGCTCCATTTAAATGCAGTAACCCAAACCAAAAAGGGTTTCCTGTAGCCCATAATCAGTGCCACACGACCCAATCGTGCTTTCGGGTTACTGCATTTAAATGGCGCTACCATCTGGGTTCGAAGTACGAGCACCAAAAACGTCTGTATAACGTTTTCGGGCTTTGAAATTTTACGCTGTGCTTCTTTTATTGGTTTTACACCCGCCGTAGCGTTCCAACGGTGCTTTATATAGGGAAAACTGCCGAAAAAACACGCATTTTTGCACTGTATTTGCACTGTAAAATGGCCATTGAAAACCGACGGCTTCAAGCTCCATTTAAATGCAGTAACCCAAACCAAAAGCGGTTTCCGGTAGCCCATCATCAGTGCCACACGACCCAATCGTGTTTTCGGTTTTCTGCATTTAAATGGCGCTACCATCAGGGTTCGAAGTACGAGCACCAAAAACGTCTGTATAACGTTTTCGGACTTTGAAATTTTATGCTGTGCTTTTTTAGTGGTTTTACACCCGCCGTAGCATTCGCCGATGGTCTAAAGCTCTGAACCTTCGCCCATAAGCTCGCCTCAGAGACCTCTAAACGCCGTGCAAATTTCAAAGAGATTGGATTATTCCAAAGGTGCTTTATATAGGGAAAACTGCCGAAGAAACACGCATTTTTGCACTGTATTTGCGCTGTAAAATGGCCATTGAAATCCGACGGCTTCAAGCTCCATTTAAATGCAGTAACCCAAACCGAAATCGGTTTCCGGTAGCCCATCATCAGTGCCACACGACCCAATCGTGTTTTCGGTTTACTGCATTTAAATGGCGCTACCAACCGGGTTCGAAGTAAAAGGACCTAAAACGTCTGTATAACGTTTTCGGGCTTTGAAATTTTACGCTGTGCTGTTTTTAGTGGTTTTACACCCGCCCTAGCGCTCGCCGATGGTCGAGAGCTCTGAAACTTCGCCCATAAGCTTGCCTCAGAAACCTATAAACGCCGTGCAAATTTCAAAGATATTGGATTATTCCAACGGAGCTTTATATAGGGAAAACTGCCGAAAAAGCACGCATTTTTTGCACTGTATTTGCACTGTAAAATGACCATTGAAAACCGACGGCTTCAAGCTCCATTTAAATGCAGTTTCTCAAACCAAAATCGGTTTCCGGTAGCCCATCATCAGTGCCACACGACCCAATCGTGTTTTCGGGTTACTGCATTTAAGTGGCGCTACCATTTGGGTTCGAAGTACGAGCACCAGAAACGTCTGTATAACGTTTTCGGACTTCGAAATTTTACGCTGTGCTTTTTTAGTGGTTTTACACCCGACCTAGCGCTCTCCCACGGTCTAGAGCTCTGATACATCGCCCATAAGCTCGCCTCAGAGACCTCTAAACGCCGTGCAAATTTCAAAGAGATTGGATTATTCCAACGGTGCTTTATATAGGGAAAACTGCCGAAAAATCACGCATTTTTTGCACTGTATTTGCACTGTAAAATGGCCATTGAAAACCGACGGCTTCAAGCTCCATTTAAATGCAGTAACCCAAACCAAAAGCGGTTTCAATTTATGTATCGCATAATAGCCCGAGATCCTTGCCCACTGTTCTACTACCTCGTAATGGAATATCTGCTACATCGAACAGGTTTACATGTCGTATAAGTTAAGTAATGTAACGGTAACTATAAATTGACGTACTTTACCTCATTTTGATTAACAAAATACAGTGTCAAAATCATCGTTCAATAATTAAGATGATATACGACTTGACTGAAAATAAAACATCATAAAGAAAAACCTTTAAAACTTAAGAACCATGGAAAACTCGAACATTTTCAAAATTCCCCTGAGTATTTGAGTTTTCAGTTTTACTGTAGATTAATTTGTTTAAATAATGTATACTTAAGTCAAAATCAATTTCTGTTCATTACCATGAAACATCAGAGACTATGAAATACCTGATTTGCAATAAAAGGTAGAAATATATATAAAAAAATAATTACGTATGCAGTACCGTAACGAACATCATTATTGTAATTGACGTGAACCACTGTAGAACATTGTTTAAATCCCTCGAGACAAAGACTATTAATTGATTTCAATTAACGAAAATGCGAACCCGAGGGGTTACAGCCTTGGAACGCATAGTGGCTAAACGTTTTTCCACTAGAAGTTTAAACCAGGTTCTAGTGTGCACCAATCTCATCGTTCACTGAGCAGGTTCTCATGTACAAACCTGGGCCCAAGATCGCAAAACTAAGTTTTGAGATCAGTCTCAAATCTCAAGGATCTGATTGGCTGAAATGGCGACTTGTCCCATTTCAGCCAGTCAGATGCTTGAGATTTGAGACTGATCTCCAGATTTAGATTTATGATCTTGGGCACAGTACAGGTTGCTCAGAATTTTCCTGTAATTTGATTGGATCATTTGCCTTTTAGGAATGTCCGTATTTACGGATCAGCCGTAAAAATGAATACATGTGCCTAATGTTTTCTGGCCGCCCACCTTTTGTCGTCGTCCACCGTTTAGTCTTGAATGCATGAGGTTGTGCCGATCTCCTTATTTGTTACGCTTAAAGCTAATGGATTACTTAAAATGTTAGAGAATAATTGTTTAAAGTTGATTTAGGTTGAAAATTATAATTCAAACCTATTATTCATTATTTTTAATTATTCAAACAAATTCAAAAAGAAATTATCGAATCGACATAATATTATCTTTGACGACATTTAGCGACGTCACTTAGGTAAAATAATGACGTTACATACGTAATTTTACTAAAGTGGATATATCTATCTTGAACAAGAACTGAATTATTTGGTCTACACCTTCGAAAACTGATTACTGATTACAATAAAATATAGAACTCATTTTTAAACGTTTAATACTTATAAACACTCTTAAATATATCACACTTTGAAACAAACTGCACAACTGTGAAATTATGAGATGAAGTTATAGTCGATGTTTTATTTTTTTACCAATTGTAGTTATTCTAAGAAAATCATGTTGACATCTTTTCAACAGCTATAAGAAATCTTAAAGTAATGTAATAAAATCAGATGGTCTAATAATATTATCTTGTTTTCAAACTACTGGTTAGCGTTTTCTAACGAAATGGACCGTGTGGCAATATGATAGATCATGGTTACTTTCTGTATAAGAAAACTTTCTCATTGCATCTAAAGAGTGGAAATCCCTGCAATAAGGTTGTTTCGAAAGACCTAACATTTGTTACCCATGGCTTGGTGTTTCATGTATTCTTTTCCAAAATATCAAGTAAAATATTCACTGTTTATCGCTTAAGCTCTGGTCTCGGTAAGATCATTGAGTACCCGCCCTTTGGCTTTGCAATGCTTTTATCTTCTTATGTTTTATATGTTTGTATGATTTTGCATGCAAGATTGTTGAGCCGATGGGTGGGTTGGAGTTATTTCACCAAGGCAACTTGTACTTGTTTTGTGATACCAGAGCCTGTTGGGGCAGGTGTGAGATTTGTGCACCCTAGAACCTGGTTTCAATGTGGCAAATTGTTTTGCCACTGACCGTTCCTGGCGGCAACCCTTCGGTTCTCACTTAATTGTTAATTGTTTGTGGCGTCCATTTTGAAACTGATTATTGTAATATAATGCTCTCTTTTCCGCTCTACTTTTTGGCTGTGTGGGGAGGCTGTGTCTGCTGGATGTGGCCATTCCTGATATGCATATTTCACTTTTTTAAAATTTAAACTCGTCCAAATTTAACTTAAATATATGAGAGTCACTTTACTCGACAAATATAAAAAATATTGCAGGCTCGGTTAGATTTAAAAAATGAAATATGCATATCAGGAATTGCCACACTCACAAAACACAGCCTCCCCACGCAGCGAAAAAGAAGAGAGGAAAAGAGAGCATGTTTGTTATGAGTATGTCAAATTCCAATACGACGCCACAAACAGTTATGAAAAAGAGAACCCTTGGGGTTACCAACTTGGAACTGTCAGTGGCAAAACAATTTGCCACTTGGGGTTTAAACCAGGTACTTGGGTGCACCAACCTCACACTTGCCTCAACAGTTATCATATCACAAAACAGTTACACGTTGTCTTTGTGAAATAACTCCAACCCACCCATGAGCTCAACAATGTTACGTGCAAAAGCACACAAACATATAAATCATAAGAAGCTAATAGCATTGAAAAGCAAAGCCAAAAGGGTGGGTTCCCAATGATCTTACCGAGACAAGAATACCTGAAGTCAAATCAGCAAGAACACAATGACTGGGATAAAAGAAACAAATCGAGCTTCAAGGTTCTTTTAAAAAAAAGATTACCCTTAAAACCTTCATAAACTCTTAAACCCCTGCCACTGTCGTGCAACCAAAGAGGTAAGCATTATGATAAACTGTAGATGGGCTAAGTACCAGACCTGCAGAGCGCTATAGAATATCATGTTGGTAACCTTTCTTTTTGAATTTACAGATTTAAGCCTGTTCATTGGTAGTAATGGAAATGCATATTACTGACCACGCCACCTAGCAACGGGTTGAGTACATCTCAATATTTACAAATAGTCAAGTAAACAGTACAATGTAGATCCATTATAAATTATGGTATGTAAATGGCGGTGAACATGAAACCTGAAATGCGTGTTTTTCAGATTAATGCCATTCCATGTTCAGCTGCGTAGGGTATATATATACAAGAATGGGTTTGTCCTAAACGAAAAGTCAATGGGCGGAACAGCATAGAATAGAATTTTGACAGTGGAACTGAGAAACCAAATCCTTCATATCACAGAGCACGCCAAAAGTAGTTTTAGATGTACTGTTAATACAGATAAGTGCTCAACGACCTTTCAAGGACTAAACTTATAACAGCACTCATTGTATGTACGGGGAGACTTTTAACATCCGTTACACGGCACAAACCACGCTGCTGTGAAATAGATGAAAAGAGAACTTTCAGGGTGGCTATACCACGTGACTTTTTGGATGTCGTGCACATACAAATTCACTCGCTTCAGGTAAGTTTTTGCTTATTTCTCAGTAATTACTGGATCGATTTCAATCATATAAAGAGCACCGTACTCCTGTTAAAAAGCATTTTTATCGACATTTAACCTCCATTATCAATCGGCTGCCGTTTTCTCAAATATTCGAATACAAATTTTCTTTGAAAGTGTAAATTTGTCTTTCAATGCGAAAACATTCGATATGAAAATCGATAACTTATAAAATGATATACGACCACCACCACAGCAAACAACATTTACATGTACATCAAAATTGAACAGAAATCTTTTGACTTTACTAACAATTATTTAAAAGTGTAGTACTATTTTGTCGGTATGACAAAAAAATAATGTCCACATGTAAATAAGTTGTAACAAATGAACAAAACCAACCATTTACGAGTTAATATGAACTCAGTTCAGAGACAGTGCTTTATTTCAACCAACCAGATAGAAGATCCGTGTTTATCCAATTTTACTTTTGAAACCTTGGGAGCCTGATAATTATGGTCAAAGCGTCTACAACACATATAATGATCCCCGATAACCACCGCCACATATCTGACTTGGATTTCCGGCACAATATGTTGTGCATTCGGATTCCGGTCTTTCATTTGTCGGCTGAACCAAACCATAGCCACAGAAACAATAAGTGTAAAACTGAAAAAGACAATGGTATTATAAATGTAATAATACAACAGTGTTCATTATACTACTTATAATGGAAGAAAGATTGGGTAAATCTTCAAACGCTTGACATTGTACAGTCGAACTTCGATGGCTCGAACTCCACGGGACCGGCAGATTTGTTCGAGCCATCGGTAGTTCGAGCGATCCGTGGTTGGTAAGGGGGAATGGGTTTCTGTTCACTAAACTAGGATCACGCGTAACAATTCATAATTGTTCTTATTTCAATGTATTTAATATATTATCTCATAGAATATTTGCCCCCTTTAACCTCTGTGATGACAAGGTATTTGAACTCTAGAGATTTGCTGTCCAATTTTCGTTAAGTGCCTTGCTTCCGACCTAGCTAACACCCCCCCTCCCCCTCTTACCACCATAGCCGGGTCTTTCACTAAGTTGCTCGGCGCTCGCTACTTCCTGTTGCCAACTCACCTCTCCCCCGTTATCGGGCCCTTCACTAAGTTTCTCGGCTAGTTGATCATCTGCCGAACTTTTTTTAGAATTTGAAGCCGCATTGTGGAATTCGTTAGTTTAGAATCAAAAATAATGTTTGAAATAACGTTCTCGCGAAAAATAAACTTCTATAATTTTCTTATTAATTTTATAAATACGATAAAACATTATTCTTAAAAAAAAACAAATAACGTTTATTTATTATTATGATTTGTGTGGTATAAATTTACACGCAATCAAACTAAAACCGCCTGCTTTAATGTGTTTTAAAACGACTTAACTAAAAAGCGCATCGTCGTAATTTGTGAGACATGTTCGCGCCTTTGTTCGCACCTTTGATGATTAGCGATAACAGTCTGTTCGAGCCAAGGGGTGTCAAAAATATTGAAAACTAACTGTCGGGACCTTGATTGGTGTTATAGGTAGTTCGTGCCATCGAAGGTAGAACAATATAGAAAATATAGAGTTCTAGTTCGGGACCGGGCGAATTGTTCGAAAGAAGGGTGGTGTTCGAGCGATCGGTGTTCGAGCCATCAAAGTTCGACTGTATAACACTTTTGATAGCATACAAATTGTTGACATGGTCGCAGGTTCTTATCAAGACTGTAATTTTTTGTCTTTAATTCCACTATAAATTAATCAAAATGCAGCATCTAATGAGAAGTAGTATCCCTGACATATTGCCAATATTCTTTCCAAATAAACAAAGCAATGTCGGTTATTTTGTGAGATCTTGTCTGATTTGTTGCCATGGACACTTGGAAGCGTGGTTTATATGGTTTCCTGTCGATGTTGTCAAATTATAACTCTTTCTTTTTCTTGTGTCGTTTTTATTTCAATATTGCCTAAGAAGGTCTAGTTTGTCCGGTCATAATGTGAAATGTGACTGTACAGGCTGATTTAATGAATGGTTCACCTTTCACCAAGTGATCGTATGTAATATTGTTTCCCTTTTAGTGAATTCTGCTGGCTTTTATTTACCATTAACAGGATACTGTTTTAAAAATGTACGAAATGTGCGGTCTCATTAATCTCCTTCTAAAATTAGCGGACATCTTTTCGTTCTGCTTGGTTTTATTTCGTCTCTAAAGTCAATAGTTTAAATCTTCTCTTATTATAAAAAGTCATTGCAATATTTTGCTTGACTGTTTCTTTATCAAAAATCTTGTTTTTCGGCGTAGCTGTCTAAGCTCACTTTTGACCTAATTAATTAACCAATGAAGTGTTGTAAATAATACTCGTATTCTATTATTATGCAGCGGGAAAAAGAAATAAACTATTTCGATTGGTAGCTATTTACATCAGAGAGGCATCTCGCAGGTTGGAGAGGTATCTAGTGGGATTTTTAAACAATTAGTTTACTTTGTTTGAAACGATGATATCTGTGACGTTTAGATCTTTGCTTTTCTTTTTAGTCGAAAGATGTTGAAATGAGGCAAACTATTGTAGTCGTCACTGGTAAGGTTTATTTGTAAAAACATACAGTCACTTTTTATCAACCTATCCAACATGAAAGTGAAAGTATGTGGAACTGCCTAAAATATGCTACGCGTTATAAACAATGAGTTCGCTATTTAAAATCTTCTCTTAATTTTTTTTTATTCTTTCAGCAATTGATATACATCTAATACATTATGTTGTAAGAATAAACAAAATCAAGACCCTTTACAAAAGGTTTCTTACATAAAAATTCATTCTTTATCACGACTGAGGATTTTACGATGTGTTTACTTGTCTTAAATCTGGCAACTACGTGTAATGTATTACGCGAAAAAACTATAACTATAATATTAAAGAAATCGCACTAAAGTCAGATCTTAGAACATGTTAGCGTGGCTGTTTTCAGGAGATGATTTTTAAAAGATTGCTATTAAAGCATATAGATGTCATAGTGTAGAAAATTGCGGTATATTCTAGAATTGTTTCATATTCATAAGAAATTCTCTTAACAAAGAAAACAATTATAAATGTTTATTACTCTTTTATTGCTAACAATAAGTCTTAAGATCTTTACTAAATTTATTTATTATCTCGGTAATTGATACATTGTTTTTTATTATGTTTAAGGTATAAATAAAGCCAAGACCTTTAAAATACGTTTTTCATAATTATAAAATTCACATTTATAAATAAAACTAAAATCTAATTATCTGTTCCTTATTATGTGTGGTATGTAATTTTACGTTCAAATTTTAATTTAAAAATTTAAGTCATTGTGTAGGTATCTCAATGAAATGATTTAATTTACACGTACAAATCAATATGAAGTGAATAATAGCAGCTATAAATTGCATCATTTCAAACCAATATACCATCTACGCCGTTTATCTTTTTTTTAAAGATATTTTTTGTTTCATATACTTCATCATTGTTCTATCTACAACTCTCATTTTATTTGAATTTGTGAGAATGGAATGGGTAAGTTGTCTTCATATTTTAAAACACAACAAGATACATCAAGATAAAATCACTGCATGAGTTTTAAAAGGAAAACTGATATAACTTTAATTGGTAGTATTTGTGTGGCGTGACGGCCATAAAACGACTCTCGTTTCAAAAAGCAGTTTTATGATCTGTATTCTTAATTTCCCGTTGTCACATAATGGTGACCAGGACACATTTTATCAAAATTTAATTTTGAGATTGCATCGAAATTGCAGATATACAGCGTTATCAGTTTTACTTGTCTCTGTTGTGGCTTTATTGGAAAGATCCATAGTGTCTTCATCTTTTTGTTGTTTTGATTTCTCAAACAATGCTTCAGATAAATTTAAAAAATAATGCATTATTAATAATAAATATAAAATTTATAATAATTCTCTCGCAGCTGGATGCGTTACTTATAGATGTCAGCCTTGATTATTACTACTAATTATGTAATTAATGCATATCTAAAACGAAATAGAAAGAAAAACATTTATTAATTGTTACAAAGAGAAGGAATTGTAAAAAAATTAACTTTACCTCTGTTAATGCATGTGTATAGTTTCCTTGCATGCAGTAGTAGATGCATTCTTCTGTTGTCATGGTAGCCGTTGATGTGTATTTCCCGTTAAGAATACGATGAGGAAGCAGATCATAGAAACAGCCGATGTAAGAAAAGTCTGAAAAGAACATACAGTGATAAGAAATTAAGCAAACTCATGAGGAAAACGAACAATTATTTGTCTTGAAATAAATAAAATCAATATCTTCTTTGTAAAAACAGTAGGACATGCACTTTACCAAATGCACCCTTTACATTCAACTATTATTTATTACAGTTATATTAAATCTAACATCCAGCAAATAATGCAAAACTCATAACTAAATAATATGATAAGAAATATAAAGTGATACAAGCGAACAGATCTGCAAAATATCAAGAGCAACTCCGATTACATGAATGGCGACATTTTATGCAAAGATCTAGAGGACGTCGACCACCAATATGTTTATTTTGGTAGTTGTCAGAAAAGTATATATCGTTTCCATGCGACAAATCTGTCAAAAATTAACTTGGTTTCGCACATTAAGAATTTGATTTTGTTCGTTCGCTTCTTTAATCAATTAGGAACTCATTTTGGGAATTCCCCTTCAATATCATTGGATTATAAAATAACAGCCAATCAACATCGTTGGTTCAAAAGCAAACTCGGAAAAACGGGATTCTCATACTCTTTTACAATGTATTATAACTATGTTATACTTATGTCGGTCTTGAATTATAATCAATGCTTCTGTAGGAATATAATTCGAAAGTGTTTCTTGTCTGTCTGCAGTCTTTGGTGCTACATTAATGGCTGGTCTTTTTATTATGTAGCTTAACCGACTATTAAAAAATTGAACACCTGACATTTTCTTCCACTTTTCTGAATTTTATGGCGCCACCAGGGCAAAAACTAATGACTAAAACATTTTATGCTTTTAGCTCCTGTTAATAAGCTTTCTTGCATACCTCATCAGGTGGGTTATAGTGCCGATATCTGTAGTTGACCGAAAGATAATTAATAATGATTGGTTGAAAAAGGGATAAACTGTCAAAAGGGGCGTATTTCCACTTTTATTAATTTTATAGCCGTTCCAAAGAAACAGGGGGTAGGACGTGGCACTGCTTCCGAAGAAAGTTAAGCGAGGACAAAGTTGCATTGGGATAAAAATGGCGATTTAGTAGGTCTTTTTTGTCACAATGGATTTATTTTGCAAGGTAAGTGCCTTCATAATATATTAAATTTAAAATTTACCAGTACATTCTGCGACCTGATGCCCAATGTATTCTCGACACTTTGTTTCAGGAACGAAAGAGTTATAGACGGTTTTATACAGTTAAGGTTATGTAAACACGCCAAAATATGGTATTTTAGGCCGATCTTCAGACATCTGGGCACTACCATGTTGGGTTTTTGCATTTTATCAAGTCAAAATAACATATTCTTTTTTCTTCTTGACTCGTACCCAATAAGCAACCCCACACTCGAAAGAAAACAGGACATGCCATTATCTGGCATTCGAGGATTGGGACATTTCCTTATTATCCAACTTGAAAAAAGAATATGTTATTTTGACTTGATAAAATTCTTAAACCCAACATGTTTGTGCACAGATGTCTGAAGATCAGCCTTAAAATACCATATTGCTATAATACTAAATCATTTTGCTATGCTACTTAAAATTTCTGACAATATTTTGACAGACAAACGCAAATTTTTGTAGATCAGTGTTTACGCGATATCTGTATCACTTGGAGGCGTTCAAAACAACCATCATCGGAAGGGTTCTCAGGCTAGCATGACCACGATGAAATTAATATGTGTGTACTTCAGGAAATAATTGTTATTTGTTGCGTTTATCAGGGCTTTGAAATCATTTGGTTGTTTAAGCTGTACGAAACCCTAATAATGAAAACAATCTAAATAAGGACATTGCAAGTTGAAATTTTAGTGCAAATATATACCTTTGGAAAAGGATAAGCATTTGTGGGTTGTGTAATCCGAACAATATCTGAAAGTTATGAGTCATTCCCTGAAAGTGATTTAGACAGTAAAAGAGTACTCGCATTCCCCATGTATAGAGCAGAAACTAAAAAAGGCATATAGCAATACTAATACTATTGATATTCGACAGCCAGTTAATAATATCTCTTGAATGCATAATATTTTATGCTGTAGTGTGGACAATATGCTCCGATCAAGAAGCATGTCAAACGGTCACCTTTTGAAGTCTTAGGACGGAAAATCATCATCAAAATTTGTTTGTTCGGGATTCTTGAAAATGATAATCCCTTTACAAACTAAACATCGGTTTTGACTGTATTTGTCTTGCTCTGTAAGTTTCAAAATGTGAATCTGTATCTATAATAGATAAATTCTTCAATCAACAAAGTTTGGAAAAGTAGGTTCTTACGATATCGCCGTTGGTAGAAAGTCGAGTTCGCCAAAGACTCCTTTACGCTGATGTCAAACTGGGATGTGCAGCCAATACATTGTCCGGATGAAGGCACGAAGAACACCCCGATGCATGTAAACGTCTGAGAACACATCATCGTGCACTGTGCATCCCCGAAGCTGGTAAAATCAAACAACGCTTTTGTTGACGGACACTTATATCCATCCAATGTCTCATTTCTGTAGAATTCTGTAAGTTCCTTTAAGTGAACTTCTGTAGTACCAATATACAAAAATAAAATAAAAATTAAATGCATATTTGTTATACCAATGATTTTATTTGTACATGAATCCTGAACTATCTGCGACCAATATTGACAAATGAAGGAATCATCATGTAAATAATTGAATCTTGATTCGATAGGCTTGACAAGTTACATTATGTATCGGATGTGTTATCGTTAAGGGTTTATATCCCGGAGGGAAATACATTTTCATTCACGTATTGGATCAATTTTCCGTAGCACGTTTATTATTTATAAGAAATGGCATTACTATTAATCGCCAAACCAATTTTAATAAAGAAATGTAGTTTCATGAAACTGTATTTATGTTTTTGCATGCTAATTTATATGAAGTAGATATATTATGAATTTAAAGAGCATATACAAAAAAGGAAAAGAAAACATTGTTTACTTTTTGACATGTTTGAAACATTCGAAAAAACAATATTTATATACTCGAAGTGCAAAACATTAGTTATAATTTCAGTTGATTATTTTCCGTTATTATAAGTCCCTATACACGGATCGGCCGTAAATACGAAATGCATGCTCCTTCATTTTCCCTTCCTGCCTCCTTTCTTGTTTTCGTCCGCCAATTTGTTTAAAATTTTAGGCATTTTAGGAAAAACGCATATAGTTAAGTCAATCTGCTTATTTTAAGCGGTATTGCAAGAGATAAGTTAAATTGTTAAAGAAAATGATTGTGTTAAGTATTTAAACGTTGAAAACAAATTCTATTAGTTTCATTTCACGTAATAGTCTATCCTAGCAGGGACGAATGTAGTAGAAACTGATTACAAGGTAGCTTTGAGAACCACCAAACACGACGAATAGGAAAATATTGCAGGCTCGGTTTGATTGAGCTTGTTCAAAGGCCTTAATAGAAGTGCAGATTACTGCCCATGCCGCCTAGCACCGCTGTGAACGCAACTCACTGGCTGGGTTTGAGTTGTTTCACCAAGACAACTAAGTCTTGTACTTTTTAGTTCATTCCAGAACCTACTGGGGCAACCACTAGTAAACATTGCAATTTCGATTCATCCCAAACGATGGTATGCATATAGTGGTTTAAATGGACCCTTCAATGTGGTATTTCCAGATTAACACATTTCGAGGAAAGTTGCGTATGAAATCCAGACACATTTAATAGAAAATCCGTTCAAGTGTCCTTAACTAGTAAAGCTTGTGAGTCATCTGAACTGTTTTTACTATTGATGCTGGGATTCTTATTATGAAACCTATTATTGGATAGAAGACAATGAGAAGATTATACACGATATTTTTAGTTAGTTTTTACTGCAGATTTATGTTGTATTAATGACAATGACAATAAACAAAATGCAACTTTACCCTTATCTAAGCATTACTTAAAAATAAGTATTAAAGATATGTACACTCACAATTCTTTAAACCCGTCAGGGACTAGTGCATTGCTAGCATTATTCAGTGACATGTTTAACCACAAAGCAGACATTTTGCAGCCGCAGGAGGAGAACAGACACGTAACAAGGTTCTACAGTGGGTCAGAGTAACATTTTATTTTCAAAACAATAACCGGGTTTTAGTATTGAGGTATTGAGTTTAAATGTATTCTTGAGTCAAATTCAATTATAGCGCAATCTGATTGTCCAGTTCATTGGCTTGAAATAGCAAAAGAGTACAAAAATAAGATAATATAAAAATAGAAGTATGTATATATTACTAATGTATGTATCTCCATTATGAAAATCATTGTTGTAAACTGTATAAATGTAAACACTTAAGAGGAGGGAAATTAATTTTAAATCCCTGTAGACAAAGGCTTTAATATTCATACTTGATTTTAATCTTAAATGTTGTTCGAATCTTTCTGGTTTTAGCACAGATACCGACTTATCAAAAAAACAATAACGACAACAACAACAACGCATTATAAATCATTTAAACCTCACGTTAACATTGCCTTAGTATAAACTGTTACATTTAAAATACCTCAATCTGTTTTGAGCATGCAAACACATAAAAACAGCCTTATGAAATTACATTTCTTCATCAAATTAAGATGGCGATGAGAATTAATCATACACTTTAATGAAAATCAATTTTCCTACGGGATGTAAAACAATATGTATTCATGTAACCTGTCAAGCCTATCTAATCAAGAATCATTTTTTCTTGATGTTTCGCATTTGTTAATTTGTCAGAAATATTTCAAATAATTAAACATATCTACAAAACCATTTGTATTGCCAATATATATTTAATATTGATTCTATTTTTATATTGGTACTACATAAGTTCAGTTAAAGAAACTTACATCTAGTTTCACAGAAAGAACAAATTGGATGGATACATGTGTCCGGCAACAAAAACTTTGTTTGATTAAACCAGCTTCAATATATAATACACAAGGCACAGGTATTTACGTGCACCGGGTATTTCTTCGTGCCTTTATCCGGACGATGTATTGGCTGCAAAACCAAGTTACTGTGAAGGACTCTTTGTCGAACTCGCCTTTCTACCAACGCCGATAAAGCAAGACATGTGTTTCCATATTTTGCTGAGTAGTGAATATGTTATTATCAGACAACGGTAATTTGGCAATGTTTACATTGGCGTGTTTACATTGACGTTACATGAAAACAGTGAAATAATATTTTAATCGTTGTTAAATACAAAGCGTAAAGCTCCCAATACTTGTCCCGTTAGCCGAGTGGTCTAAAACGCAGACTTGTAAACACTTTAGAATGCAATGGTAGAAACGCTGTTATAGGTTGTAGGTTCGAAACATGTTTCTTTTTTGTTTACATTTTTAAAATATATTCAGACAATAATTATTTACGCGATATAATTAACTGAAGCAAAATACATATAATACTTTGAAATAACTGCAGTAAAACTTAAAAAATATAAATCTTAAATATTTCGTTAAAAGCCATGTGTCAGTGTGAATCGAACCCGTGTCGAAAAAAAGTTAGGCCTATGGCAGCCGGAAGCGTTAGCCACTGAGCTATCAGGGCGATGTGATATAAAAAGGCAAAATAATACTTTTAACGCGTAAATTTGCCTACACCCGTGTTTACATTCTATAAATAATTGTAAACATCGCCAATTTAGCTTGGTCGACCTATAATTATTATAACTTGATCGCATCTCGGTGTTTGCACAAGTAAAAAATTATAATGCCTTTTTTATAATGTGTCATTGGATAACTGGCCAAAAGATTGGCCATTCAATTTCGAGTTCAAACAGAGGAATCAATTACCAGCAACTTATTGTTTGCTACTGACTGTTCCAATGCGATAACTCCTCTGGTTCTCTTTCTCGTTAATTGTTTGCGGTGACTATTTAAAACAAAAATCACTTTATTATCCATGCCTCTTTTTGCCTTTCTACATGTTGGCTATGTTGGAGGCTTTGTCCTTTAGCCATTGCTAATATGTATATTTCACTTTTTTCGGCGTTATTCGGCGTTAGCTGTCTAAGCTCACTTTTGACCTAGCTTTTCTAGTTAAACTCTGTCGTACAATACACAGTGTAAAAAGACAGAGACGTGCAGATATTTCTAGTTCTGTCTGGTTCCTTTCTAGTTTATTTGATACTGATTGTTAATTTCAAGCTCACAAGCACAAAGGTTCTTTGGTGTAATGGTTAGCGCACTCGCCCGGGTTCAATACTCGGGAGGATCACTTTTTAAAAATTAATTAACGTAAAAGTGAGTTGATTTCGCTCTTGTAAACAAGTTGTTATTATTTATATTTATTATATTTCAAGAACATTTATTCATCTTGTGTTTTAACTCTACAAGAGGTATTTTACTGAAACTGAATGTAAATCAAGACTATGAAAGACAGTGCTTCCTTAAGGTAATTCATACTTGCACATAATACAGTTGTACAAATGATGAGATGTGAAAATTAAATTATCATTTTTTCAACAGTTTCCAAACAAACTCTTATTATACTGTTATATTAATTAATTATTTTTAATATATTTGAGCGGAAAGTGCTTTATTTTGACACCCGGATTAGACAACAAAGCAGGTACCACATTTTATTACCTTTCTAACAAAATTCATTTTTTTCAACAATTGTCTTCTGTAATTATCAATATTCATCTGTTTATAACAAAATAATAACAGTATTTTTGAAAATTGTTAAAAAAATAATAATTTTATTTTCACAGCTCTTCAATGACATCATCAGTAAAAAGGTATGATGAGAAAGTATGAAGTACCTTAATCGACGTATTACCACAAGACGAAATTGCTGCAACATCTTCAACATTTTTTCGGACAGACACTTTCAATGAAGTTATGGGGTTTCCATGACTCGGTCGCTTAATCCCTAGGCCATACTAAGAAGGCACAGATGGTTCGTCAACTGCTATAACAAGTAAAATAAGATTACTTAATTGTGTCTCATTCCCCGCTCTATATTTCTTTCTTTCTAATACACAAAAGTCTTTTCCATCAACGCCGTTTATCTTTTTAAAAGATATTTCTTATTTATATTTTTCATATTAAACACTCGTTAATTGTTGATTGTCCGTAACATGTCGCGCGAACTTCATTCCACTGTTGTTTAAAATAGTTTGTCCTTAGGCCCAAGAGGTCAAAGCGGGTGCTTGTGTTTTAAAAAGTTCAATTTTTTAAAGTATTCCAAACAAACTGAGACTGTTATTTTAAAAATTTGATGATGTTTGACCAGCCTAAGACACCAGGAGGTATTTATTTCGCAGGCTACCATATGATATACATGTAGTTGTTGATCGAGACAACTTGTCAATCCTACTGTATAAAATAAGCCTTCAAGAATTACACTTAACCAGTTGCCGATTATCAATAGTATTAGTTTTTCTGTATTTGTACGTTTTTGTCAATCAGACAAAGCCTGCAATATATTCGTGATTGACGCGTTCGATGGCTTTCATTATTCCATTTTCACATATTTCAATGTCACAGTAGCGTTGTTTATGTCGTTTGGCGGTTGGAAAAAAGTCTCCTGGTGCATTCAATCAGCGCTGTTACAAGCTACGTCCTTTTAAGGTCGTTGTGCACAATATTAATTTATGTTTATATAACTAACTTCTACAATTACTTTTGATTTAATAATTCGGCCAGTTTTAAGATGGGTTGTTCTAATATCCCAGCCAGTATAGATTTAGTGGCATTCAAAGTTCCTTTTTCATCAATTTAGTGAGTTTCTAGCTTTATGATTTAAGAATGCAAGTTTTCGTTCACTTTCTTTATCACGTGCAGGGAGAAACCATTACTGTATGGGTCGGGAAACAATGTAAAACCTTGTTCGGATTTCAGATCACGCTAATGCATATTGTTTGCCATAGGTATATCTTTACACTTATAAATAGCAATTTTGTGTAATGAAAGTCTTTCTTTGTTTTAATTAGTTAGGTTTTGTACAGTTTAAACAACCCAGATGTCTTTCAAACCATGATGAACTCAATATATTACGATTACTCTCAGAAGTACACACATAATGATTCCATCTTATTCGTGATAGCAAGCGCACCTTTTCTATGCTTGCTAAAACGCCTGACAGGCCGTTAATTGGAAACACGCTTATAAATACGTGGACTTAATTTATTGTTTAAAGACGAATACATGAATGAATAAATGATCGATAGCTTTGTAGTACAAAAATATAATATATTCTGCTTAGCGTATCCAATATTTATACCCAAGATTATACGGAATCACATCATTTTTGTGCGAAACTTGTTCTCAATCTTGGCAAATTTGAAAGTTCTAAAACTGCCCTTTATGACTTTCACTGGCTGGCAGTTAAAGCAAGAATAAACTTTAAATTGTTGACATTGATGTAAAACTGTTCAGTTGGTAAAGCGCCACTCTATCTGAAGGAATTGTTTACGAAATGTCCCCCACAAAACATGGATAAAGATCGTTAACAACATGTAATCAACATACGTTGTTCCTTTCAATCAGAGAAGGCATTCGCCGACAGATGGTTTTGCATGGTTGGTCCGAGGCTCTATAACGCAATGACTTTATATATTAGACAGTCTAATGCCCTTGATTTTTTTAATAAAATCCTAAAAACTTACTATTTTAGAGACTTGATCGCATAGTTTTAATGTGATTGACTGCCAATTTTATATATGATGTAATCGACCCTTATGAACAATGCTGTTTTACCTATGGATATATTTTAAATTTGCTGTTTTAGAGTATAGTGTTTTATTATACATGCTCAGGTATATATTTTAACTTTAAACAAAACTTGATTTTATAATTTATGTAATATATACATGTATGTTTTATTGTACAATGCCATTGAATATGTAAAGGTATAAAAATAGGCGTTCCATCAAAGAAAGTCAGTTTCAGTTTCCCATTTGTTTTAATTTCGCAAACCCGGCAATAACCTTGGTCAAAAGTTTTTAACAAAACATTCCTTTTAACTAGGAATAAAATAGCCTTTTTTGTCAAGTTTTTTTTATTAAATTTTCGCTTTAAGAATAAGTTTACCAAATGCTATAACTACATCATTTTTTCGAAATTATGCGGCATATATTGAGCTTGCGTGCGATGAGTGATGCACAGTCGCGTCATTGACGTTTCAGTGTTCACCACAAATGCGGTGGGGTGTCATTTAAAAGAACCATGACCCTAGCGCCAAGATTAGAATCAAATTTGACATATACAGTTTAAAATGTAAGCAAAACTCCTTGACTTGCAGCATAACTTCGAAGGCTGAAGGCTTTCCGCCAAACATCACACAAATATTGTCCTTTATCAGGTAGTTTCGCGTTCAATACCCATGAAACGTCCTCAAAGGTCAATGTAACATTTGGCTTTCTAAAGGACAAATGTTGAACAGAAATCTTTGGCCGTAGCATACCTTTGCAACTTATAAAATGTTCACCTAAAGGTTGATGGGAAAATCTCTTTTCTAAAAGGACCAAGAAGCTCGATTTTTTTCACTTATTTCTGTCATCGTGTTCTTGCTGATTTGACTCCAGGTACTCTACTCTCGGTAAGATCATTAAGTACCCGCCCACTTTGACACTTGTTGATGCTAATTCTTATGTTTTAATGTTAGTGTGCTTTTTCATGCAACAGTGTTGATCTGATGGGAGGGTTATTTCACCAAGATAAATTGTACTTGTTTTGTGATATTAGAACCTGTTGTGGCAAGTGTGAGGTTGGTGCACCATAGAACCTGGTTTGAATCCTCAGTGGCAAATTGTTTTGCCACTGACCGTTCCAAGGCGGTAACCCCTCGGGTTTGCAGTTTCGTTAATTGTTTGTGGCGTCCATATCGAAACTGACTATTGTAATACCATGCTCTCTTCTCCTCGACTTTTTGGCTGTGTGCGGAGGCTGTGTCTGCTGAATGTGGCCATTCCTTAAAATTATTTCACTTTTTTTATAACATATATAAAAAGAATAATTGATTTTAAGATTTTTGTATAACAAAACTTAGAACTATGATTGTTTAATCTTTTTCCTGACCAATATTTTGAAACTAAATTCTGGTTTGCATGTAACCCCTCTTCTTGATATGGACTTAATTTCCGTGAAATTATTATAAAATCAAACTAGAAATAAAAAAGTTATGGACAGGACACGATTTTCCTTCAAGGATATGCTGAACCGAAATTTTCACACAAACGAATTCGTCACACGTGTGAAAAATTCGTACGAAAATTTCTCATATTTGTGAAAATTTCGTACGAAAATGGCCAAAAATGTGCTGAGAAAATTTCGAGGCCTATTTTCTAACCACCACTAGGTAACAACGAATTTTTCACATAATTATGTGACACATTCCTACGTCTTGCACATGTGACTATGATATGAAGTTAATCCTGAAAAATATAATTATTACTGTTAGCTCTTATGGATTTACATGATTTCTCAGCATTTGAAAATATCTCTAGCTCCTCGGTTATTGTGAATTTTGATGCATGGAATCGCTCCTTTGCTCGGGAAAGCATAATTTAAACAAGATGCAACAATAAAGGACCTATAAATCGTATTGCATTATATAGGAAGTCAGTATAGATATTTTCCTAGTTCAATCATAGGTAGATGCAATATAATTTTGTAAAATGAGAACTTGTAAGAATGTAATCTTTACGTAATCTTAATTTTCGCCAAGCAAACGTCACGCGACGAATCGCAATTTTGCGTGTTGTATCGTAAAGTGACGATGTTGTATTGCAATTAAGCAATATCGTATCGCGTTATTACATGTCGTGCGCTGGGCGACGCACGGCAATGCGATACGACATGGCGACATTTCCGAATTTCGTATCGGATTGTCATGCGCTGTTTCGCCATGTTGCGATGTCTTATCGCACTTCCGCTGTCGCTAGTCGCATATATGGTATTTACGGAGAGATGTCGTTTTAGAATTTATTAAGTGGTTGTATTTCAATATTATGGAACTAAACCGCAGTCGATCAGTCTGACACCAATTTGTAAGGATGACCTTCAAACATCGACATTTTCAAATAAATACCTCCGGCAGCGTTTCGGGCTATTAAATTTATGACGCTGTGTTTACCCGGAGGCGGCCCTGCAGTGGGATCAAACCACAACATGTCGATGTAAATAACCACAGACAAAATGTCAAATTAAAGGGAAGTAACGCATCTAGGAAACAGAGCCAGGCTCATGGTAAGGACCAGAATAAGTAACTACCCTGAAGTGGTGACGGGAAATGTCACGCGACAACTCGATATCGCATCATTGTGATATTACACACGACATTCTCAAACGAAGTTATGAGTATTTCAAAACTTTATGATATTCAAATATCATTATTATATTTCCTGCCAATTATGTGATTAGTGTAATCTTATTGAAAATGGTGGCAGAGCTTGTGAATCGAGCGAGCCTCTCCTTAAATTAATTAGTTTCACTTAATATGTTCTAAATTACTTTGAATATATAGTGGGCAAAGCTTCGAATTCCCGCCAAAACTAATAAGTAAACAAATCTTAATAAATAAGTACACCAATTTTGACTACTTTCCATTGATTTTTTGGATGAATATCAGGTTGTAGTCTAATCCAAAGGTTGACATTATTTCAGCCGTTTGATGATCTTACCGGCTCTTTTTTCAAGCAAGTCTTTGTAGATTGCCGCTTTTTGAAATCAAAGATTTCTGAGTGTGTTGTGTATGACTTCAAAGTCCTTCGGTACCTTTAAAGTTTGGCGGGAATTGTGACGACTGTCTTAAGGCGGGGCCAGGAAAGAAAGAACAACGACCTGCATGACCAAACTTCATCAGTTCAGAGAGTCACTCCGAGGAGAGAACATTCATGGTTATAACGTAAGTGTTATGTAAATTTTTCATTAATTAATTAATTGCACCTGAAAATATACATGTACTATATAAAGTACTAGTTTATTACATGTGTCCTAATACACAAGTGTTTTCCTGATCAGTGCCTCGCTTTTGTATCTTTATACTTGTAGCTATTTTGGTGAAATGATAGCTTTTGTTTTTTAATACGCCCGAAGGGACGATTTATGTTATGGCGCTGGTCGTCCGTCCGTCCGTACGTCCGTCCGTCCGTTTTATGTCCGGACTCATTTCTCAGAAACCATTTGAGCTAGCTTCATGAAACTTTGAATGTAGATACAGGGCAATGTTAGGAAAATGTTGATTTTTGATTTTTCTAAGTTTGAGGCTTGCTGTGAGAAAACCAGAAAAGTAATGCACGTCATGTCCGGACTCGTATCTCAGAAACCATAGTAGCTAGCTACATGAAGTGTGCTAGGTAGATAGAGGGTAATACAAGGATTATGTCAGCAATTTTGACTTTTACGGATTTGAGCCTTGCTGTGCGAAAACTAGAAAACTTTGTAAAATAATGCACATTCATCAGTGATTTATGTCCAGGCTTATATCTCAGAAAATATATGAGCTAGCATCATGAAACCTGGTTTGTAGATAGGGGGCAATACAGTGATGATACCCGTCATTTTGATTTTTCCGGATTTGAACGTTACTGCGAGAAAACTAGAAAACTTTGAAAAATAATGCACACCCATCAGTGATTAATGTTCAGACTCATTTCTCAGAAACTATATGAGCTAGCTTTATATAATCTTTATATTACAACAAAATGCACTCATGGACACAAGCTTTCATTGTCAATATGACCTTTATCCCTACTGAATTTGACCATCATTAAAAGGCAACAAGCTTTTAAGCAGGTGAGCGACTTTAGGATCTTGATCCTCTTGTGATGATGATATGACATTGTTGAGGGCCACGCTCTTGTAATACTGGTTAACCCCTCTTTAATAAATATGTTGTTATCATGAACAGTTATACAGTATGTGATTTATAAACAGCGCTCGTTTCAAATGAGAACAAATCTTTTCAATTTCAGTCTGTCGTCTTGAACATTGGCAAATGGCGAGAGGCGAAACCCTCGGGTGTATTTCAAAATCCAAGTCCGACATAATTGTTTCCAGGTTGAAGGGCGAGTTCAAAATTCCAGTCAAGCTAAGATCAAACGAACAAATACAGGCACTTAATCTTCTTCGTAAAAGAAAAGATTTTTCTGTACATGAGGACGGCCGCTTGATGTGTTATGGGAAAATTGTAATTGTACAGGAAGAGTTACCGAGTTATGTTGAAAGAACATTCAAAGAGAATAATGGTTGCGGATCACGAGTATTGTATAACAAATTGAAGGAACGGTATGCAGGTTTCAGTGAAAGAAGTATTAACGAAATACTACAACGAAGTACCTACTATCATAAAGAATACCCAAGATTTACAAACCAGCCATTTCCAAGGACTGTGAAATCTTCAGCGTCAAATGAACGATAGCAGATAGACATAGTAAACATGAAGGGGTTCGAAGTAAAGTATCAAGAGTCAACATATAGATACATACTGCAAGTGATTGATATTTACTCATGATATACCATGCCACAACCTCTGAAGTCGAAGGCCTCGACAGAAGTAGCAACCGCCCTGGAGAAAGTAATGTTAGACCATGGGTTTCCCGAAACGATACAATGCGATAATGGATCGGAATTTCAAGGACCAGCTATGAAGTCATTATTGCAGAAGCATAATATCAAAGTCGTTCATGGTCGTCCGTATTACCCGCAGTCTCAGGGAAAGTGCGAAAGGTCGAATCGTTCTTTGAAAAACAAAATCATCTATGCATGCAGACAAGAATCTGGATTTAACTGGGTCCGTGATTTACAACAAATTGCTCATTCACTTAATACTAGTGTAAAGAGAGTTCTGGGAAATTGACACCGTTTCAAGTTTATAACGGCAGGAGCCATACTAGGGCACCCAAGTCATTGAGCAGAAATGAAATCAAAATACGTCTGACTGCAGCATACAAATCCTTCAGGAGACGACAGGTGAAAGGGGCCAAAAAACCAAGTATGTACAAAAAAGGAGAAAAGATTTTATTGAGATATCCATTCAGTAGACAAAGAGTTCCCACCAAACGACGAATACTAAATGGCATTGTAAAAGATGCGAAACTCTCCAGAGGCAGATATTTAATAGAATATGTGAGTCCTAAGAACAAAAATATAGTTCAAGAGTGGGTTGGTGTAGAAAACATGCTTGACATTGGAAATGGAACGACAAAAGCAACAAAAAATTAACAAAGTACAAAAAATCGCAAAGACAATCACAAAGACAATCGCAAAGACAGAGCTCAAAAGAAACTTCATCGAGCACAGTATTATCAGGTATTGAAACATGCTGATAAAATTCAGATGTTTGATACAGAATTTCAAAATGGTGTGCATGTTATAATGAACCCAGAGCCAGACGGTAACTGCCAGTTCGCAGCCATTAAACATCAACTTCAACAACATGGAATCTACAGGGATGAAGCGCAGCTAAGTGGAGAAGCGGTAAATCATCAAGCTTTGACGACTACTTAACGCATATGTCACAAGACGGCTCATATGGCGATAATATCACGTTAATAGCCATTATGCGCGAGTACAACATGCAATGTTATGTTGTGTCGGCTGCTGGAGCTGACCATTGCGCCTTAGTATCAAATGATGGGGTTTATGATTCTAACCTATCGGATATTTCCCCGAAGACAAGGGATTGCATTATCTAAGTGTATCTGTCGATGTCGACCTGCTACGTGAATTTACTGAAGACACTGTTTTGCCTACGCCAGAACCAGATAACTTTGAACAGGACCAGGGAGAGACCTCGATTATTGATTCCCTGCGAACCAAGCGTGCAACAGTGATAAAGGAGAGACAACAGAAGAAAATAAAGAAAACCCGTTTTCCGTTTCGACTTTTACCGCTTCTAGTTCAGGAAATTATTGTTTCTAAAATTCTACATCAAAATCCTTCTATGAGATACGTATTGGAAAAGGTGGATGGTTATTTTGTAGAGTTAATAAGAAATATGAACGTCCCTAGACCGAAGATCTAGGTATCTCCAGCTTTAATTGACACTGTTCCTAACCCTGTGAGTGTGCGTTACTTTCTTATACATCTTGGTAAAATAGTGGTGTTATTCAAAAAATCAGAAAAGTAATAATAGACTCCAATTGGGCAAACGCTTGGTTAAGGCTACGCGCAACTGGAATCAGCTGGTACGAGATTATTGATATATACTATTCTAGGAGGTAAATTTCACGCATTTGCAGTCAGAATGCTGAACATTTTCTGATGAAAATATGTTATATTATGAATCAAGTACATTTTGCCATATATCAATATTTGATATATCAGAATATTTGTTTGAACTTAAAACGTTTCCTTTGGTAAAAATCGTTAAAAACTTCACTTATTTTGTTTTAGTTAATATTGGACGAGGCGTTATAAAGATAAGGCTCTGACTGGTTCCGTCAGCTGGTACGAGATTTATGTTAATATATACTATTCTAGGAGGTAAATTTCACGCCTTTACGGTTAGAATGCTGAACATTCAGTAATGAAAATATGTTATATTATGGACCAAGTAATTTGCAGTTAGAATGCTGAACATTTTCTGATGAAAATATGTTATATTATGGACCAAGTATATTTTGCCATATATCAATATTTGATATACATGTATCAGAATATTTGTTTGAAATTAAAAATGTTTCGGTAAAAATCGTTAAAAAGTTCACTTATTATTTTGTTCTAGTAAACATTGGACGAGGCGTCATAAAAATAAGGCTCTGACTGGTTCCGTCTATTTGTGATTTGTAAAAATAACATTTCTTTTAATTATCTGTGTTTCAAATTCATCTTTAGCTCGGCTGTTTCGAAGAAAAAGTCGAGGTTTTGTCATAGCCCCCTCGTTGTCGTCGTCTTTGTCGTGCAAAAAAGTTGACATTTTCTAATATCTCTGGTGTTATCCCATGTATCATTTTCAAACTTGGAACACTTCCTGAATTTACAATTTACCTAACTCTATCATGGTTATTCTCTAAATTATGCCCCTTTTATCTTAGAACATTCTTTAAAAGGTAAAATATAGAGGTTAAGATTTTTACGTGTAACGTGTACGTGTACGTGTAAAGATTTCAACACTAATTCAATAAGTGCTTAGCAACGCAACGTTGAACAATCCCGATATCTGCACGTCACAAGTTACGAAGGGTTTCAAATTTGCAATTTCACACGTAAAATAGCGATTTTGCTACTTCTTGAAAACCGATAACGTGTGGTTATAGCGAGAGTCATTGCATCGTGGGAAAATGCAACACGTACACGTACATGTTACACGTAAAAATCTTATCTTCTATATTATCTCTGCTATTACTCGATGCATTGCCGTAAAACTTGGAACACGCCTTAATGATGACAACATGCTATTTGCGTGGAAAGTTACATACATAACTCCATCATGATTATTGAATTTTGCCCCTTTTTAGCTCTACTATTCTAAGAATATGAAGAGCTGTTACAGTCACCCGTGCGTCGGCACACGCGTCCGGTTAAAGTTTTGGGATGAAGTTATATCTCTGAAACTACTTAAGATATTAAGTTAATGAAAGTCGCACATGGCTTCGGGTCCCATACGTTTTGGTTGGATTTTAACAGAATTGTGCACAGTTATGTACTTAGAAAAAATCTTAACCTAGCTTAAAGTTTTTGGAATTTAGTCATATCTCTGAAACTATTGAAGAAATTCAATTGAAAGTTCACACATGGCTCATTGGTCGTTATGTAAGATTACTAATTGAGTCCCAAAACTTTTGGTTGGATTTTAACAGAATTACTCCTCTTAATGTACTCAGTAAAATCTTAAACCTATGTTTTAAAGTTTTTGGAATGAAGTCATATCTGATTTTCGTACATTCTACTTATGGCAGCGTGCACTGCCGACGGTAGTGCTCTTACCTTTTACTCTAGGCAGCGTACCCGGCCACCGGCGTAGCTCTTACATTCTAATCTAGGCAGCGTGCACTAGCGCCGGTGCTCTTACCTTCTACTCTATGCAGCGTGCACTGCCGCCGGTAGTACTCGACCTCGCGTTCCTCCGATAACAATGCACTCGTCATGACGCTATCGTATCTTCATTGCTTGGGCTATAAGAGGAATAACTCAGATTAATTACTGAATCAAAACATCCTGAAGAAATTCTCCTGATACGCAAAAAGGTGATTTTCATTGGGCGGGTACGTGCGTGTGTTTGATAGATCCTCTGATATACGTACCTTTGTTCAAAAAAATATGTGAATTTCCCGTTGGACAATATTTTGTCAAATCATTTTTCTACTTTTTTTGTCATGTGAAAATTTCGTACCTGTTTTATGGGGGGTCTAAGGTTCCATACGAAATTTTCACAAATATGTGATATTTTCGTATGAAATTTTCACAAATATGTGAAATTTTCGTACGAATTTTTCACACGTGTGACGAATTCGTTTGTGTGAAAATTTCGGTTCAGCAATGCTGTGACCTTGACTTTCAAGATAACGACTCGAATGTTGCACATGACACGTCGTCTCGTTATGGCAATCATTTCTGTGAAACTATTTTAAAATCCAACTATAATTGAAAACAGTTATGGTCCGGACACAATTTGGCTTAAATATCATGCTGTGACTTTGGCCTTCAATGAAGAGACAAAAATGTTGCCCGCGACACGAAGTCTCGATATGGCGATCATTTCTGTGAAATATTTTTAAATCTAACAATAAATAAGAAAGTCATGGACCGGACATGATTTTGCTTCAAGGTCATGCTGTGACCTTAACCTTCAAGGTAGCAACCCGAATGTTGCACGCGACATGTCGTCTCGAAGTGATGGTAATTTTAATATGAGACAATAAAAAGTTATGGGACGGGCACGAATGCGAGACGGACGGACGTCCACACAGGCGGACGACATAATGCTCTCACAAATTTCATTTAGAGACAATAAAAATTAAAGTGTTTCTTTAAAATTCATTATTTGATCTACTTTGTTTCGCAGTTCAGTCACAAATGTCACGAATATGCAACGCCTTTTCACGTTTATAGCAAATGGGATGAATAATAAACAAGTAGTTTGAATATTGATCATTTTTTATTCCATTTATCCAATCGATTTACTCCAAAATTTTGCCAAACTAGAAGTTTGTATTGCTTAAAATTTTCAATAATCCAATATTGCATTTGTATTTCAAGGAAAACCTGTTGTTGATTCCCTTTAAAAACTTTGACAAGTCTAAAAGTAATGATATGAAATCAGTTCTAAACAGTATTTTGTTTGAGTGCTTCTTAGCATTATTAACAAAATTGACCTTGTCGACTTAGTATCTGGCGAAATGACCGGTGTGTCAACGAAGTGTCATTGTTAATTCTTAAAAAGGAACTTTTAAGCAGTTCATCAAAAAGCTTGCGGTCTGTAGTGATGTCGTTTTAGCAAATAAATGTATAGCAGTTGATACCCATGGTCGTTGGTCATTTTTACCTAAAAACATGGCATTGCTATTAGGGCGACTCAGTATCTCAAAATGCGTCTCAATAACACTAGCCAAGCAACAATAATTAAGTAGAATGACTTTGTAATTATTCATAATGACATGAAGGAAAACTAATGGAAGCATATTTGTGCCACAACTTAACCACATACAATAACGTGAAAATAATGGAGGATTTCGAAAAAAAAGTGTTGTTTTTTTCGCGAAAACATCCATATTTTCACGACAAAAAAAGTAATGTTAACACGAATTTATTTCTGTTAGTGCTCTAAACTGCCACAACATAAAGATAAAGTTTTCATGTAAATAATGGAGGATTTCACGCAAACACATAACTTTTCACGGAACCTTAAAAATTTCACGAAATATATTTTTGCATGAAAATAATGGAAGATTTCACGAAATCAGATTTCGTAAAACGAAAAACAGATAACTTTTCATGAAAGCGTAACAATTTAACGAAAGATGCCAGTTATCTAAAAATTATGGAAGCATTTTTGTGCCACAACGTAACCACATAAAAGAACGTGAAAATAATGGATGTTTTCGCTAAAAAAAGCTGTTTTCGAGAAAAAAAAAATTGTTTTCGTAAAATCCTCCATTATTTTCATGGATACTATATCTTTATCTTGAGGCAATTTAGAGCATTATCAGAAATAAATTCGTGTTAATTTCTTTCGTGTGTAATTTATCTGTATTCGCAAAAAAAACTTTTCTTTGCGAAATCCTCCATTTTTTTCACGTTATTTTATATGGTTAAGTTGTGGCGCAAATATGCTTCCATAGGAAATACACATGGACGATCAATTATTCTTACAGTGACAAATGCGAATGAATAACTGAAATATTTACTGGAATAAAAACCAAAATGGGCCCAAAATTGTATTGATCAAATAAATAAACCTGCATATTCGAACATGATGAAACAAATTAAATCATTGTGCATAAATATTGATATGAAAACAAATAATAACACCACCACACTGTTAAAGTTTTCCCGCATTGTGACCTTCCTCATGTCTGAGGGATGTTATATGGATCAGCACTGTTATTCTCTCTGCTTGAGATGTGATTATAACTCCACTGACCTGATCTTATAAAGAGTTTAAGGGTTTCAATGTCCAGCAAATTTGTTATCATGATTTGTGTTGCTCTGTTGTAAGAGAACTGCAGATCTTGTATTTATAAAATGTTTATGAGCCATGGGTCGGACCCAAACAAA
This sequence comes from Corbicula japonica, assembly GCA_038501625.1. Classification (NCBI taxonomy): domain Eukaryota; kingdom Metazoa; phylum Mollusca; class Bivalvia; order Venerida; family Cyrenidae; genus Corbicula; species Corbicula japonica. The sequence goes on along the minus strand of JAZAYU010000006.1, from coordinate 11,123,918 downwards.
CAGCACTTATATATTACATTTAAAGACATCGCTTACGAACAGAAGTAAAATATTCTTATCGGAATGGGCTACATCCACAAACTAGGCTTCTTCACACAGCCCAAAACAGAAAGGAAAAGAGAACATGGGTTTATAAAATGATCAATTTAAAAAAACCACAAACAATAAACAAAAGCACACAAAGAACATTCCGTGATCAATAAATGTCGGTATAAAAACAATAATTTGCGCATCAAAAATCATTATAATACAATGACACTTATTTACCAATAAAGCTGAACTCGGATGCGGTCTTCCGAACACAAAGTTATTAAATCCAGGTTTTCTGGTCTTTTATTTGTAGGCTAAACCAAACAATTTTCACAGAAACACCGAGAGTAATACTCAAAAAGGTCGTAATTATACAGATATTCGCAATATGCCTATAATTTATATTGTTATAATAAGTACAATTAGGTTAATCTGCAAACGTTTTACATTATTGCGATAGCTCTTGTAGCTTTGTAAGGCTTGTTTACGTGGTCGCTGCCAGGAGATACAGCCGATGGATTCATTATTCACCTTTTGTGTCGCTCAGACTTGTAGAAATGGAAAGACAACAGAGATTTGGTTATAATCGATAGAAAAAGAGTAGAATTCGTTAAGAACGTAATAACTGGGAGCAAGCAGGCTCGACGACGTTTAGACTGCCAAAGTTTCCATACTTAACCGTTTTGTCGAGAAGGCTCGACAACTTTTAGACTGCAAAAGTTTCCGTAACTTACCATTTTGTCGAGTTCAGTGGCTTTCAAATCTCCATCTTTATGTATTTTTAATTATTTAGTATCAACAATGTTTGAAAAAGTAAGTACTTACAATATCGGCGTTGTAAAAATGTCGAGTCCGCTAAAGTGTTCTTCACGCTTGTGTCAAACTGGGATTTACAGCAGATACATCGTCCGGATGTAGGCACGAAGAACATCCCGATGCATGTAAACGTCTGTGAACACTTTATTGTGCATTGTGCATCCCCGAAGCTGGCAAAATCAAACAACGGTTTTATGTCGGACACTTGTATCCACCCAATTTATCATTTCTATAAAATTCCGTAAGTTCCTTTAAGACGACTACCGTAATACAAGTACAAAGAAATATAATAGAAATTGAAATGTGTGTGAAGTTGGCTCTACGTTCGACGTTCGACATTCAAATTGCAGTTCGACGTTCGACATTCAAATTGTAGTTCGACGTTCGGCATTCAAAACCAGTTCGAGGTTCGACATTCAAAATGCAGTTCGACGTTCGACATTCAAAACCAGTTCGACGTTTGACATTCAAAATGCAGTTGGACGTTCGACATTCAAAACCAGTTCGACGTTCGACATTAAAAATGCATTTCGACGTTCGACATTCAAAACCATTTCCACGTTCGACATTCAAAATGCAGTTCGACGTTCGACATTCAAAACCAGTTCGACGTTCGACATTCAAAATGCAGTTGGACGTTCGACATTCAAAACCAGTTCGAGATTCAAAATGCAGTTCGACGTTCGACATTCAAAACCAGTCCGACGTTCGACATTAAAAAAGCAGTTCGACGTTCGATATTCAAAACCAGTTCGACGTTCGACATTAAAAACCAGTTCGACGTTCGTCATTCAAAAGGCAGAAGACGTTCGACATTCAAAATGCAGTTCGACGTTCGACATTCAAAATGCTGTTCGACGTTCGACATTCAAAACCAGTTCGACGTTCGACATTCAAATTGCAGTTCGACGTTCGACATTCAAAACCATTTCCACGTTCGACATTCAAAATGCAGTTCGACGTTCGACATTCAAAACCAGTTCGACGTTCGACATTCAAAATGCAGTTCGACGTTCGTCATTCAAAACCAGTTCGACGTTCGACATTCAAAATGCAGTTCGACGTTCGACATTCAAAATGCAGTTCGACGTTCAACATTAAAAACCAGTTCGACGTTCGACATTCAAAACCAGTTCGACGTTCGACATTCAAAATACAGTTCGACGTTCGACATTCAAAACCAGTTCGACGTTAGATATTCAAAATGCAGTTCGACGTTCGACATTCAAAACCTGTTCGACGTTCGACATTCAAAATGCAGTATACAGTGAACATGAGTGCAATATTATTTGAAAATCTTTCAAGGGATTCAAGAGATACAAAGCGGACACACAATAATGCCTAATGACCTTTGGACAGCCCCTGTGACCTTGACCTTGAATTTAGGTAGCTTGAACCTTGGTTCTGTATATCGTCTTGATACAGTGAACATTTGTGCAAAGTTATTTGAAAATCCTTCTAGGGGTTCAAGAGATACAAAGCGGACACGCAACAACGCCAAGTGACCATTGGAGGGCCCCTGTGACCTTGACCTTAGGTAGCTGGAACCTTGATTCTGCACATCATCATTGGTCATCGTCATCAACATTAGTCCAAAGTTATTTGACAATCCTTCAAAGGGTTCAAGAGATACAGAGCGGACATACAAAAATGCCTGATGACCATTGAAGGGCCCATGTGACATTGACCTTGAACTTAGGTAGCTCGAACCTATGTTCTGCACATCGTCTTGATACAATGAAGATTAATTTTTGTGCAAAGTTATTTGAAAATCCATCATGGGGTTCAAGACATACAGAGCGGACACGATCCGTGACATACAGATGGGTGGGTGTATGTATGTATGGATGGATGGATATATGGATGGATGGTCTAACGGACATGAAGCTAGCTCATACGCTTTATGGGATAGGAATACGGACTAAATCACTGACGGATGTGCATATTTTTCGAAGTGTTCAGGTTTTCTCAGAGCACGTCTCAAGAGTGGAAAAATCATAATGACTGGCCATCTTTGTATTGCCCTCTATCTACATATCAGGTTTATGAAGTTAGCTCATATGGTTTGTAAGATATGAGTCCGGACATAAATCACTAATTGATGTGCATTATTTTTCAAAGTTTTCTCGATTTCTCACAGCAAGGCTAAAATGAGGAAAGATCATAATGACGGGCATCATCCTTGTATTACATTCTATCCACATACCAGGTTTCATAAAGCTAGCTCATATAGTTTCTGAGAAAGGAGTCTGAACATTAATCACTGATGGATGTGAATTATTTTTCATTATTTTCCAGTTTTCTCGCAGTAACGCTCAAATCGGGAAAAATCAAAATGACGGGTATCATCATTGTATTGCCCATTATCTACATACCAGGTTTCATGATGCTAGCTGATAAATTTTCTGAGATATGAGCCTGGACATAAATCACTGGTGGATGTGCATTATTTTACAAAGTTTTCTAGTTTTCGCACAACAAGGATCAAATCCGTAAAAGTCAAAATTGCTGACCTAATCCTTGTATTATCCTCTATCTACCTAGCACACTTCATGTAGCTAGCTACTATGGTTTCTGAGAGATGAGTCCGGACATGATGTGCATTTTTTTTCAAAGTTTTCTGGTTTTCTCACAGCAAGCCTCAAACTTAGAAAAATCAAAATGACGAACATTATCCTTATATTGCCCTGTATCTACATACCAAGTTTCATGAAGCTAGCTCAAATGGTTTCTGGGAAATGAGTCCGGACATAAAACGGACGGACGGACGAACTGACGGACGGACGACCAGCGCCATTACATAAATCGTCCCTTCGGGCGTATTAAAAGACAAAATCTATCATTTCACCATAATAGCTACAAGTATAAAGATACAAAGCGAGGCAGTGATCAGGAAAACACTTATGTATTAAGACACATTCAATATACTAGTACTTTATATAGTACATGTATATTTTCGGGTGCAATTAATTAATTAAAAATCTACATAACACTTACGTTATAACCATGAATATTCTCTCCTCGGAGTGACTCTCTGAACTGATGAAGTTTGGTTATGCAGGTCGTTGTTCTTTCTTTCCTGGCCCCGCCTTAAGACAGTCGTCACAATTCCCGCCAAATTTGAAAGGTACCGAAGGACTTTGAAGGTATACACAACACACTCAGAAATCTTTGATTTCAAAAATCGGCAATGTACAAAGACTTGCTTGAAAAAAGAGCCGGTAAGATCATCAAACGGCTGAAATAATGTCAACCTTTGCATTAGACTACAACCTGATTTTCGTCCAAAAATCACTGTAAAGTTGTCAAAATTGGTGTACTTATTCATTAAGATTTGTTTACTTATTAGTTTTGGCGGGAATTCGAAGCTTTGCCCACTATATATTCAAAGTAATTTAGAACATATTAAGTGAAATTAATTAATTTTAAGGAGAGGCTAGCTCGATTCACAAGCTCTGCCACCATTATCAATAAGATTACACTAATCACATAATTGGCAGGAAATATAATAATGATATATGGATATCATAAAGGTTTTGAAATACTCATAACTTCGTTTGAGAATGTCGTGTGTAATATCACAATGATGCGATATCGAGTTGTCGCGTGACATTCCCCGTCACCACTTCAGGGTAGTTATTTATTCTGGTCCTCCTTGGACTATGAGCCTGGCTCAGTTTGCTATATGCGTTACATCCCTTTAATTTGACATTTTGTCTGTGGTTATTTACATCGACATGTTGTGGTTTGATCCCACTGCAGGGCCGCCTCCGGGTATACACAGCGTCACAAATTTAATGGCCCGAAACGCTGCAGAAGGTATTTATTTGAAAATGTCGATGTTTGAAGGTCATCCTTACAAATTGATGTGTCCGGTCTGTCAAATGGTGTCAGACTGATCGACTGCGGTTTAGTTCCATAATATTGAAATACAACCTCTTAATAAATTCTAAAACGACATCTCTCCGTAAATACCACATAATTATGCGACTAGCGACAGCGTAAGTGCGATAAGACATCGCAACATGGTGATACAGCGCATGACAATCCGATACGAAATTCGGAAAATGTCGACATGTCGTATCGCATTGCGTGCGTCGCCCAGCGCACGACATGTAAAAACGCGATACGATATTGCTTAATTGCAATACAACATCGTCACTTTACGATACAACACGCAACATTGCGATTCGTCGCGTGACGTTTGCTTGACGAAAATTACGATTACGTCAAGATTACATTCTTACAAATTCTCATTTTACAAAATTATATTGCATCTACCTGATTGAACTAGGAAAATATCTATACTGACTTCCTATATAATGCAATACGACTTATAGGTCCTTTATTGTTGCATCTTGTTTAAATTATGCTTTCCCGAGCAAAGGAGCGATTCCATGCATCAAAAATGCACGATACCGAGGAGCTAGAGATATTTTCAAATGCTGAGAAATCATGTAAATCTAAAGAGCTAACAGTAACAATTATAGTTTTCAGGATTTAACTTCATAACATAGTCATGTGTGCAAGACGTAGGAATGTGTCACATAATTATGTGAAAAATTCGTTGATACCTAGTGGTGGTTAGAAAATAGGCCTCGAAATTTTCACAGCACATTTTTGGCCATTTTCGTACGAAATTTTCACACGTATGTGAAGAACTGGTACGAATTTTTCACACGTGTGACGATTTCGTACGAAAATGGCCAAATATGTGCTGTGAAAATTTCGGTTCAACAATGCTAAAATATTAAGCTTCTAAAATAAATATAACTGGGCAAATGGCACCGCAATGGCTTATGTGCGAATACTGGTCCCGTCGAAATATAATGATACTACTGTAATACAGTCGAGTCGCGATTTTACGAATCGCGATACTACGAAATAACGGTGTACTACGAATTGGGCGGCCGGTCCCGTCCGAATTCCTTCTTTATTCAATATAAAAAAGATGCGATACAACGAAGACGCGATTTAACGAAAAATGCGATATAACGAATAATTATGACAGTCCCTTCAGCTGATTTACAGTGTAACAAGGATGCAATTTAACGAATTTCGGTCTGACGGGTGATTTTCACACCTTTTCAAGCGATATCCGTGATTTGTATTGTTGAGCAATTATCGACCCAAGCTGTTGTGACACGATATGCTCTGTAAGCAATCAGCGGGCGTGTTTGCTTGTAACAAACAGTTTGAGTGATTTAATGTCAAAGGTTTAAACTTGTATATAATCTAAAACAATTGTGTTGATTGTCATTCTACTTCTGCAATTTAATTCTGCATGATCTTATTCCTATGGCGAATCTTAGTTAATATTTCAGTAAATTGATATCGGCATTCTGAGCAATTCAGTGAAGGGCTCGGTTTTTAACTGGGAGGATAGCTGAATCAGAATTTTATCAATTTACGATTTCCTAGTAATCCAGTGAAGGGACCGGGTCAACCGGGAGGATAGCTGGATAGGAAATGTCCGCGACGGGAAAAACGGGAGTAAAGCGACGAAAGGTGCGTACTATTGAGTTCAATACCAGGCTATTATAGAAGTTGAAAAGGGGCGTCAACAAACAGCTATCGCTAAAGAACTAGGCATTAGTCCAAGCACGTTGGCTACTTGGGTAGACAATGCAGACAAAATCAAATCTGGCTATCTTGAGTTTGGTCCGAAACGAAAGTCACTGAAGACGGGTAAATGGGAAGAGTTGGAAACAGCTCTTCTCAAATGGTTCAGCAGTGCACGTGACCAAGGTGCGATTATATCAGGGGCTATAATGCTAGAAAAGGCAAACCAGTTTGCTAAAAGCCTAGGCATTGAAGACTTTGATGCTAAAAAAGGCTGGCTGACGCGATTCAAGGATCGCAATGACATTGCATTCAAATCTGTGTGCGGTGAATCGAAAGATGTCGCCACAAACACAGAGGCAGTGAAGCAATGGGAGATTTTTATGTAATTTAAAAATGTGCTATTTATTTAAATGTATTGATTGATCCATGATTTCACAATAAAATACATCGAAATGTTCTATTTGCCTTTTTATTTATTGACCTTGACATATAACAGCAATAACACATTACGTCATATAACGACATTGACGATTTGCGACGGTATCAACAACCAAATGTCAAAAATGCGATACTACGAAAAATGCGATACTACGAATAATCGGCTTGGTCCGATGCCTATTCGTAGTATCGCGACTGGACTGTAGTAATAAAATTGTCTTTGTACATGCACGATTTTGCGACTGGCTCCGACGTTATGCAAATTGTTTTGCCGCATATCAAAGTTTATTGACACACTGAGCATTTTCGAAGTAGATAAAAAACCACTGGCGCGTGACCAGCCCCCCACTTGCCAACCCTTACTTATACGCCCTTGTTTTTTGTTGGTTTTTTTGTAAAATTGGTGTCAAGTCAATAATATTATTCCATTCTATCAAAATATTCGAAAATACACCGTTAAAATCGTAGTTTAAAAAATGTATATTCTATGTATATAATTGAATATTGGTCAGGAACGGCTCCAGACTCTACCCCCGTTCGAGAGGCTGTTTTTCCTACAATACGGGGGGTTCCAACCTGACAGCTGTGGTTCAACGCAGCTGGGTCTGATCTAACATTAAATGTCAAAAGGTCTCACCAAAAGCTCGAATTACGCGTAATATTTAACAGAAAACGGCCTCCGAAATGCAGGTTATTTTTTCATAGATTCTTCTCCTTAGTGCCACTTCCGGAAATCCCCGACGCTTTTTTAGGAGCGTTCTGATTGGTCGAACGATTTGTGTGCAAACTATTTCCCGGACTAAGTCAATATTTCGACCAATCAGAACGCTCCGAACAAAATCGTCGGGGATTTCCGGATGTGGCACTGAGAAGAAAAATCTATGAAAATAACCTGCATTTTGTTGTTTGCTGTATGCGAGAAAAGGCGTGTATAGATAGGAAAGGGTTAAAAAATTCCGATTCTTTCTAAATCAATTTTACAGCAATTTTCTTTGTCTGATGCTGCTTAGTTTCGTGGTACCTTTCTAAGCAGATTGTCGTGACAGTGAAAATCGCATACTGCGCATAACCGCAGACACGACATACAGGCGTGGAATCGCCGTTCTTATACATTTTTAGCAATCTATGGCAGGCAAGAAACAGACATGTACAGGAACCACAGTTTGCGCGGTCAGTGTGCGTGTCGCAGCCGTTATCGCGAAAGTACATTAAAACAAGAAAACGGAGGGCGTATTCCATACCTCAGTGCCGAGGCCTTCACATCGGTTTTGTGGTTTCTTACGGTGTGCGATTCCCATCGTCACTGACAAGCAACATACCACTAACAACTTGACGATCTCTTCTTTTGCTATACTTTTTAGACGATTTTATGAGAAAAAAATTGAACACTTCGATCAGTCATTAACGAATTTAAAATTTGCACAATAAGAAGTGCAATGTATGTGGATAAATGGAATAGCTCTCGGTACATACGTACCCTAAGAGCACCCCATTATGGAACAATAAAACAACATACTGACGTTGTAAGTAAACGCTGAAATTGTAATCAATGTCAACCATTTGAAATCGCAGCTTACAACCCCCAAAAGGTATATATTTGCATAAAATAATTGGGAAAATCAAACATACGAACAGCTTATTTTTTTGTCATCCCTTAAACTTTTTACAAGACAAAATAAGGCACGTAGAATTGATAGATATTTTTATAGATCTGCTTGGCCTACGAAAAAAAATATTAAAAAAAAAAATTATTTTACGCGTCACCGCAAACAAATTTAGGCGCTACACTATTTCTATTAGGTGCATAGACTAAAGATTTGAACAGTTTTATTCAAATGTCTATAACTTCCAAAGAAACAGCAAAGTTTATAAAATTATAAGTACAAAGAAATGACGATAGTATCATACGCTTTTTGGAATGTTTGTTTTTAGCATTTTTACAAGATATTTTTGACAAAATTAAAAACAAAGAGCAATCGATTTGATGTCATTTTTATATGATCAATCAATTCAACATCCTCTGTGGTGTCTTTTGACGGAGTTAATAATATGGGTACTTTAAATGGTAATAGCACAATAACAAAGTCGATGACCCCCAAATTTTATTCTCTTATTCGATTGGCATTGCTTTTTAAAACGTTTTAAGTAAAACAATCAAAAATTAATTCGGGAAATTTTCACGATTTTGAAAAGTTGACAGAAAAAAGGCAAAATGCGGCGTTATGTTAAACGCGAAAACGGTGTTTAGCGGTCCACAAAGTTAAATCTTACATCACTGGAAAGGTATTTTCAGCGGCAATTCATATGTGAAAGAACAAATGAATCGCATCCCAGTCCTTGACTGAGACCACAATTTTTTACATTGAATATCTGAAGTGGGGGATAAAACCATCGTCCCCTGTCAACTGACCGGTTTATATTCAAAAAATAAATTTACAAAACTGAGTTTATGGGTCCGTAAATTCAACAAATGCAATTGAAAACCCCACTTTTCTGCAAGCCTGGAAAAAGTGTTCGGTGAGCGTCGTTGACGTCACTACAGAAAACTGGCATTGATAGCTAACTTTGAAGGTAAATATCAAAACAAACTACTATTAGAAAAACTGTTTTCGGATTCATGCTGGAGTCATCGTCAGTAAAAAAAAACAAGCCAAATTTGATGAATAAATTCGAAAATTCGCGTTCCTCAAACAGAGTTATGATGAGCGGATCTGTCATTCTACTATAATCGTCAACGGATTTTGTGCATTGCAGATGTGTACATTATTTCTTTGGAAGAGGTAGAAGAGAGTTACGAATTATCACATACAAAACGACTTCTCTATGCATTGTATATTGATAAGCACTAGCCTCGGCGCGCATGCTGGTGTTGATAATTTTTTAATTTGTCTTTAAAGCCCTAATAAACCTAATCAATATAGGGTCTATATAGACACAAAATGTGCCATATTCCTGTGCTGACATCAAAACCAGGATATGACATGAAAATAGTCTCATATTTTTTTTATTTAAAAGCATAAGATGCATGTATAATTATTACTTGATCTCAAAACAATAAACGTAGAATCTTTTATTTTTAGGCAGCATTTCGAGGTAAAAAATAGACTAATGTTCAGATTTATCCACCACTGACGGCACTGGTGCATTTTTCTTCTTTAAATCGTTACTAAAAAGATATCATTTTTTTAAACGAAATAACGTTCGCACAAGTCACACCATACCACGGTATAAGTATTTCTTAACCAAATCCCCCCGCCACCCCTCACAACCATCACCAAATTGAAGTGAAAGCAAGAATGCAACAAACTTGAAAGTCTGCGTACACAATGCGTTATCTGTAAATATGAATGTTGATTGAAATTATATGCTTCGTTTTGACAATACTATAAGCGGAAAATTGAATTTATCGATTATTCGTATTTGTACAATTCCCAGGGAGTATATCCATGCACACAATTACTTTTTGAGGTTCAGTCCGTTATTACTACATCATTTGATTCAATGGAGTGGAAGTGGCACGATTTACAGAGACTATAATGCCTGAACACTTCTTCCAGATTTCAGATTATGTCTAGAAATAGAGTGAGAGAGAGTAATTAAGTCACTTGCATTCGGAATATAGGTACGGATTAATGTTTGGGTAAATTAAGACATTTCGTTAAATTCAACTAAAAACCAGAAAACGGGTAGTTCCGAATCACCCTTACATTGTCTATTCCGGATCACTTCCGGCCATCGACTGAACATTACTTTCCTAGTTAAAAACAGTACATCCGAATAATTTCCGGTCACTTAAAGGTAACCTAGTATTTACAAGGTAAAATTGGCCATACTTTAGCAACTTTACCATAATCATTCAATATGGTCAAAGAAACAGGCACTTGCATTTGAAATAAATATAAACATTAGTCGCTTTAGAATAAGACGTGAAATTGCGTTATTTTCAATAAAAATACTGAAACTGGGTAGTTCCGGATCACCCCAACATGGTCTATTCCTGATCACTTCCGGCTATCGCCTGAACATAACTTCCCGAGTCAAAAAAATTCAGTGCGGATAATTTCTAGTCACTAAAAGTTAACCAAAAATTTTCAAAGTAAAATTGGCCCTTCTTAAGCAACTGCACCATATTCCTTCAAAATGGTTTAAAAACAGTCACTTGCATTCGGAATACAGGTACACATCAGTTACTCAAAAAAAAATTTGAATGTCCAACGTCGAACTGGTTTTGAATGTCGAACGTCGGACTGCATTTGAATGTCGAACATCGAACTGGTTATGAATGTCGAACATCGAACTGCATTTTGAATGTCGAACGTCGAACTGGTTTTGAATGTCGAACATCGAACAGCATTTTGAATGTCGAACGTCGAACTGGTTTTGAATGTCGAACGTCGAACTGCATTTTGAATGTCGAACGTCGAACTGGTTTTGAATGTCGTTCGTCGAACTGCATTTTGAATGTCGAACGTCGAACTGCATTTTGAATGTCGAACGTCGAACTGCATTTTGAATGTCGAACGTCGAACTGCATTTTGAATGTCGAACGTCGAACTGCATTTTGAATGTCGAACGTCGAACTGGTTTTGAATGTCGAACGTCGAACTGCATTCTGAATGTCGAACGTCGAACTGGTTTTGAATGTCGAAAGTCGATCTGCATTTTGAATGTCGAACGTCGAACTGGTTTTGAATGTCGAACGTCGAAATGCATTTTGAATGTCGAACTTCGAACTGGTTTTGAAAGTCGAACGTCAAACTCAATTTTGAATGTCGAACGTCGAACTGGTTTTGAATGTCGAACGTCGAACTGCATTTTCAGTGTCGAACGTCGAACTGGTTTTGAATGTCGAACGCCGAACAGGTTTTGAATGTCGAACGTCGAACTGCATTTTGAATGTCGAACGTCGAACTGATTTTGAATGTCGAACTGCATTTTGAATGTCGAACGTCGAACTGGTTTTGAATGTCGAACGTCCAAATGCATTTTAAATGTCGAACGTCGAACTGGTTTTGAATGTCGAACGTCGAACTGCATTTTGAATGTCGAACGTCGAACTGGTTTTGAATGTCGGACGTCGAACTGGTTTTGAATGTCGAACGTCGAACTGCATTTGAATGTCGAACGTCGAACTGCATTTTGAATGTCGAACGTCGAACTGGTTTTGAATGTCGAACATCGAACTTGTATTGAATGTCGAACGTCGAACTGCATTTTGAATGCCGAACGTCGAACTGGTTTTGAATGTCGAACATCGAACTGGGTTTGAATGTCGAAAGTCGAACCTCATTTTGAATGTCGAACGTCGAACTGGTTTTAAATGTCGAACGTCGAACTGCATTTTGAATGTCGAACGTCGAACTGGTTTTGAATGTCGAAAGTCGAACTGCATTTTGAATGTCGAACGTCGAACTGGTTTTGAATGTCGAACGTCGATCTGCATTTTGAATGTCGAACGTAGAACTGGTTTTGAATATCGAACGTCGAAATGCATTTTAAATGTCGAACGTCGAACTGGTTTTGAATGTCGAACATCGAACTGCATTTTGAATGTCGAACGTCGAACTGGTTTTGAATGTCGAACGTCGATCTGCATTTTGAATGTCGAACGTCGAACAGGTTTTGAATGTCGAACGTCGAACAGGTTTTGAATGTCGAACGTCGAACTGCATTTTGAATGTCGAACGTCGAACTGCATTTTGAATGTCGAACGTCGAACTGCATTTTGAATGTCGAACGTCGAACTGCATTTTGAATGTCGAACATCGAACTGGTTTTGAATGTCGAACGTCGAACTGCATTCTGAATGTCGAACGTCGAACTGGTTTTGAATGTCGAACGTCGATCTGCATTTTGAATGTCGAACGTCGAACTGGTTTTGAATGTCGAGCGTCGAAATGCATTTTGAATGTCGAACTTCGAACTGGTTTTGAAAGTCGAACGTCAAACTGAATTTTGAATGTCGAACGTCGAACTGGTTTTGAATGTCGAACGTCGAACTGCATTTTCAGTGTCGAACGTCGAACTGGTTTTGAATGTCGAACGCCGAACAGGTTTTGAATGTCGAATGTCGAACTGCATTTTGAATGTCGAACTGATTTTGAATGTCGAACTGCATTTTGAATGTCGAACGTCGAACTGGTTTTGAATGTCGAACGTCCAAATGCATTTTAAATGTCGAACGTCGAACTGGTTTTGAATGTCGAACGTCGAACTGCATTTTGAATGTCGAACGTCGAACTGGTTTTGAATGTCGAACGTCGAACTGGTTTTGAATGTCGAACGTCGAACTGCATTTGAATGTCGAACGTCGAACTGCATTTTGAATGTCGAACGTCGAACTGGTTTTGAATGTCGAACATCGAACTTGTATTGAATGTCGAACGTCGAACTGCATTTTGAATGCCGAACGTCGAACTGGTTTTGAATGTCGAACGTCGAACTCGGTTTGAATGTCGAACGTCGAACCTCATTTTGAATGTCGAACGTCGAACAGCATTTTGAATGTCGAACGTCGAACTGCATTTTGAATGTCGAACGTCGAACTGGTTTTGAATGTCGAAAGTCGAACTGCATTTTGAATGTCGAACGTCGAACTGGTTTTGAATGTCGAACGTCGAACTGCATTTTGAATGTCGAACATCGAACTGGTTTTGAATATCGAACGTCGAAATGCATTTTAAATGTCGAATTCGAACTGGTTTTGAATGTCGAACATCGAACTGTATTTTGAATGTCGAACGTCGAACTGGTTTTGAATGTCGAACGTCGATCTGCATTTTGAATGTCGAACGTCGAACAGGTTTTGAATGTCGAACGTCGAACTGGTTTTGAATGTCGAACGTCGAACTGCATTTTGAATGTTGAACGTCGAACTGCAATTTGAATGTCGAACGTCGAACTGCATTTTGAATGTCGAACGTCGAACTGGTTTTGAATATCGAACGTCGAACTGCATTTTGAATGTCGAACGTCGAACTGGTTTTGAATGTCGAACGTCGAACTGGTTTTGAATGTCGAACCTCGAACTGGTTTTGAATGTCGAACGTCGAACTGTAATTTGAATGTCGAACGTCGAACTGCAATTGGAATGTCGAACGTCGAGCGTCGAACGTAGAGCCAACTTCACACACATGAAATTGAATGCATATTGGTTATATCACTGATTTTGTTTTGATGCTATATCTAAATTATTTCTGAAACAAAAATCAGAAAACTCGGTTTGATAGGTTGACAGATTGTATGAATAACTGAATTATGGTTTCATTTGTTACAAATGTTTTAGATTTATGAGGGAAACAATTACAACAATGCTTATAAATTTAAGTTAACCCACTATTGATTATTGTATCGGCATTGTTAAAAGTTTTGTTTCACAATTTAGTCACTAACATGAATGTGAAGGGCCGACTTAACGTTCGAGAGCATTTGCTGATTGACAAACAAACAGGTTAAATATCAAATTTCCTTTCATATAAACCAATGGTTGTTGAAATAATAAATTATGCACAAAAGATGCCGTAACATCAGTTTCTGCAGACAAACGTATCCATTTCGATATTTAAAAAGACCTTTGCTACTGTCCTGCAACAAACGAAGTAACCAAGGCGATCAATTTGCTACTACTCAAGTCCGCGGATTGCTTGCCTTTTTGAATTTGTCGCTCATGTTAACAATTACTTTGAAACTTTAAGTACTCATGATAAAATGTATAATATAATTTGTAAATTTATAGTACCATCCTTTATAGTTTAAATATTAGGATCGTTTTACTAGTAACTAGAACACGATTGTTTTTTTTCTGAACATTGGATGCATTAATATGTCATGTATGATGTTTTATAGTTATTTCGTTTGTTTTTGAACAAGGAAAAGTTCCTCTTCTCATCTGTTCTCCAATGATCTTAGTGGAAAGCATTAACTAATACGTTTTGCGAGATATGTATAGCAAAACACATTCTCGGGTGATACAAGAACGTTTTGTTTTGTTTTTTTAATTCCAATATTTATTCCATCTTTGAAAGACATAATATATTCAACATACATACAGTCAGAAGAAAAAATAAATATAAATTGTCAGTACATAAACGGGTCACTTTTTTGTTATTCGATATCTGTACATATATAAAAGTATAACTAGATGCACTGTTTAATCAAAGATGTTTAAAAGGATATAAATAGAAAGAAAAAATATAGGGCATTCGGAGAGAGAGAGAGAGAGAGAGAGAGAGAGAGAGAGAGAGAGAGAGGATGTTGTTAAGTTAAGAAGAGTCTCCATTTTGCGTAATATTGTTCTTGTTTATTTTTTTATAATGCCTTTTAATAAGTTTCAATTAGTTTTAGGGTATTCACTAGACATAGGACTTTAAATCGGAAATATCAACCCCTCGAACTATTTTTGTTTTTATTCAAAACAATTTGCTGACAGTATGTTAATATTTTCAAGTTTTATTGTTTGGTCATATATTATAGTTGGCCTTAAAGACTTTACGGGATTTTACTGTAAATCAATTAGTTCAAGCTTGAGATTTTAAATTATTTATGATTTTGTACCTGTTTATATTTTAACCATAGGTAATTTTTCGTTAACAGCATGGTGACGTTATTATCTTAATTTATTTTAAGATAATATTGCTGAAATTATTTTTGGGGAAATTTGAGCAATTTAAATCGTTTAGAAGTAGGACAATTTCAATTTCAAGTTTGAAAAAGACCATATTTTCCGTGTAACATTTCGCAAAAAGAAAACCTTTTATTTTTACAAAACTGTATTTACTTATATTTAAATGTAGATTAAATTACATAGTTATTATTTATTTATTGTGTTTTAATGATTATTTTGTAAAATCGGATATTCCTACCCCGTGCGGAGAATCTGTCAAAAATAAAAGATCATTTAAATTTTAACAAGCATGGTGATATATATAAGTTCACTTTTATATTATATCTGTAAGCAAACATCAACGCTGGACCTTTAAAAAAAATCTGTAAGTTACATTCAAGTGAATTTTTGACACAACTATAGCAATCATCTTTAATTTAACACTATTTTTCAATGTTTTCTTTCGCCATCTTGTAGTTTATTATGAATATTCACCAACTTGTGGCTTGTGGAGATTGTCGTATGCCCATCAACAAAAGAAAACAAGGAGCATTTGTGTACAACACATTTAGATATGGTAACAAACATGCAACGTATACAACTAGACGAAATGTTTGTCATGAAATATTTCATGGTATACTCTTGTAATATCATGTACAGATGTTTTTCCGCCAAAAAGATTGTGAAGTTCTTGTGCGACATGTTTTGATGACAGCAACACCGGAAAAGATGAAAAGGGGAACTTTGAAAGCTACCGAACACGACAAAAATAAAAATATCGCAGTCTCGGTTTGATTGAACCTGTTCATGGGCAGTAATGTAAATGCATGTTACTGCATCCGTCGCAAACTTATATATACGACCGTTAATTTTGTTTGTGGAGTGTTCTCATGCTCTCTTTTTATTTCTGCATTTTAACTGTGAGAGGAGTCTGTTTGCCGAATAGGGCTATTCCTGATTTACATTTATTCACCGTTTTTCTTCCGTATGAGAATAGTATGAGCAACAAGATCACAAGATTTCCCCGGTCAAAAGATGCAACGCCAGTGACCATGCAGCCAATTATTATCACTACGGACAAATAGATGAAAATGGAACTTTGCAAGCCACCGAACACGACAAGTATGAAAATACTGCAGGCTCGGTTTGATTGAGCCTGTTCATTGGCAGTAATGGGAACCCACGCTGCCTAGCTCCGGGTTGAGCGCAACTCAGTAATTACACGCATATGACGGTGAACATGGAACCTTCAATGAGGTATTTTCAGATTAATACCATTCCATGTTCAGCGGCGTATGGTCCCCAGATATTTGATCAGTAACCTAATGGGAATTTAGGTCCATGACATAAATAAGAAATGTAAAACAATAAAGATAAAATCTTGTATTTTGTCTATTCTCGCCATTATCATTCACCGCATTATTTCCGCTGAAAGAAAGCGTAATGTTGGAAATCAACTTATAAATAGTATTTATTAGTAATTTTATATATTTTAAATATTTTTTAGTAATTTTATTAACAGTGTGTTTGTGCTTTCAAGTTTAATCGTTTGGGCATTTTTTTGTTTTCGTTAAAGATGTCGACCTCAAAGAAGCTTGGACAGAATTTTACAGGGACAATACACTGAACGGTTATATGTGTCCGGTAACGAACGTGATGTTAGATGTCGCCAGTTTAGGACGCAGACAGTGTGCACTTGTGTAGGAATATTGTAACTTGCCTGCATCTACGCAATGTGTAGGCTGCAGTTCTCAGTTTGACCCCAGTGAGAAAGAAATTTTGGCGGAAACGGTCTTTTACAAAAGAAGATATAATAAAACATATCTTTTCCATTTTTTCTTGCATGTATTCAGCCATGAATTTATTGATCGAGTACATAGGTCCCAAGTTACGAGGGGCATTTATAAAGTATTAATCAGTGTGGCGCTTTAGTTGTATACGTAATATTTCTGCTGAAATTTTTAGATCAACCCTTCGAAGTATTCCCCTTTGACTTGTATGCACATTTCCAAGCGTTTAATCCAATCAGAAAATGCTTTTCTGAATGCTTCTTTGGGTATAGTGTTAAGACACTGGAAAAGCGCGCTGCCGACGGCGTGCCGAGATTCAAAACGTCGACCTCTCATGTAGTTCTTAATAAAGGGATTTAACCAAAAATCGCATGGAGCAAGATCAGGGCTATATGGAGCGTGTAGTAAAGTGTCAATGTTGTTGTCGCTAAGATACGACGTTACCACCGCTGACTTGTGGGCCGGTGGTTGTCATGCAGGAGCTTGATTCGGCGTACGCCGGTACGGGGACGGTCTGCAGTTTAGTGGCATACAACAGCAGCAAGTACCGAATCTCGGTAAAATGTTCCCGTAACACTCCTACCTATTGGTACAGGAATTCGAGCATCCATTCCCTGGCAATCAAAAAATAATGCATACATAATGCGTTTTGAGGTGCGATCTCTACGGGCAATTTGGGGCCGTCCATTATTTTCACCGACCCACACCTTATTTGTTTACTGTCAGGCTCATTAAAATATACCCACGTTTCATCGCCAGTCACAATTTCATTCATGCGTTTTTGGTCAGCATTCTTGTATGTATCAAGCAGCTGGGACGCTATTCGCACGCGCTCGCGTTTTTGATCATCAGTGAGGAGGTGGGGTATCCACCTGGCGCAAACCTTGCGTAGCTTTAACGCGCGCGTCAATATTTGAAAAACCGATGACGAATTAATGCCACATAAATCACTTATCTCCTCGACTGTTCAACGGGCATCATCTTCCACAGCTTTTTTAACAGCGGCAATACTTTCGTCAGTCATTGTGGTCACTGGACGGCCAGGACGGGCCTCATCTTTTATATCCTCCCTACCAGAGTTAAAAAGACGAACCCACCTTCTAACCGTGGAATACGAGAGAACACAGTCCCATAAACCTTGTCTAAGTCTGCTTTAATATCAGGTGCAGCAACGCCGAGCAATGCGCGTACTTTACAATAAGCTCTTTGCTCATCTTGAATTTTTTTCTTTTTGTCTGCCATTTTAACTGCAGTGTATCTGACCTTTGTCGATTCAAGTAAAGATTTCAATCACTGTAACGATTTTACCCGGTTTCCTCGTGCACGTAACTGTAGAGGAGAGTCTAAGCTTTCCATACATGTATAACATGTAGAAATTTCTTTCGGATTAACGTTAAACAATCAAACTGATTAATACTTTATTAATGCCCCTCGTATTAAATGAATAAAAAATAAGTAGGTAATAACTAAGCAAGTACGATAACTGTTTATCAGAGTCACATGCGTTACAATGTTAACTTTATAAAAACACATATTAAAGAGAGGGCTTAAGAAGGGGCCGAAAATATATGTTAAATAGTTAGCAAAAAAAGTATGCAAGTCTGCATACCGAAAGCACATGGCCACAGAATGGCACAAACAACTCTACGTTGATATTGAAGAGTAAATAATTTCATATTGAAAAGTGAATTAGATATTTCAAGTATCATGTTTCGTGTACCCATTATTCTGAAGCAATTAATCTCAGTACAAAATTTGAATAGAATAATATTATAGTTTATTTTTATTTCTAACGTGAATCTGTCTGAGCAATTGCTTTGATTTTATTGCGTGAAAACTGAACCAAAACCTCATAAAACTGATAATCCAATTTTAAGTCAAAATTGCCCATATTACATAAGTTACATAGCTTTATAAAGGAATTGACGAACCAACAAAACATACACACACAGCCAATAAGAATAAAAACAATGAAATCAAAACTTTGAAAATATTTTTTATTTCATATTTACTGTGACAGAGATAAAAATGTATACAATTGTTGAGTTAACACATGTCAAATACTGCATATGTCATACAAAGTGTATTTAAAAAAACCTCTTTGACGTTTCTTTGTCAGTTTTTGTAGAAACGATTTGGACAATTTCCTCCTGCTATTCGAAAGTTTTTGTTCTTATGATTGAACATATTACCGGCTGCCTTTGATGTTATTGATGTGTAAATATCCAGACAGGTTTTCAGCAATCTTTTTTGTCTTAATCTTTTTATGGAAAAAAACATTTATCAACACCTCGAGGTACCTCGATGATTTGTTGAATATAGATAATAACCATTTTCCATCTCTGATCAATAAAATGTATTCTTATGCACTACAACTTAATAAAACAAACACTTTATATAAGCAAGCAAACTTTTTTGATCTTGACCTTTCTATTGAAAATGGATATGTCACTTCCAAAAAGGAGATAAAACAGTTTATTTAAATTTTAAATAATAAATTTTCCGTTATTAGACGGCTATGATCCTAGTGCAACATCGTACGTGGTTAATATAGTACAGCCTGTTTGCTTTTCTAGAGCTTGTTATAATGTGAATGATTTCAAAGAACGTAATCTTTGCATAACAGAAAAACTTTTAATACAAGGTTATCGGTATCACAGGTTAATATAAATGGCAAGGGATTTTTGAAAGCCATCGAAAACGACAAATATGAAAATATTGCAGGCTCGGTTTGGTCGAGCCTGTTCATAACAATAATGGAAATGCACATAACTGCACACGCCTCTTAGCCCCATTTTGAGCGCAACTCAGTATTTACACCAATTGACAGCACAATTTTTATCCATCCCAAACGATGGTATGCATATGGCGGTGAACATGAAACCTTCAATGCGGTATGTTTAGACTAATACCATTACATGTTCAGCGGCGTATGGTCTCTAGAAAAAAAACCTTATGCAAGGGTTATCGCCGATATCCAGATTAAATTCAGAGATACAGGCGCAGTTAAAAATCACTATTGCAACAAACTGAAGGTTTTTACGGAAATTTGATTTATAAACTTAAGAAAATAAAAGGAAAGGTTATTTTCTCAAAACTCGTTAAACCATCTGTAAATTCAAAAAAAGGTTTCCATCATGATATTCTATGGCGCTCTGCATGCCTGATTAACCCATCTAAAGTTGGTCATTATGCTTACCTCTTTAGTTGCAAAACAGAAGTTTAAGATTTTATGAAGGTTATGAAAAAGTAATATATGCATATCAGGAATCACCACACTGACAAAACACAGCCTCGCCACGCAGCGAAAAAGAAGAGTGGAAGAGAGGGAGAGCTTGTTTGTTATAAGTATGTCAATTCAAATAGGACGCCACAAAGAACTAACGAAAAAGAGAACCTTCGGGGTAAATCTTGTAAAAGAACCTAGAAGCTCGATTTGTTACTTTAATTCATGTCATCATGTTCTTGCTGATTTGATGCCAGGTGCTCTGATCTCGGTAAGATCATTGAGTACCCTGTCCTTTGTCCTTGCAATCATATTAGCTTCTTATGTTTTATATGTTTGTCTGCTTTTGCATGCAACATTGTTAAGCTGATGGGTTGTTTGGAGTTATTTCACCAAGACAACTTGTACTTGTTTGTTCATATGAGAACCTGTTGGGGCAAGTATGAGGCTAGTGCACCCTAGAACCTGCTTCAAACCCACAGTGGCAAATTGTTTTGCCACGGACCGTTTTAAGGCTGTAAACCCTCGGGTTCTTACTTTCGGTTATTTTTGTGCCGTCTATTTTGAAACTGATAATTGTGTAACCATGCTCTCTTCTCCTCTCTTCTTTTTGGCTGTGTTGGAAGCTGTCTCTTCTGGATGCTGCCATTCCTGATTTGCATTTTTAACTTTTTGAAAATGATTTCTTTGCCGGAAAATTATCTTAATAATCTTGATTGATTTTGATAATAATTATCTTGACAATTATCTATGCAGGGCTATGTGCTGTCGCCGTGACGGTGCGAGTTCGCTCCCAGGTAGAAGCAATATCATTTGAAATTCACAATAGCATTATTTGTGCAGTGTGGCGGCCTTAAAAAGTATCCCCGTACATATAGTCAGTACTATTATCAGTAAAATAACCCGTTATCGATGTCGTGCAGTAATGATTAAGTCTATCAGGGCTATCCGATCAAACCTTCTTTTGGGGTTGTCTCGGTTAGCTCAATTGGTTACGTCGTCGGAATTACAGGGCCAGGCGCAGTTTGAAGTTATCCAGCTAGATACGAGGGGCATTTATAAAGTATTAATCAGTGTGGCGCTTTAGTTGTATACGTAATATTTCTGCTTAAATTTTTAGATCAACCCTTCAAAGTATTCCCCTTTGACTTGTATGCACTTTTACAAACGTTTAATCCAATCAGAAAATGCTTTTCGGAATGCTTCTTTGGGTATAGTGTTAAGACACTGGAAAAGCGCGCTGCCGACGGCGTGCCGGGATTCAAAACGTCGACCTCTCATGTAGTTCTTAATAAAGGGATTTAACCAAAAATCGCATGGAGCAAGATCAGGGCTATATGGAGCGTGTGGTAAAGTATCAATGTTGTTGTCGCTAAGATTCGACGTTACCACCGCTGACTTGTGGGCCGGTGCGTTGTCATGCAGGAGCTTGATTCCGCGTACGCCGGTACGGGGACGGTCTGCAGTATAGTGGCATACAACAGCAACAAGTACCGAATCTCGGTAAAATGTTCCAGTAACACTCCTACCTTCTGGTACAGGAATTCGAGCCACCATTCCCTGGCAATCGAAAAATAATGCATACATAATGCGTTTTGAGGTGCGAGCTCTACGGGCAATTTGGGGCCATCCATCATTTTCACCGACCCACACCTTATTTTTTTGTTTACTGTCAGGCTCATAAAAATATACCCACGTTTCATCGCCAGTCACAATTTCATTCATGCGTTTTTGGTCAGCATTCTTGTATGTATCAAGCAGCTGGGACGCTATTCGCACACGCTCGTGCTTTTGATCATCAGTGAGGAGGTGGGGTATCCACCTGGCGCAAACCTTGCGTAGCTTTAACACGCGCGTCAATATTTGAAAAACCGATGACGAATTAATGCCACATAAATCACTTATCTCCTCGACTGTACAACGGGCGTCATCTTCCACAGCTTTTTTAACAGCGGCAATATTTTCGTCAGTCATTGTGGTCACTGGACGGCCAGGACGGGCCTCATCTTTTGTATCCTCCCTACCAGAGTTAAAAAGGCGAACCCACCTTCTAACCGTGGAATATGAGAGAGCACAGTCCCCATAAACCTTGTCTAAGTCTGCTTTAATATCAGGTGCAGCAACGCCGAGCAATGCGCGTACTTTACAATAAGCTCTTTGCTCATCTTGAAATTTGTTCTCTTTGTCTGCCATTTTAACTGCAGTGTATCTGACCTCGGTCGATTCAAGTAAAGATTTCAATCACTGTAACGATTTTTTTACCCGGTTTTCTCGTGCACGTAACTGTAGAGGAGGCTAAGCTTTCCATACATGTATAACATGTAGAAATTTCATTCGGATTACCGTTAAACAATCACACTGATTAATACTTGTACTTTATAAATGCCCCTCGTATCAGTGCCATTTTCTCGATATTTCCTCCACTTTCAAAAAAGTTTAAGCTTCTTTGCACTATTTCTATTTTCAGCTTGTCCGATATATGAACTGAACTGTTTGTTTCCAAATGTTTCTTAAACTTTATAAATAATTAGCCACAATACAAGCATTTATCGCAGAACAGTAGTCCATAATTAAAACTAGCTGAGCAGATCTATCCACAAGTTTCGGCAACCGAGCTATCAGGGTAGGAGTGGGGGAACGGGAGCAGCGAGTTATCATTATGACACTAAATAGTTATCACTCGAGTGAAAACACACAAATCGGAAATAAGCCTCTAAGTACCCCTTCATTTCAGACAAAGATATGCAGAGACGGGCACAACCTCTTTATCGTTAAAAAGGTATAGCAGACGAATAGAATTGACTAAATTATGAAATTGTTTGATTATGAACATTAACAGGTCAGCCGACCCGACACTTGTCATCAAATCTCGAAATAAATGCGGCTGCAAAGCAGGGTCATTCGTTACTGTAAAATGTTAATTATGCGCGTAGAAATAACTCGAAAACTAGAAAAAATATAGCAAAACTTTCGAAAGCACAAACATTAACATTAATTGATTCGCAAAACTAACCAAGCGGTACAACTCGCAAGTTCAGTCCCTGTTGGATATGTTGTTATAATTGTGGCACAAATTATTCATACCTCAATTAAAGTGACACAAACAGAGGAGATTTCAATATGTGCCGCTTCATTTAAGACAAAGATTAAATACCATGTTTTGCGGAGATCTTCACAATCTCTTCTGAATTCGTTTTTTACAGGAAAAGGCAAGTCAATTCTAACTTTTTATGAACGTGTCTGTAAACTAGCGTATGCCTATAAGCAATAGCCACGCTCTGAACAAACAGCCTCAAAGCAGAGAGAAAAAGAAAGCATAGCTAACTACAATTATAAATTTATAATGACACCAAAAACAATTTAAGAAAGAAAAAACCTGACATGTTTATCGCCTTGTAAAGGTCAATTGAAAGCATAATTCCACTGGGGGGTTCAAACCAGGTTCTATCGTATATTAACCTCACACTTGCCACAATAAGTTTGGAATGCATAGTCATATGCTATTGTACTTATTTCGGTTATTCAGATAAAACTGGCCTGAAGGTTATAAAACTGAGCATGGAAACCAGTCTCATATCTCAAGCATCTGATTGGCTGAAATGGCGACCAGTAGCCATTTCAGCCAATCAGATGCTTGAGATTTGAGACTGGTTTCCATGCTCAGTTTTATAACGTTGGACCCTGATCATCACGATATGACAACGGTAACCGATTACTTATTCATAAAAGTACTGGCTATTTGTACGGAGAGAGTTTCTGGTTTACACGCTGCACAAATAGCGCTACAGTCTGAGTTTCAAACGCTTGGTTAATAAGGTAAAGTCTCTTCAACTAATGGTAAAGGGAACGCAAAACTTGGCTCTTTTTATATACAGTCCGTATATGGTACTATTGAC
Source organism: Corbicula japonica (assembly GCA_038501625.1). Classification (NCBI taxonomy): domain Eukaryota; kingdom Metazoa; phylum Mollusca; class Bivalvia; order Venerida; family Cyrenidae; genus Corbicula; species Corbicula japonica. The sequence continues at coordinate 11,099,555 of JAZAYU010000006.1, read as the reverse complement.
TTCAAATTTCCGTAAGCCCTCGTGTTCTCACTTTCGTTAATTGTTTGTGTTATTTTAACTGATTATTGTATAAGTGTGTTTTATTGTCTTTACACCGGTCTATTTTGAGACCGGTGACGACACAATGATTATTGTATAGATCTAAATATGCTCTCTTCTCCTCTCCAATTTTGGTGGCCTTTCCTGTTAGCATTGTTCACTTTTTAAATCAGTGAATGTATATTAGTTGAGTATCAGATATACAGAAAAAAAAATACACAACTGATCCTATCTTTGTGTAGGCGAGATTTCCAGAAGAAACAGTACTAAAAAGTAATAGATGCATATCAGGAATCGCCACACACACAATGTCGCGAAGAAGCGAATCACCAACATTTCACCGCCGGTGTAGATTGTATCAATTTCACCGCCGGTGTAGACGGTATAACTTAAACCGCCGATGCTCTTCTTCTTCTTCTTCTTTTCGTTCGCTCTACACGACCACTCCAGCATCCGCGATGAAAGTTGTGGTCCTCCGTAGGTCGTCAACATCTCCATACAGTTTCTGCTGGATTGTTGCACCTTGTGGCCACGTTGCTTCTCGGTCCTGTTCGTATCGTTTACATCGTTGGAGGATGTGCTCTGCAGTCTGGTCCTCTTCTCCGCAGGGACATATTGGGGATGGCACCAATTTATACTTCCTACACATGTGTGCATTCAGTCTGTCATGCCCTGAGCGTAACCTCACCATCACCACCTGCTCTGGTCTGTTTAACATGTGGTAGGCATCTGCTTCCTGTCTGGTCTTTGTGAGAGCCTTGATGATGGTGGCTTTCTCCTTGTATGTCACCTGGTTATCTGGTTGCTCTAACTGGGCTCCTAACCTAGCCAGCTTGTCAGCCTCCTCATTTCCGGGCACTCCACAGTGAGATGGTATCCACTGAAGGGCAACATTGCGGGAAGACCCAAGCTTGTTCATGGCTTGTGCTAGTTCAGGAACATTGTTGCTTTGCAGAGCCTCCAGAACTGATCTTGCATCTGTGAGGAAGACTACAGAGGTAACCTCTTCTGCTGAGTCTTCAATCAGAGACACTGCCTTCATGAGCGCTTCAGTCTCTGCTCTGTAGTTGCTACAGTGCTTCCCAGTGGCAATGTAATGGGCCGATTTCTGGCCTGACGGGAATGTTATATGAATACCAGCGCCTCCATCCTTAATAGCTCTAGTGGCTGACCCATCTGTATATACATGGGTCCATCTGTCTAAAGGATAGTCTGCGTAGATAGTCGCAAGTGTCAGACTTCTACGGATGGTCTCATTTTCTTGTTTGCCCATGTCAAGTCCAGGAATAGCAAGTGCCACTTTCACTGCAGACAGGTCATTGGCTGTAGGGTTGGTGATGTCTGCTCGGCCCAAGGGAATTGTCTGTATGTTTAGTTCAGAGGCGTACTCTCTATTCAGCTTCTTTGCTTCATTTACAAAGCTGGAGCGCTTAAGGCGGTTCTTGGTGAATCCCTCAAGCCTGTTCCTCATGGGGTGATCTGGGAGCGACTTGTACTTGTTTGCCTGGGTTCCAAGGGTTGTCATCGCCGGGGGTGGCAATGTTGGATAAGCTCCCATTGCTTAAAAAGTGCTCCCAATGGCTTGCGTAAAATATAGCCTCTGACTACCAAGTCCAGCTCCTGGCCTGCACGCGTGGCTTGTAACTAGCCCGGCGGACCTGCTACTACTAACAGGAGAAGGGACGAAGGCGGACCTGTGGCGCCATAACCACTGCTTCGGGTAGATGGAGCTCGTTAGCCAGGGAAGGCAGTCTGTCTAGGAGAAGGAAAACTCTTATTTCAAACCAAGGGGGACAACCCTTCCAAAAACACCATTGTCTTGTGGTCAGTCGTTGGGTCGACAAAGGCTTCGGGAGAGGTAACCCTAATCAACCTAGAGAGTTAAAATCGGAGATGCTGGGCCATTGGCACTCTCTAACAAACCATGGCATCACGTAACTACGCCGGTGCTCTTATCATAATAATCATGTGACTAAAAGCATACTAAGTAGACTATAAAAACAGACGTTATAGTAATAAAGGATTAGTTAGGAACCAGTGTTAAAGACAGACTAAAAGTGTAATAATGTTGAAGTGTTAAAGTTAAAGAAAAAGTTCAAAATAGAGCTTAGGTAAGTGGGGCTGTAAAATTCTAGCTTGGGGATAATTAACCTGCCTGATTGATAACTGCCCCAAGACCGAAGCTATCGATCTTATAATTGTTTTTATTGGTTACTGTTGTCGTCAAGATTTATTATTTAATATTTGTTAGTGTTTTAATATGACAGTCTAATTTTGGATTTCCAAAGTACAACGTATATGGTTTTCCATAAGATCTAAATTTATGTTAAGGATTTTAGAATAATTGTTTGGTTTTACCAACAGTGAATATTTGTATAACTATCTGGAACATTTGTTAATTGTTATAATATGTGGTATTCCATATGAAGACTATATAAAGGAGAAAAACGGACTAGTGTTATTCATCATTCGAATTTATTATTAAGTTTCTGCCACCAAAAATCATCGGCAGAACACGTGGTGAAGAGTCGAATTCTTTCCCAACCTCCAAGTTAGCCAAGCGAGCGGAACCAGAAACTCCCCATCGAAATATGTTTTACGGAATACCAAGGAATATGTTCGACAGGAGCTGTTTCACTTGGAAAGAACATCAACCGAGAGTCTCATCTTGCAGTAAGTGTGGACTTTCTCATGTCGCTTTTAAATGTACTGCTTACAATGCTCGGTGCAACAAATGCAGAAAACTTGGACACTTTGCACGTGTTTGTCATTCTGCTGAAAAGGGAACGAAGTCAGCGAGCTCAAAAGTACGTGATTACGAGAGAATGACAGCGTTCATCAGGCGGAAGACTGCAGAATCGCTCATGCCGTTTTGTGACATTGATAATGAACAACTAAAATTGTTGTTCCCTAAAATCCAGTGCGAAAGAGACACATACAACAGACGATTTTCTACAGTTATGATCTCGCTGACACAGAAGTACGAGAAACTTCAAGAAACAAATAAAACGTTGCAAGAAAAAGTTTACGAACTACGGAACCAAACTGCAAACGAGCAGAATCGTCGCCAAGCGGCAGAACACGAAAGAAATGTGCAGGAATATAAAACAGCAAAAGATATTGACAGATTAGAAAACCGGAATTCAGTACTTGAAAACAAAAACTTAGAACTTCAAATGGAACTAAGTGAAATCAAAGCAAATAACGAACAAAATGAAATAAAATTAACACTTACAGAATCGAGTGTTCAACGGTTAGGACTGGCAATACAGAATTTGAAACAAGAGAGGCATGATTTGCTCTTATTTAACCGCGATTTCAATGATTATGCAATAAAACTTAAAGTACAGCATGACCAAGTAAAACAGGAATTTCAATTATTTTTAAGTAATTATGCTTATTACAAACACAGGGACAACACTTCACAGGCAAGGAAAAACAACTTCTGTCAGAAATGTGGAAATAACACTTACCACCATGCCAGAAACTGTGCAGCAAACGGACACATATGCAGTATTTGCGGTAAACATAACCATCTTGCTGCATCGTGCAAAAATGCAGTCCAACCTATAGAGCTGGACTCAAAAGTTGTCAACCTACTTTATTAAATTGCAGACTAAATTGATTTACAAAAAGAACTCACTATTGGAAATATTTAAAATAATACACCACAAACGTAGACAATTCCTGAAAAATAAATGACAGCTATTCAAAATTAAAATTAGTAGGTATTATTTCGTAAACAAAATATAAATAAGTATTGGTTCAAATATCTAAAATATTGCTTAAACATACGTATATGTGTGAACGTTCAACAGAAATGTTACGTGATTCAACGTGAAAGGTTTCAGTGAATGCTGGTATTAATACGAATTTCGATACTTGTATGTACTGATATGTATGATTTGGTATTTATATTCTCTAATACTTTAGCGTTACTGTTTCTGATCGTGCCATGTTCATTCTGTTGCTTACGTGTTTAACTATATGTTTGTTTCGATTTGAAATTTTGTATTTCACAGGAGTGAAAATATTTTAAAAGGAGAGGTGGTGTTATGCCCTGAAATTTATTGCAATTTTTTTCTGGTAAAATTTAAATTTTAAAATCAATTCTTTATTTGAAATACTTGAATTAATATAAAATCCCTTTTTTCGACGGAAATCATTTTATTAGAATTTAATGATTATTTTAAGTTTCTCTTGGCAATCTGTTGTGCTAACAAAGAAATAATTCTCATTGTTTTGAGTGATAGACATTTCTCAAAATTTCTTTTAAGTTTGACAACCAATCAAGATAAAAGAAGTGTTAGCCGGTATCACATGCCATAATCACCAATTATAGGCATAGCTTCGGTCTTGGGGGCAATTATCAATCAGACAGGTTAATTATCCCCCAAGCTATAATTTTTCAGCCCCACCTTCCTAAGCTCTCGATGTTATAATTGTTTTTATTGGTTGCTGTTGTCGTCAAGATTTATTATTTAATATTTGTTACTGTGTTAATATGGCAGTCTAATTTTGATATCCAAAGTGCAACATGTATGGTTTTCCATAAGAACTGAATTACGTTGAAGGACTTTAGAATAATTGTTTGGTTTTACCAACAGAGAAAATTTGTATAACTATCTGGAACATTTGTAAATTGTTATATGTGGTATTCCATATGAAGATTATATAAAGGAGAAAAACAGACTTAGTGTTCTTCGTCATTCATTCGAATTTATTCTTAAGTTTCTGCCACCAAAAATCATCGGCAGAACAAAATTACCAAACTATTAGTTGAAAAACACCATGTGCAAATTTTGCATTCGGGCGTTTCACAAACGCTCAGTAGTCTGCGTTACAAATATTGGATCCCGCAAGGACGTGCAATAGTAAAATCAGTCGTTCGGGAGTGTCGTGTGTGTCGACGTTGTGAAGGTGGTCCGTACAAAGTTCCCGACATGCCGCCTTTACCTAAGTCACGAGTGACGTCATCACCGCCATTTACAAATACTGGGCTTGACTATCTCGGGCCGCTATATATTATGACATCAAATGAACAAAAGAAAGTATGGGTGTGCTTGTTCACATGTTTAGTTACACGTGCTATACACTTGGAAATAGTGCAAGATATGTCTTCTGAAGAATTTATTCTTGCATTTCGAAGGTTCATTTCTCAAAGAGGTGTGCCAAACGCTATAATCTCAGACAATGCATTACAGTTTAAAACGGCAAGTACCGCAATTGATTTATTATGGAAACGAGTATTAAAAAGTGAAGACGTGTTAAATTATATGGCCTAGAAACGAATAAGATGGCATTTTATTGTTGAACGAGCGCCTTGGTATGGTGGATTTTAAGAGCGCTTAGTAGGTTTAGTAAAGCGATCATTGCGTAAAACGCTCGGTCGAAAGTTGTTAACCTTAATTCAGTTAACTACTGTGTTGAAAGAAGTTGAAGCTGTTGTTAATTCCCGGCCACTTGTTTACGTTGGAAATGACATAAATTCTAACATAACGTTAACGCCAAACCATTTTTTAACCTTGATCCAAGAATGAGCGTTCCTGATGTAGACGATGATGACAAGGACAAAAGTTATATCCCTTGCGAAAGTTCGGCCACCAAGTTATTAAGTTTGTGGCAGAAAGGAAATAAATTAATCAACTTATTTTGGAAATTGTGGCGGGATGAATATTTGTTAAATTTAAGAGAGAGAACACATAGGCAATTAAAAACTGGTCGCATACAATCAGAAATATCTCCCAGTATAGGGAACGTAATTCTTATTAAAGAAGACTTGCCACGTAGTTGTTGGAAAATAGGTATAATCCAACAGTTACATACCATTGCAGACGGTTTTGTACGTGCTGCTAGTGTAAAAACGTCATCCGGACGATTAATTAAAAGGCCTTTATTGCTCCTCTGTCCCATCGAAATGTGTAACAACAGTGATCAAAATAAAACAGATGTGATTATACCTTCAAAACAGGAGATAGACTCCCGGCCTAAACGAAATACTGCTATCAAAACTTTAAAAAAAATTAAAAGTTACCAGTACGATTAATAAGTATTATTACAAGCGTAAATACAAAATGTAATGCATACTTTCAATTTAGGGTATTTAACACTATGAAGTATGGACATGCTTTTAATTATCTTGTTTTAACTTAATATTATATGTTAAAAATACACCTTTTGTATTTAAAAACTCAACGGTGCAAACTTAAAGAATAGATTTTACAGCGGTGTATAGGCAATTAAATTATTTTAGTCATGTGATTTATACCGCGAATTCTGTTCTACTATTATATTCACCGCCAAATATTGAAAGCACGAGTTCCTCGTGCACATATCTTATATTTAAAGCAGACATGTCTTCACTATGTTACTTAGAGTACATAAAAATGTACACCTGCAGTGAATGTAATAAGATTTACAAGCACAGTAGAAGTTTTAAAGACACTTTAGAGAGCGACACAACCCAATTGAGTTTTGGAAGTGCATCAAGAGTAATTGCACGGCTAAATTCATAAGAAGAAGTTATCTGTCCAGGCATTTAATATTGAAACATAAATATTCGGACATTGATGCTAAACAAATGGCTTTGAATGCCACTCGCTACAAGACAAATATGGACAGAAACAACAATTATTATGATAGTATTAGCGAGGATGATTCATGCTTCGATTTGTTAGAAGAAATATCTGCCTTGAAGGAACAACCTATGACAAATCAACTACAGGAATCAGTTAAAGATTACAACATTGACTTACTAAAACCAGTTTATGTTAAAACTTCAGAATACAGTGACATTTCGGACTGTTAGTTGCTACTAGATTTACTTGTTTTTCCCCGGCGGGAGTGTCGCGAAGAAGCGAATCACCAACATTTTACCGCCGGTGTAGATTGTATCAACTTTCACCGCCGGTGTAGACGGTATAACTTAAACCGCCGGTGCTCTTATCATAATAATCATGTGACTAAAAACATACTAAGTAGTCTATAAAAACAGACGTTATAGTAATAAAGGATTAGTTAGGAACCAGTGTTAAAGACAGACTAAAAGTGTAATAATGTTAAAGTGCTAAAGTTAAAGAAAAAGTGTTATATAAAAGTTCAAAATTGTGAAACGATAAAAAGGATACTTAAATCATATAATTAAAAGTGCTTAAAATATTAAAATACATATAACATATTGATTTATTAATATAAATAATTGAAATTAAATATTAAATAGTTTGACGCATTGAAATCGTTGTTTTGATTATCAATTTACTTATTTATGTGGAAAAAAATATAACTTCGCCACACACAAAACACAACCTCCCCAAGCAGACAAAAAGAAGAGAGGAAGAGAGAGAGAGAGAGAGCATGTTTGTTATAAGTATGTCAATTCAAATAGGACTCCACAAACAACGAAAAAGAGAACATTTGGGGATACCGCCTTGGAGCGGTCAGTGGCAAAACAAATTGCCAATTGTGGTTTAAACCAGGTTCTAGGGTGCACCAACCTCACACTTGCTCCAACAGGTTCTCGTATCACAAAACAAATACAAATTTTCTTGGTGAAATAACTCCAACCCACCCATCGGCTAAACAATGTTGCATGCAAAAGCACAAAAACATATAAAACATAAGTAGCTAATAGCATTGCAAAGGCAAATGGCGGGTACTCAATGATCTTACCGAGACCAGAGCACCTGGAGTAAAATCAGCAAGATCTCGATGACAGGGATAAAAGAAACAAATCGAGCTTCTAGGTTCTTTTAAGAAAATATTTCCCCATAAACCTTCATAAACTCTTAAACCCCTGCCACCGTCGTGCAACCAAAGAGGTAAGCATAATAATCAACTGTAGATGGGTTGATCACCAGGCCTGTAGAGCGCTGTATAATATCATGTTGATTACCTTTCTTTTTAAATTTACAGATGGTTTTTACGAATAACCGGGAGAAATTAACATCTTAAGTTTATAGTTTCTTCACACATGATACTTCCAGGCAAACATATGTCGGAAAAAAGTTGTGTTATTTTAAAAACATAATTTTTTATTTATGGTATTATAATGCCGACTTTAAAGCAATAAGCAGGATACGACTAAATAATCGTATCTTTATGGAATAATTAATCATATTCTTTACAATAAGGCTTCGAACTAAGCTTGGTAAATATCTTTCAAATATTCTTCTTGGTTTTTTTTAATGTTCGGGTTTGAATGAAATAATAATAATACTTACAGAGCTTACCAATAAATAAAGATTTAAACTAAACATTGTAGATTTTTCATATCTTGGCTGTTACTTTGACCTTGGTGCGTGGCCATTTCGGATCCTGAGCGGACCGATGGCGGGAGCACTTACAACTGAAAAGTGCGTCAATGAGTAATTGAAGGGAAACTACACAAATGCAATGACAGAGGTAAAATCGAACTTTATTTGAGGGGCTGGAAAACATGTTTAAATATATTAGAAGGAACCGAACACGACAAATTTGAAAATACTGCAGGCTCGGTTTGATTGAACCCTTTCATGGGCAGAAATGGGAATGCATATTACTGCCCACGCCGCCTAGCTCCGGGTTGAGCGCAACTCAATATTTAAACCAATAAACAGTACAATTTTGATCCATCCCAAACGATGGTAGGCATATGGCGATGGACGTGGAACCTTCAATGAGGTATTTTCATATTAATACAATTCCATGTTCAGCGGCGAATGGTCCCCAGATAAAAGAATGTGTTTGCCCTAAAAGAGAAAACAATGGGCGGAACTAAACAGAATAGAATCTTGATTTCAGAATATAAATCCTACATATCACAGACAACGCCTAAGGCAAAAAAGCAGGAAGTATATCCTTGGCGGTGATTGGACAATATCCAAAACCTTATTGGCTGGGATATTGAAACCACCTATCTTTAAACTGGCAGAAATATAATAACATCAGTAATTTTAGAAGTAATGTACTAAGTATCATGCTCAACGACCTTCAAATTACTTAACTGATGACAGCACTGAAAAAAGCTTTCTTTATAAAATCATTAACTTTAATGTCCGATTACACCTTTTTACAACGGTGTCCAATATTTTTTTTTTCAACTAATCATAAATGTGACATAGGTGTTTGTGACCCTAAATCTTTATGAATTTTTTTTGGCCATTTTTGCTAAAGATTTAAGGTTATCACAATATTACAATCAGGCACATGCTTCTAAAAAATATAGAAAAAGCGAATTTTTCAAAAAAAAGATCTTTGAAAGACCACCGAGAATGACAAATATCAAAATATCTCCAACTTTATACCATTTTATTAGAATGGGTGGAAATGTAAAAACTGGTTTAATAAGTTAATACGGCTACTAATAATTATAACAACGATAGTCTGTGTGGGTTCATCATACAATCTCTTTGGCAATTTGTTTTGCCACACTAACCGTTCCAAGGAGGTAACTCAAAGGATTCCCTTTTTCGTTAACTGTTTGTGGCGTCGTATTTGAATTTACATACTTGTAACAAACATGCTCTCTTTTCCTCTCTTCCTTTTCGCTGCGTTGGGAGGCTGTGTTTGTTTAGTGTGGCGATTCCTGATATGCATAATTCGCTTTTTTCGTTAACAAATTTACGGCAGGCATTACTTTTAACGAAACGTGTTTGTTCATTAAGGTTAAAGTTTCAAGAAACTCGTATGAAACGTTTTATTGCTACATAAATGATACAAATGATATGAGTATATAAACGATAGTTGATTTATAGTTGCTAATAATATGTTAAAAAACTTTATTATCTATTTCTTATTACAGAATTTTGATTACTGCTTTTGTGGCAACGTCTTTGTTCTGCCTGTCAGCCTGACAGTCGAGTCGGATTGTGACCAGCCATATTCTGGAAATCCTAGTCAGAGGTGCGGCGCTGACGCTAGAGGAATGGTGTATGTGATTGATATTTTTCAGGGCTTACGCCTTATGGACATTTGTTTCTTTGTTATGATACATATTATTTTATTTACTCATAATTAGTCAATAGGTCTGCGATTAGTTGCAGTGTTAGTTTTATAAATTTCGACTAGAGAAGAAATTGTCTCGCGTATTTTATTACGAAAAAACAACAATTTTGAATAGTTATTAATTGTAACCATTTATTTTTTGAGGTTAACTAAGCGGACCAGCTGATAATCAAATTGAAAACTTAAAGATAGATAACGTGATGTTACATTCATTTAAAGATTGCATTCAAACAAGGTCATGTATGCAATTTCTACTTATACTGAACACCTTTCGTCTTTGTTGGCTTTATTAATTATTTCGTTTCAAATTGTACTTCCATTTGTAAAATTTGTATAACTGGTACATGCTCTTCAAATTGTCAACAACGAGTTCGCATTATAATTCTATTGTAGATGATTTTGGTGTTACTTGTTGTTATTAAGAAGATGTAATACATTCATAATTATATTCGTTTGAATTGCCTTATGTGCCAGAATTTTTTGTGTATTATTCTCTGATAAAATTTCGTTTAAGTTTACATGTAGTTATTGAATTTTTCCTATACTCTTCACTTTTTGTAACGCAAAGGTTCCTTCCTTTACAAGAATATTCTTGTGATCAATAAAGATAAATACTACGTTTGTGACTATTTAGTATAATTGTTGTATTTTGTGATAGCTCATGGAATATGGGATTGAGGGTCGGGTGTGGGAGTCAAAGTCGCCGGACATGACGTGTAAAGTTTATTGCCCAAGGTTATAAAACTGAGCATGGAAACCAGTCTCAAATCTCAAGCATCTTATTGGCTGAAATGGCGACCAGTCAACTTTCAGCACATGTGTGTGCACATTTAGGGTAGCATTGCCTATTGTTATCTTGAATTTTTTTTTTTTTTAAATGGAAATTATTACCCTGTGCAATTTGTACTTGTTTGTGAATATGAGTACCTGACAGGGCACGTGTGAGGATGAAGATCCTGTTATAAACATCTGGTGGCAAATATTTACATATTTGTCGTTTTCAGTGGCTTAAATGTATATCTTATTGTCTATGATAGAGTCATTCTTATCTGCAAAGTCTAGAATAGTGACTTCTAACGATATATAAAATAAAATGTTTGTATATTTACACAAGCACTCCCTTAGCGATGCCTGATTCCTAATTAATTCTGGCATATTCAAGCGATTTACAACAACAGTAAACCGAATACGTGATTGGATTGGGTTTTTTTTTCGTAAATGTGCAGAGTACAGATTCTGCTGAGACAATTTTTTGATTTGTGAGACTATATAATGTTTAAGCTGTAGCAATGAGCAAATAATTGCCCCTAGATGGCAGAATCAACTGTCTGAACTATAGTCACATTGGATTTCAAAGTTTCTGTTTTATTGTTTTTATAGATGAAACAATGTTGATTCTGCTTCTAGTCTTTGTCTTTTAAATCCTCAACAGATGCCGAATGCACGCAAATGTCTAGTAAGTAGTAAGTAGTACATGTACATAAGTTTATTCATGTAGAAAGCAGCTATTGATTACAACGCCAGTACAGTGTATTTACGGAATGATACCTTAAGTGTTTCTTATTGATTTTCCAAGCTAAAAGTTATATATCTTTCAAACAATATCTTGCCAGTATACAGAGTTGAACTGAAATTTAAAACGTGAGTTAAATATGGAAGTTTGCTATTAATATTTTAGATTAAAACTGTTCAAGCGTTTTAAAAAAGTACATTCAAAATACACTGTTAATTGCTTTTATAGATTATTTTATTGCATTTGTTAACAAAAAACAACAACATTAATTTGAAAGTGCAATAAATCAAAACAAATTGGCAACTTGAACAAATGACATGCTTTGTTAAGTTCGAAAGCATTCTAAAAATGAAATTTGTAATTAAGTTGGATCGAAACATTACTGTCATTATAGTTAGTCTCGTATTGGTGTTATGAGTGTCTTGGTATCGCTACTTGACTTTCTTGATGCTCTATTGTTGAGAAAAACATCATCGATGTTCATATCCTCGCGAGCCGTTTAACGCTATACGTGGTGAACATTATTTGCTGATAGGCTTTTTTGCATAATTTCTGGAAAAATCAAGCTATTTCTGGTTTAAATGTCAGCCAGTCGGCCATTCTGAACTGGAAATTTTGCGTCTTCTAGAAAGATCTCTCATGTTCTAAAAATTATGTATGATCGTTCATTAAAGGAGATATATTTTTAGCTATGTTACAGATCATAATAACTGCATAGAAATACATATTAGTTGCGCTGGTTTTACTACAAATTTCAATTTCGGGCAGATTTTGGCTTCCAGTCTACATTTAACATCTAAACTTTAGAAAACAAACTTTTCAGTTCAATAACCAAAAGAAGAAGGAACCCGCAACGACAAAATATTGATCGACAGCAACATCTCGTTTTGAAGTAGAACGCTGCGTGAGTATCTTATGATTGGATGGGCAGTTTAGAAAGTTGTCGCATGACAAAAAACGTGATCGGCGTCTTGTGAAGGGTTTGTTACAACCCGTTTTGTAATAAATACGAGAATTGTAATAATTATAACAATTTTCATTTTTATTACAGAACTGGTTGAAAGGTATTAACCACTTTTGTAATAACGAGAATTGTAATAAAATGAGAAACTATGTTTTTATTGCCATAAAGAGTCTCTATTTTTAATAACTGTTTTTAATGAATGAATGAATGTCTTTATTTATAAAGGGTAACTCAATTAGTCAAAATAACTAATCTCCCTTGGGGCCCTCTTAATAAGTACATACATATATTCAGTAGTAACAAAACATAGAAACAACAATGATATGCAAAATACAAACAGAGACATGAAAAATTATTAAATCAATATACATATATAACGCAATCGATAAAAGTTAAGAACATGATCAATCATGTTTAATTGAAATCATCAAAATAATCATAATCAAAATGTTTAACAGTCAATGTATTAGAGTTATATTGATTATTATCAAAAAAAGGTGTGCGGTTTTTGGAAGTATGTATCATAGTTAGTTCTGCTTTATCCAATTTGTTAGATTAATGGTAAACTGATTAAGTGTTTTACTTAATCTTATGCTTTCCGGTATACTATTCCAAATCCTGGATCCAGAGTAAGACATGCTTTCCTTGAATAATTCTATTCTTGGTCGCGGTACTTTAAACTCTGTAGAGCTGGAATTTCTTATATTGAAACCGGATGACTCCCTATATTGGTACATATCTTGTATGTATTCAGGTACAAGCTTATTATGCACTTTAAACATAAATTTGGCTTTCTGAAGTACAATTCTCTGGTGAATAGTAAGAGAATTTATTTTGTTCATAGCATCCTTAAAACTTACATATTCTGGTCCAAATATTGTTTTGCATGCTCTTTTTTATAACGAGAGTAGTTTATTTAAGTTATTTCCTCCAGTGCCTATTAACATGGACATCCCATTTAAGATTATCTTGTATATGTACGCCTAACAGTTTATCTCCTGTTGTTAGTTTTAAACTGATATTTTTATAATTAACATTTAGCTGAATATTTCCCATTTTGGTTCTTTTTTGCGGAGTTGTGATGAAAATGACCTTTGTTTTTTCAGTGTTAAGCACCATGCCATTTTCTTTACACCAGATTTCAAGAATATCTAATGAATGCTGAAGATTTTGCTGTAGTATATCTTTGGAAAAGCTGATGTCACTGATTGTAGTGTCATCAGCATACAAGTCTGCGCTATTAACAGCTGTCGATAAGACTTGTGACAAATCATTAATGAATAATTGAAAAAATAGAGGCCCTAAAATTGAGCCTTGGGGAACACAGAAATTAGACAGAAATTAGTACATACTGAATTGCCCTTGATCATTTAAAACCGTCTGATTAAAACTCAGCTTATATATGAACGAACATTTTATTACATTTTGAAATTTTATTACAAAACGGATTGAAAGCTATCAACCACTTTTGTAATAACGAGAATTGTAATAAAATGTGAAACTCAGTTATTTTTGCCAAAAACGTTTCTATCCGTAACTGTTTCTTTAGATAGAAATTAACAAGTTCTTACTGGCCTGAATTGTCCTTGGTCATTTAGAGACTGTCAAGTATTGACTAAAACTCAAATAATTATTAAATATGAATGAACGAAAGTGTTAGATTTTATTACATTTTGAAATTTTATTTCAAAACGGGTTGAAAGGTATAAACCACTTTTGTAATAACGAGAATTGTAATAAAATGTAAAACTTTTTTTTGACAAAAAGTTTCTGTCCGTAGAATAACTGTTTTAGACAGAAATTAGCATGTCCTTTTTGACCTGAATTGTCCTTGATTATTTAGAGACCTTCAAGTATTGATTAAAACTCAAATTATATATGAATGAACGGAAGTGTTAGATTTAATTACATTTTGAAATTTTATTACAAAACGGGTTGAAAGATATTAACCACGTTTGTAATCAAGAGAATTGTATTGTAATAACGAGAATTGTAATAAAATGTGAAACTTAGTTATTTTTGCCAAAAATGATCCTATTCACAGAATAACTGTTTTCTGAATAGAAATTAGCACGTGCTTATTGACATGAATTGCCATTGGTCATTTTGAGACCGTCAACTCTTGATCAAGGACAATAAGGACGTGCTAATTTTCTGTCTAAAGAAACAATTTATCTACGGATAGAAACGCTTTAGGCATAAATAACTAAGTTTGACAATTTATTACAATTCTCGTTATTACAATAGTGGTTGATACCTTACAACCCGTTTTGTTATAAAAACGTGAATTGTTATAATTATTACAATTCTCGTGTTTATTACAAAACGGGTTGTAACAAGTGTTGAAGTTCAACAGACATTTACGTAGGTCGCAAGCTTGGTGAATATCTAATTGAAAATGAAATGTGTTGTACATTTAAGTAGAGAAAATCAAGCTATCACAAAAACACACACACATAAACAATTTAATAACAAGAACTGACAAAAACTATTTAAATACATTATACCCCTATTGAAATTGTCAAAAAGAGTAAAATATGGATATCAGGAATCGCCACACTCACAAAACACAGCATCCCCACGCAGCGAAAAAGAATAGAGCAAGAGAGAGAGAGCATGTTATATGAGAGTATTTAGGTGAGTGGGGAGGGGAGTGAAAAATGACGGTAAAATACAATCCCTGAGGGATGGAATGATAACAGTATTGATTGCAAGTATGGGGAGACGTTCAAATCATATAAGTTTCCAGAAACAATAATTTTCCAAATCTGGTTGTTTCCGAACTGCAAGAATTATTATGGTTCAAGTTAAGAATGCTATGTAGTTGCTTTACAAAACAATAAATAATATTAATATACCAATAGATTTAAAAATATTTGATTATTTAATTGCGCCTATTTTATCAGAGATTTTGGGGTATAAATATTGAAAGAATCAATACTGATTTTTAGGAAAAATTGGAAATTTGCATAATTCCCCACCCCTTTATTGTTTATATACAGAGTTTGTAAGGTATCCACCTATATTCAGAATGATACAATTTTTTAAATTGATTTTTACTGAAAAAGAGAACAAATCTCATACAAATATATAAATATATGCTTCAACTGCCAAATTTCTCATCAAAATGAATATCCGGAATAAAACATATTTTAACTGAGAAGGGAGATAAGATATAGGGCATAATAAAGATAAATTACAAAACAGGTCAATATCTGGTATAATAACAATACCATCTTCGAACATTGTCTAGTTATGAATGGGTTGGAGTTATTGCACCAAGACAACTTGTACTTGTTTGTTTATGAGGACCTGTTTGGTTAAGTGTGAGGTTGCTGTACCATAAAACCTGGCTTAAACCCCAACCCAGTGGCAAATTGTTTTACCACTGATCGTCCAAGGCAGTAACCCATCGGGTTCTCATATTCATTACTTTTTGTGGTGACTACATGTATTTTGATATTGTTTATAAACCATGCTTTCCCTTTCTTTCTACATTTTGGCTGTGTGGGGAGGCTGTGTCTTCCGGATTGTGGAAATTCCTGGAATGCATTTTTCGCATTTCTTCCATATTGAATAGAAATGTTCGAGTGAATGATGAGGGGCTGAGAAAAAAAGGAAAACAAAACGTAGGTCAAATGTAGTAACTGAGGGATGAAGATATAACAGCGTTAATTTAAAATAAAAGAGACGTTTCACCGCCGCCATATTGCATAGACAAATCGGCAGTGATAAAAATGTTAAATAAGCATATAAGGAAACGCCACACACACACAACCCAACACACGAAATAAGATGAACACCAGATAGCATAATAATACAACAAAGAATTTCATAAATTTCCTAATTTAGACTACTATACACAGACAATAATATAAGAAAGAAAGGAAATCAGAAAGGGCACATCCTTGGAACGGTCACTAGCAATCATATTTGTGACATTATTTTATGAACAAAATGTTACAGGATGCATCTACCAGGTTCACAAATAAGCAGAGGTGTAAAATGTAGCCTGCAAAGCATACTACTACTCTAAAGTAGTTCAAATCACTGTTAAGCGATATTGGCAGGTATTCAACGACTTCATTGAAATCAGATCGACTGAAGTTAAATCAGTAAGTACACAAAGACAGGAATAAAAAAAACACAAATCGAGCTTTTTGGTTCTTTTCCACGATTTCTCCGGAAACCTTCTTAAACATTTAAATCAGTCGCTCCTGCAAAGGTAAGCCAAGCGATCAAGTGTAGAGAGGTTAAAATATCCTAAAGGTAGGTCTTCTGTTTAGCATTAAAGAAAATATGTAGCAATTGGAATGTCCCTTTTTCTAATTGACAATCCAGTCAATCTTTCTTTAATCCTGTCATCATGTTTAGACAATTAACTCCAGGTGTTCTAATGGACAACGCCATTGGCTTTTATTGTTTTATATGTGTGTGCTTTTGCATGCAACATCGTCGGTTGATGGTTAGTTTGGAGGTTTATCAACAGGGCAACTTGTACTTGTTTGTTCATATTATAACCTGTTAAGGCATGTGTGAGGTTCGTGCACCATAGAACCCTGGTTTAAACCCCGTTGCAAATTGTTTTCCAATAACCGTTCCAAGCTGGTACATGTACCCCCCAACATTTTCTGATTGTCTTTAATTGTTTGTTGTTGCTTATATATATCTGATCATTTTATAAAATCATGCTCTCTTTCCTGTTTTTTGGCTGTGAGTGGAGGGTGTGCTTTAGTGTTGCTTACCCTGATATTAGGCATATTTCGCTTTTACGTAAAACACGGGTTAAGAAATACATTGTCTTATAATTGACAAAAATTCCAATTGTATTTTGGACAAAAAGGAAATCACAAAAAATCATTTATTAATCTTTGGCATCGAATTAACTGATAGCATAACCGCATTACCACCAGTATTACCGACCTTGTACGATTATGATACAAGTTGTACCATATGTTTGTTGTTTTTTTTCTTTTGCGAACAGTCGTCCAGTTGATGAAATGTGGTATGGTTCGCATGTACTACTAGATACTTTTTTGATCTTAGCTGTGACGTTAAAGCCCTAGATCTAAACTTAATAAGTAAGAATATATTATTAAAAATCATATTTGTCCATATAGACTCCAATACATAGTGAAGGTATATTTAGCAGTTATTTTTGACGAAGAGACCACTTCATGCGCGATCTCGATTCTGTGACGTTTAGGAAATCCTACTTTCGCTTTTAGTCGCGCTGACCAAATTCATTTTAGTAAATTAAAATTTTATTAGCCCGAACTAATGCAGCGAATTCGTGCCTATAGTTCCAAATACATGTAATATTTCATACAAGAGCGGGTTAAATTAAAGTAATTCCGCTTTAAATACGAGCAGACATTGAATTGCCGTTTTAATGTCTTCCTTTTAATTGATTATATGTTTATTAATAGTATTATTTGAATCTATATTTCAATCAGTTTACTACACAATTGCTTCTTCGATACCGTTTGTATATGTCGAGTCCCTTTCGTATTTGTCGGTATATCAACAAATAAACCCACAAATGTACATGTACAGTCCGGTCAATATTCACAGTGTCTAAGCGTACAGTTAATCGAAACGGAAGTTGCTGATCTGTACGCCGATAATCACATAGTTGCTTACAGAAAAACACGCGACGTCGGCTTTTTATTTGTAAAATATATTCAAATTAAACGTGCTTTTTGCAGAAATTATTTTTAGAAGAAGTACATCGTTGATTAATAGTCTTACTGTGATCTTGAAGTCTTGAACTAACGGCTAGTTAATTTGCATTCTGTAATCTTTTCGCACTTGATCAGTACAAAATTTGGGAAAACGAGTGGAGAAAATCGGCATTTGTGACCTCATATTTAATAATGTATATATTGGAAAGGTATATATTTGACTTCCCGTGAAAGAAAAATCATTTCCAACGCTCACAAAATGCGTTGAACGGTGCTTGAACGAATTAGCACCGAAAAAATGGTCTTTCTGTGCAGCAACCGAAAGCGACAAGACTGTACGCAAAGTTGCAGTACTTCAATGTCAGACTGTACGAACAGTTGCGATCATAAGTGCATCATTTACTGATCAACTGAAAAGCATCAATGAAGCAAGAACTTGTTAAAGGAATCAATCAAAGGAATCAACCAAATCTAATGTATTATTTATCAAAATAAAACCTTATATGATCACATTTTAGAACTGACAAGCAAGTTTTGAGCGATAAATTGATAGGGTTTTTACTCTGATCTACTGTTGAACCATATGAACGAATTGGTTTGCAAATAAGACACCGATAATTGCTAGAAATCTTAAATCCCCTGATTGTGACATTAAATAACACCTAGTATAAACCCTGCTGAAATCCCTGCCGGTGTTGGCAAAAATATACATTATGCACAAATATTATCCAATGTCATAAAGACTTTAACAATCTGGTCTTTGACAGGAAAATTCCATTAAGTGGTTTCAGATTTTGAAATCCATCACTTCGTGACTGAATTAAGTTAGTCTACAATTACGTCTGCAACTGCAAAGAATTTCATGTTTAAGGTCGTTAAAATGACGAGTTGGATTTTATTTTGGCCGACTTTCATTGGTAGATTTCAGGGATTATGTTAATCTGATTGGAGCATTCTATTAATCTTTAGAAACTATGGTTGAAGTACTAACGCGTATTTGTCCAGCTATATTATGGCTTCTACTGTTCGCACTTCAGAGAAGAAATGAAAACATTACAGCGGGCCTCTACATATCTTACACGGTCTTACCACTGATATAGCTCGGTTGGACTCTTGCCGTTTTTTTCACGCCTCCTTTCATGAAGAGCTAACAAGAGATTTAAAAACAAATCTGACTTTGAAACAGAAGCCAAGATCAGTTACTATTATACAATTTTATTATTTAAAGAATGAGCAAATTTGTTGAAAAAAATATGCATTTTTCAGGTTCTCGTGCAAGAATGATTAAAGTTAACTGAAGCTAAAATGACAACCTGTCGATATAATCAGAAAGCATTAACTGGAACCATAAATTGTTAATGATCTGTTTGACAACTATGCGTACAGATGTACAGTCTTAACATTTACAGTGACATAAAGAAAGTATCATTTTCTCGTTGCTAAGTCGTTCAAACTCAGTTCAACGAACTACACAAGTTGAATAAATGAATTTTCTCTCATACCAACACAAATATGGTCCAAAATCTATTTACAAAAAGAAATTTGAACCCAAAACGTCCCGTTTTGTTCAATGTTTTGCTCCTATTTTCACTGATCGAGTTGGGAACGATGATGGATTATAACAATACTAACCCTTCCTTTAAGACTATATGATCACAGCAGGCCTTACAATTAACGTTGTACTTACCACACTAATATTTTTTTCCAAATGCACATTAAATTTGGTTTATTTACCAATAAATAATTCGATGTCGCAGGTTTTTCTGTAAGCAACTGTGTGATCATCGGCGTACAGATCAGCAACTTCCGTTTCGGTTAACTGTACGCTTAGACACTGTGATAGTGATAACTGAACATGAAAATTTATTTTCTAACGCGGAAGTATTTTGCAAACGTCGGATTCCACGAGGCATATTAAGGATACCACAAGTTAAGTGCTTACAAATATAAACTGAAATTATATGAAAGAATGATAGGCCATCTGACACAAAATGTCTTTTAACTTTGATTGCACTAAAAACCTTTTTAAACCGATAAATCGCTGGATTACAAGAGGGATGATTAACATTTATGAATTTTTAATGGTTACGGGAACTCCCAAATGATAAACATAATTGACGATAATTGACATCGCTAATGGAAGACAATCATTTCGTATGATATCAATAGAACGTTTGAAACAAATCATAATTGACAAACCTGACAACTTTTGATTGCGATATCGATTGCGATGAGGCTGCTTTTTGCACCTCTAATCTGTTATACAAAAAGCCGCGTGACTTATTGTGGCAGTTTTATGACGTTCAATATGACTGATTGTTTCATGTTATTTTGTATATTTAATTCTTTAATATTTATTATTTGAGTCTCATTATTATACATACTTGCAATTTACGTTTTGGATAAATACTAACAAAAGTACAATGCCACTCAAATTGGGTTACAAGAGAGTGTACAACCCAACTGTATTTCACTCCCAAATGAAAACCATCGTATATCGATCAAACCTTTAAACCTCGCCTCTGTGCATGAATGAATGTTTGAAACAAATCCATAAGACCCGGCCTTGAACGAGGAAAAACACATATAGTACATAGAGCATCTACACTTCCTAGACGATGATCTGTGCAAGTTTTAAGAAGTAATATGTGCTCTATCTGTACACATCCTAATGCCTGATCATCTGTGCAAATTTGAAAGAAATCCACAAAAAATGTAATTAAGGAGAGCATGCCAAAATATTATTACTAAAATTTACAACTCTGATAAAAATTGTTGCAGGAAAACGTCTCCTCGTACATCTAGTCAGTACTGTTATCAATAAAATAATCCGTAACCGATGTCATGTAGTGTTGATAATGTATATCAGTACTTTTCGATCAACCATTTTGGGTAGTCCCGGTTAGCTGAATTGGTTGCGTTGTTGGAATTGCAGGGCTAGGCGCTGTCGCCGTGACGGTGCGGGTTCGCTCCCTTGTAGAGGCAATATCATTTTCAAGCTATTGGACGTAAGGCTACGGGACAAGAGCAATGTCATATGCCCCCCTATCTTGTGGCGACCTAAAAGAATTATAAACAAACGCAAATCGAGCAGTTGAAAGGCTGTTAAAACTAATTAACCATAAATACAGATATTAAAATTATAATAATAGTATTACTATAATAAAAGAAAATATGTATGTACGATCGAACATTTGTGCATTATAATGCCTTCATGAATACAAAATAATGATATGCTAAGTTTCTAACAAATCATTGGCATAAGTATTACAATCAAATAACATGTTTCTAGGCATTATTCTGGCATCTTTCTGACCAAAGCTTTATTACAACAAATAAACTGATCCCCGCCAATAACCACCACACATCTGACTAGGATCTCCAGCACAATTTAAGTTACATTCCGATTCCAGTCCTTGCACGGTAGGTCCAACGAAACCATTGCCACAAAAGCAGTACGAATAATACTGAAAAAATAATAGTAATAAAAACCAATTAATACTTTTCTTGAAGTTAAATACTGTAATGGTTAAGAGGTCGCAAACATTGCAAATGGCGAAAAACAGGCTAAAATTTCAAAAAATGAATTTTGGGGGAAATACTCATTGCCACCTAGATTTCAGTAATTAATGTTAGGGTTATCAAGAAAAAATAATGTTAGGGTTATCAAGAAATTCAATGAAAACTTACTTCCTACTTTCACTTTCTACTTTCATTTTGAACCAGGAAGTAAGATTTCCTTGAATTTGATGAAAACTCTAACATTATTTTGACGAATTGGCACTAAACTTTGTAGACCAGCATATACTTATTTCAGGCATGAGTTGCTTTGGTATATTGTTCATGAATTTCAGAGTTCTCATGCAAATGTTTTGTTGTTTTTTTTGTTTTAGTATGTGCTTGGTAATTAGAACATGAATTAGACTAAATTGAGCTTGCAAACATTTACTACATCCATAGCTAAATACATTTAATAACTAAAATCTTGGTGGCAATAAGTTTTTCCCCCAAAATTCATTTTTTGAAATTTTAGCCTGTTTTCGCCATTTGCAATGTTTGCGATACCTTAACCAAGGTATATAATTATTTTGTTTATATGTGTTTTTGTTTTTCTAAGTTTGCAAGTTGAGTATAAGCTCCTACCTTTATAATCTTACATAATATCGTTTGTCCACGAGTTCGTTTTGAGCTTTTAGTCGAATATATTCCTTCTGTTTATTAAGTTAATAAGTTTTGAGACAATAGGACTATAGTAATATGCTTGACTATTAAATTTTACAAGTCGAATTACTGTGTTAAAATAAAACGTTTTCTGCCAGTTGCATGTGGTTTTTGCTGAGGCGCTGTAAAACAGTGTTAACAATTGCCGCCTCTTGATTACCCGAAAATGCTTATTGACCCTAATGCTCTTCCACACAATTTCCATTACCTTGTACCTGGTTTATCTTTTCACTTGTTTTATCTTATTTCGATTTTATTTTGCAATAGTGTGACTTCAAGCTCTTACATATATAGGTATATTTAATTTGTTTTGGACCGACCATAAGTAGCAAAATGAAACAACTAATAAAGTTTGTTTTTTTTTATCCGCCGACGTCAAAATCTAAAACTCCATCTTTTCAAATGTCATAGTTCCAAATAAACACATTGTTAATTTATGTCCATAGGACTCTGGCAGAATTCAAAATCTTATCACTAAACATTATTTTCTAACGGTTAGTTCTTTTTGATCTTATTGATATCAAGATTATTTGGTCGCTATTTACCACATGAGAAAATTGTGTTGGTATTATGACAAAAATCATTTTCGTTTTCAGATCAGTACATAAAGAAAAATACCAACAAAATAAATTTAAATAGATCCATATCAGTGCCCAAGGTTATAAAACTGAGCATGGAAACCAGTCTCAAATCTCAAGCATCTGATTGGCTGAAATGGCAACTGGTCGCCATTTTAGCCAATCAGATGCTTGAGATTTGAGACTGGTTTCCAAACTCAGTTTTATAACCTTCAGCCCTAATCTTGACATCAAAACATGTTTGTGTAATCCTTCTGATTGCTGAACCTGACCATGGTACATGTATCATCTTTTGTAACGTATCACAATTTATAGTGCGACATAAAAGGAGATCTTTAACCTTTTCCCACTCCCATCCTAACCCCAGTCCCACTTGTAGACCAGCAAAATGGTGATCAATCAAATATGTACAGGTTGAATAACTCCAAAGCACGCTGTATCCCTGCGTGAATGTAGTCAGTTTTAATATATGTTATTTTTTTCTTTTCATCTGGGGAGCCTTTCAGCCGTTAGAAATCGGCCTGTTTATGGCTTGTTTGCGGGAATAACATGTAAGGGAAAAAACGAAAGCAATTTCATGCTTTATCTCGTTTGGTAGAGGCGTACTGTATATTTCTGGCACCGTATTTGCGATACCGCGTTTAAAATAGGGTATGTTCGGTTAGAGATAATTTTCTTACAAGTAAGTTAACCCCCAATTTCCAGTGTGTTTTTACATAGACGAAATGTCACAGCAATATATGCTTGTCTAGAAATTAAGATGATATAAATCATGTTAAATGTACATTGAATATTGGGAATTAAACATTGAGATCTATGGGAATAGGATTTACTTGGTTCAACCTACAGGTAACTAATATGTAATTTTAGAAGGAATCATTCAAATAAACAGCATCACCTGTGTTAATGCATGTGTATAGTTATCTTGCATGCAGTAGTAGATGCATTCTTCTGTTGTCATGGTAGCCGTTGATGTATATTTCCCGTTGAGAATACGAGAACTCGAATCATGAAAACAGCCGAGGTATGAAAAGTCTGAAAAGAATAGTTTTGATATACGAAATAATGCAAGTTCGTGCGATGGAAATGGTGCTACAAATTGTCTCTTAAATATATAAAAAAAATATTTAAAAAACAACACCAACATTTTCCTTAAAAAAACGACATTACGATCTCATTAAGTCATTCAACCGACAGTTTTAAATAGCGCCCCAGGTTCACAATGGTTGTAAAAGAAAAAAAGGTAAATTAAAACCTATTGTCCCTAGGACGCTGTTATCTGCGATTCGGTTTATACATGTAATTCATAGGTTGTAAATAATTAATTATAAATAATTAGCTCTGGGATTTCAATTAAGCGGTTTATTGTTTTGCTTCAGAATCGGTTTTCAATATGATCTAAAACTGATTTTCTAAGTAATTATTAGTTGTCCTATACAACAACTATAGTAAACGTTTTAAAGAGTCTTTCCAAACGGTAACTGTGCCCAAGATCAAAAAGCTAAATCTGGAAACCAGTTTCAAATCTCAAGCATCTGATTGGATGAAATGGCGACCGGTCGCCGTTTCAGCCAATTAGATGCTTGAGATTTGAGACTGGTCTGCAAACCTAACACAACAGGCCCAATTTGATATTTCCTTAGGCTCATAAATAATTGTTTTAAGGTAAACTTTAAAATGAATAATTTTGGCAAAAAGTCTATGCGAAATTCGGTTCCTATTAATATGTTTTACATTATAATATGGGTTCATCAGTACAAATTGAAGCAATTCTAATAATAATGGCTCGTTGTTAAATGAAGCTTCTATTAGAAAATAAGCTAGAGATTCAGCTTTCAGTAATCTTTATTATTTCAATAAACTTAGGAACCTTAAAATTGTCGTAAAGATCGTTAGGCCTGTCACTTGATTAATTACTTCAAATTGTGGATAGTTACATTAATTGCTTCTGACTGAATATATACATATCAGAAAACAATTCAAAATACATGTCTTACTAGATTTTCGTTTGTAAAAGACCGATCCCGCCAGAATATCTTTCACGTTGGTGTCAAACTGAGAATTGCAGCCAATACATTTTCTAGACTCGAGCACAAAGAATATTCCGATGCAAGTTACTGTCTTTGCACATTCTTTTGCACAATGAACTTTCCCCAAACTTGTTAACACAAACAACACTTTCGTTCCTGGGCACTGGTAACCGTCCAGTGCACTGTTCCTGTCATATTTTGTGTCCATTTCTTTTAGGTCAACTACTTTAATGGTAAAATATGCGAAAACGACATAACTTGTGAATAAATGCATTTTAACGGTAATATTATTTTCTCTTGTTTATGATTAAAAGTCTCTTGTTTATGATTAAAAGAAGAACAAACTTAGAAATTTCGAAACCCATTTAAATAACGCTTCAATTGTGTTTCAAGAAGAATCATCCAGCAATATCTGCCTGATTGGAAAAAGTGTGAGAGAGTTTAAAAATCAATCTCCTTCGCAGAGTTGTCGTTCCTTACACTCACTTTACATCTCTGCGAAAGGCTAAACGTCAAGAGTTTTTACCAAACTAAGAAGGTTTGTTGTATACAGTCATAATTATGAATTTGAAAGCTTGAGGTAAAACAAATGACTAAAATCTGCAATATCTTTCTTTAAAACCGACGAAATGTAATTAGTGAACTATTTCTTTGAGTTAAAGTAAAAGTAGTTGAAAGTAGTCCCAGCCTATAACAGAGGTGAATGTAATGAGCCGATAGTGTAAGAGTGTTTAAAAATGTTGGAGATATTTTTACATTTATTATTAATGTAGCTGATCAAACAAATACCCTCGTATCAGAAGAAGCAGACGGGCGATGCGACGAAACAATGTTTTATTTCTTCTGAAGTATTAATAGGGATTAGTACTGTTGTAAAGAAAATATCTGGTTGATAACTGACACTTCAAAAACATATCATATAACAAAAATATGTGATTATAGTCTATTTAAGTAACAGTTTTCATAAAAAAGTAAATACAAAATAAAAACAAATTCTTGAATTCTTAAAGTTGCTGTCTTGTTTTTCTTTTCTTTTGTTGTTTTTATCTCTCTCTTTTGGGGGGGGGGATGAATAGGGCTGGGGTACAATCTCCAACCCGGAACCATCCTGCCAAGCCTAGAACTACTTTCTTTTGTCTTGTATTGTTTTACTTTCAGTTTCTTAGTAAAATAAATTTTCCGTGACGCGAAGATAAAGTAAGCATAATCAAATATATTTTCTCAATGGCAGTTATGCAAATTTGTTCGGTAGATTTTATTTTTTCTATCAATTATTGAACTTTTAGATGTTGCTGCAGAACTGGTGAAAAAGCTTGATAAGACTCTATGTCAACCGAAATTGCAAGTATGTACCAGTGCTACTATGCCATACCGAATGGTTTTAAATGCTTACCACACTCATCCCAATCACGTTCATCGATAAAGAGAAAATTATTAAAATCTCAATAACGGCAAGATGCCGTTAAATGAAACTTTTCACGACTGAATGTTACTAATGTATCTTTATTTTGCATATGTTAAGATACGTAAGAATAGTAAAGAAAAATAGCGAGATCTAAAAATTACCTCAACTTCTTTTTACACACATTCACAAAAACTAAACAACACAAAACAAATTTTTAAATGCCCACATGAGTAATATGATACTGACAACAATTTTTTGTGTCCTCGTGACTAACATATGTTAACTTTACGAGATATTAGTAAAAAAAAAAGTATATGCATGTCAGGAATCGCCACACTCACAAAACACAGCCTCCCACGCAGCGAAAAAGAAGGAATGGTAGAGAGAGCATATTTGTTATAAGTATGTCAATTCAAATAAGACGCCACAAACAATTAACGAAAAAGAGAACCCTTGGGGTTACCATCTTGGAACGGTCAGTGGCGAAACAAATTGCCACTGGGGGTTTAAACTAGGTTCTAGGGTTCACCAACCTCACACTTGCTCCAACAGGTTCTCCTATCACAAACAAGTACAAGTTGTCTTGGTGAAATGACTCCAACTAACCCAACAGCTTAACAATTTTGCATGCAAAAGCACACAAACATATAAAACATAAGAAGCAAATAGCATTGCAAAGCCAAAAGGGGGAGTACTCAATGATCTTAACGAGTCCGGAGCATCTGGAGTCAAATTAGCAAGAACACCATGACAGGGATAAAAGAATCAAATCGAGCTTCTAGGTTCTTTAAAGAAAAGATTTCCTCATAAACCTTCATAAACTCTCAAACCCCTGCCACTGTCGTGCAAACAAAGAGGTAAGCATAATGATCAACTGTAGATGGGTTAATCACCAGGCCTGCAGAGCGCTGCAGAATATCATGTTGGTAACCTTTCTTTTTGAATTTAGAGATGTTTTTTTTTTACGAATAACTGGGAGAAATTAACATTGCCTTTCATTTTCTTAAGTTTATAAATTAAATCTTTATAAAAAAACTGGCTGTGAAATACCTTGTTGCAAAAGTGATTTTAAACTGCACCTGTATTTTTTAATTAAATCTGGGTAACGGAGATAAAACTTGCAAAAGGTTTTCCTTAATTTATGATACCGATAACCTTGTTGAAAAATTTTTTCTGTTATGCAAAGATTACGTTCATTGAAGTCATTAACATCATTGCAAGCTCTAGAAGAGCGAAAATGCTGTGAGATATAAACCTCGTAAGATATTGCACGAGGCACATCGCCGTTTAAAAACGGAAAATTTACTCTATTAAAAATAAAATCATCTCTTTTATCATATATTTTAGTAGTGACGTATCCGTTTTGAATAGAAAGATTAAGATCAAGAAAGTTTGCTTGCTTATCTGAAGTGTTTGTTTTTTATTAAGTTGTAGTTCATTATGATAAATTTTATTAACCAGAGATGGAAAATGGTTATTATCTATATTCAACAAATCATCAAGGTACCTATAGGTGCTGTTAAAGGCTGCAATGATGTGTGTTTGACCTTCAATTTCCTGGTCGCTTCCTGGTCGCGTAAAAGGATGACAATCACTGATTTCTCTTTTAGTAGTTGAACGTTCTTAACAAAGAACACAACATTTTCTTGTCAGTTTCATTACACTCACGTGGGAATTTAAAATTATGTTTTGTATTGCTACGTTTTGTGAATTTATGCAAATAGAATTTTACGGAATGTTTAGGTCTAGCTTTTTTCTTTACCTTTATGACGTGTCTTACTTTGTGAAAAGTTTCATTCAACGGAATCTTGCCGTTATAGAGATTTTGATAATTTTCTTTTTATCGATGAACGTGATTGGGAGGAGTGTGGTAACCCCTTAAATTTTACCAATGTAAAGGCTACTGTAAAAGTGGTAACTTTTTATTGACGGTCAATATAAATAAATCATATTCATTTTTTCAAGAAACTTTGATAATTGTTGATCGATATTATAAGTGAAATATATCGTATAATAATATATTGACATCAAGAACCAGTATTTTTATTTTATCATTGCTTGATTATTGTTGCTGACAGTGAATATTAATTTAAGGGTTTCTTTCAGTTTTGGGCCAAGTGATAAATAGTTGGTTAATGGCACAGTCTGTTGTACTGTAAAGTGCTTGGGACTCTTCAACAGTTTGTCTTTACCCCATGATATAATTAAATACCTCAGTGTAATGTACTGCTCTAATATAAAGTAGATTTTTTTTCTCACCAATATTGTTCTACGTAAAAAACTCAAAAGTGAATAAAAATAGAAAGTTTTATTACATGTTATGAATGGCATTTTGCATAGTTTTAAAGTTTAAACACAAGATTATTTTGATATATTTGAGAATTCTGTGTGTTCCCGTATAATAGATTATGCTTTTGTAGTACTGGTGTTCAGTTCAGTTAGTATATTTTTTAAATCAAATTCTTGGCAGCTAGAAACAATCTTAAAAATCTTGCACTATTTATCAAAATTAAGTATTAGTTACAGGTATGGCATTTTTCCTAATTCGCATTATATTAAGTACAATTTACGACTTTAAACATGTTTTTAAAGTCTGCCCAACCTAATCGTGAAACACTTTTTCTGAATTTATTATGCATCGTTTTGAAAAAAAGAGAATACCACCAATCGAAGCAGAAAAAAAGTCCATGGGGTGGTCACAAAAGACTTGCATTCAAATTCAAGAAATTGCCTGTTTACAATAAAATTTCACACCTTGAATATCTGGAATCCAAGAAAAATTATTCAGATAAAGAATTTTCATTTTTAAATTATCACGAAGCTCATATGGTCAATAACGGCACCATACTGGGATGAAACATAAACTTCTACAGTATGTTTCAAAGATATGGCATCGGAGAAGCCATCTTTAGTTTACATCCTCATCCGCGATAATATTTTTGAATGTTATCCGCTCGCTAACTTACTTGAAACCCCGCCTCATTCCAGCAAAGAGCCAATAAATAAAGAAAGTAGTTGAATGTAGCCTGAAAAATCTATGTAACGGGTTTTAAGTTCAATTTTTGGAGACTTGCTCTGCCTTCTCAGTTTTCTGCCGATCACCAATGTTACATTTATAATTTTATTGAATTAACAATAAATTGAGGAACACTTTTTTATAATCAGTATATGCGTGTTTATCATGTAATATAGATTGGTGACAGTTGGTAATGTGTTAGCACGGCGGGTTGAGACCGGGACATTACCATTAACATTTTTGTTTTGAAAGATATCTCAATAATTTTTGCGTGTATTTGTACATCACCCAGGATTTCCAAAAAGGTAAAGATATCGAAAATCGGACAATTATACGGTACCGGCGGCGCGGCGCAGTAAAACAAGCGTGCCTGCTAAACAATGAAAACTTAAAGTTAGACAATTTATTTATTTAATTTACTTGTTCGAAGGTATTTCGTTATAGCTGTACTTTTACGTTATTACTGAATAATTTATACAAAATAATTACTAGAAAATTGCAAACACTATCTTATTAAAATGTAAAAGTCCAGCTACATCCAGGCCACACCACGTGGAGGCACTTTCGTTATGGCCCTTTTTTATTTTTGGAAATCGCCAATGTTTCTAAAGATGGATGTTAAGTCATAGTTGTTTTATTTATTTTGAAAATTTTCCTAAATAACGAGATAAATATTCGGACTTGGATTTCGAACAAGAGTGCGGCGTACCCTATAGGGTAATGATATGCATAAAGCAATACACACCTTATGACACACTCTAGTCTAATTTCTCAAAGCCCTAATATAACATCATGAACATGAAATGACTATTTACTTTAAACATACAGATCACAGAAATTCAAAAGAATGTAAAACAAAGTGCGTACCCTATGCATACATCAATTGATACCGCAAGACACACTCGTTTTACTATAAAAATTGAATAGAATTATTTGACGGCTTTGTATGATTTTAATAGATTGAAGAAGAAAGAAGTACCGAAAAAATGTAAAGATAACAATATAATTTCTAATATTTAGAACTTTTTTGCTAGTAGTTGCGAAATACATTTGTCTTTTTTATCTTCAAAACAAGCAAGTAAATGTTCTCTCTACTTTTTTGACTCAAAAATAATATCTAAACTAAATTCGTTCGTTCTACATTTAATTACAACTTAGGGGTATATTGGTTCGTAGGGAATTAAGAGGATGAAAACTGAAGATTTAGAATGTAACATTTAGCCCTTCCTTCGGAAGTTTACAACCTATATTTCGTCTTTTACTGTCCCGGATTCCGGATTTTATTTAACTGCTTCTGGTCCTTATCGAAGAGAAGCTCGTAAGGACAGAAAATACAAACACAAACAAAGAGAAAAATATAACTCTACAGTTGTTAACACAATTTGACGAAGTAACATGTCGTATTGAAGTGACAATGACTGTCTATGAATAATTCTTAATCGACTTCAAATTTCGGTTTCTTACTGAACAGGAGCGAAATTTAGGTAAATATAGAAAATGATCAGTGTCCCATAGAAGCTCATTGAAATCAAGAGCTGGTTGATATGACTGATGAATGAAAAGAAATACTGTTCACGTTTGAGATCTATAAAAGAAAAGAAATGGGATATGGAATTCAATCCTAGTAAATGTCAAGTCATCAACATAACCAGAAACAAGCGCACCAAACTTTTTGATTATTCGCTTCATGGACATATATTAGAACATGTAAACTCTGCAAAATATCTAGGGGTAACAATATCCAAAGACCTTTCATGGAACAAACATATCGACAACATCACTTCATCCGCAAACAAAACTCAAGTATTTTTATGAAGAAACATCAAAACTGAAAATGTTAAAATTCGTGAAACTGCTTTTAAAACTCTAGTTAGACCTCAATTCTAAAATGCCTCTTCAGTTTGGAGTCCCTACACTTCCAAACATATACAAAAATTGGAACAGGTTCAAAGAAGGGCTATAAGGTGGGTAAAGGGTGGTTCTCTGGTTTCAGCAGTGTCACCAGCATGCGGAAGGTACTGGGTTGGACGACATTAGAGCAGCCACGTACGGACAACAGACTG
Organism: Corbicula japonica; assembly: GCA_038501625.1. NCBI lineage: Eukaryota > Metazoa > Mollusca > Bivalvia > Venerida > Cyrenidae > Corbicula > Corbicula japonica. The sequence continues at coordinate 11,068,061 of JAZAYU010000006.1, read as the reverse complement.
CTCATGTTTTATAAAATAATACACAACTTAGTAGCAGTTCCTATACCACCATACCTAGAGAGACCCAACAGAATGACCAGGCACATGCATCCTCTTTCTTACAGACAAATCCACACTACTGCAGATTATAACAAGTTCTCGTTCTTTCCGCATACAGTGGAACTCCCTGCCCACTATAGTAGTCATGCAGCCTAATCTTGCAAATTTCAAGAAGGCTTTGCATGCAACAAACAGACCCTAAAATGACTGGCAGTGTTTTTATCTTTTATCTGTTACTGCTCACTCTTATCAGCCTTTTACCCTTTTGCACTCATCCTTTTAACACATGCACTGATGCGCACCTGCCAAAAATACCATTCATTTGGGAGTTTGGCAGTATTTATAGATAGATAGATAGGTGGGAAACAATCAATAACATATTGTGACAATAGGACGATCAACAGAAAAGTTGTAAGGTAGAGAAAAGCTGAAGATAATATGGGAAGGAGTTTGGGCTCTAGAATCTCATCTGTGCCATCTGATCAGGATCTGCACTGGTTGCATCAAGGTTGGAAATAACCTAATGAATCATAAGTTAACAGTTTAAATCCTAATCAGATTACACATATGTGCGGGCTGATCTGGATCTATCTATCTATATTCCTTGATGTCAAACCCCTCGCAGGTATGTAGACATTCGTGCCTTAAAGACAGAGATTGTTAAAAAGTTAAAAAGGGATATACAGAGGTGTTATGTAACTATGTTAAAAGGATAAAAGAAAGAGTATGCAGAGCTTTGGTTATTGGTGTTCAATACAGCACTGCTGCAGATACCTGCATTGAACTGCTCAATGGTCGAGCTAGAGGGGATATCAGGGGGAAGGGCATTCCAGTCAGTATGTAGTGTATCCAGGATTTAAAAAGGGCAGGGTGCTGTGAAAAAAGGGCACGGTGCTGTCAAAAAGGGGCAGGGGCATATACTTGTTTTTCACTAGCAAAAGGGCTCTTTTCAGCATACTAACACTTAAGTTGTTGTTGTTGTGGGGTTTTTCGTTTGTTTTGGGGTGGGGTAGGTGTTGGTGAATATGCTTTTTCAAACAAATGTGAATCAATGAATTATCATGTGACTTACTCTGACAACAGAACAGCCAGAGTACAATCTTGTTTAAATTGAAAGTGTATCCTTAGCTCTGTCTGTCACTTAGTGATACTTGATGATATTGTAGGTGAGATTTTGGCCAATTTATGTGATAGTCAAAATTTATAAGTTACTTACAAAAATGATAAAACCTTAGAATAATTTTGGAAAATAAAATGTATCCGAAATTATTGCTGTCCGAAATCGATTACACTTTCACAGGTTGTAATTTCTAATGAAATTTAGATTGTACATGATGAAAATGAAATTGTTTCAAGAGAACTAGATGATGTTTCCTTGAGTTTTCCATGTAATTTGAGCAGTTTTAAGACATCAAGGTATCAAAATCCAACTTACTAGATAATAGAAACATTGGCAAAAAGTCATACAATTTACGTTTTGAAAGGGATGTGACTGTTCTTGGGAAATAAGAATACTTACAGTAGTCTGTGGTTGCTGTTATTAACCAGTAGGACCTTGGGTGGGTGTGACAAGAGTGACAGGAAAGGGAAAGGGAAGTTAAGATGCCTTCAGTACGAATAGCAACCAGCTCATTTGTAATATTATACATGAGGGACAATCGATTATCAATATATGTCTGAGATCAAGACGTCGGAGATTTAATGATTTCAGCATGTCTGTAATACTGGAAGTGTGGCTGTAATCATGTTTGATCCATCAAATGCTCTTCTTCAAACATTTTCAATTTGATCAATAAGGGTTTTTTGTGTAAGACCAGATCTCGGAGCCATATTCAAGTTGGGGTTGCACTAGTGTCTGATAAGCCATTGACTTAATACACTGTTCGTCCATGTGATAAAGGCATTTCTATGAAGAAAAGGGTTAAATCTAGATTGAATTATTCACTCACTATGCTCCTTACAGAACTTTGATGATACAGATGATTGTGTTTTCTAAAACCCAAAAAGTTCAATTTACTTAAGTTCAAATGTATTTTGTTTTTACAGCTTTCCAATTAAATGCTGTGTTAGACCACTCTCTTACACTATCGGCTCATTACATTCACCTCTGTTATAGGCTGGGACTACTTTCAACTAATTTTACTTTAACTCAAAGAAATAGCTCACCATTTACATTCACAATAGCTTGGGTTTCTCCGGTTTAAATGAGATATTGAAGATTTCAGTCATTTGTTTTACCCCAAGCTTAAAATTTCATAATTATGACTGTATACAATGAACCTTCTTAGTTTGGTAAAAAATCTTGACATTGAGCCTTTCGCAGAGATGTAAAGTGAGTGTAAGGAACGACAACTCTGCGAAGGAGATTGGTGTTAGACCTACAAAAATTACTCAGGAGCTTCGGGTTTCAGATGGGTACTCCCTCTTCCCTTTCCTGGATCTCTGCCTAGTGCTTTGCCAGTGACCAAAAATAATTGTCTTATTGTTTTCCAGTAAATCATTAATATGTATTCTGATTTTTTGTTTCAGAAAATCATCAAGATGTCTTCTGAGTTCTGGCATCAATTTTGTAGACACGGGGAGAATTTTACAACTTGGAAAGATGGTGACTTTGGACACTGTTTTGAACAACTAGTTTTGATTTGCCCCAGCTTTATCATTCTACTTATATTCAGCTCTTACTACATCGCAGCTGCAAAACACAGTTCCAGAGGTGCATATTTACCATTACCTTGGTATGTGAAGTATCGGGTGCTATGCACAGTGTGTTTATGTATTCTGTCAGTGGCCGAGATAGTTGTTACAAGAATTTTAAGGGAGATAACTGTTAGCTATTCTGACATTTTAACTGCTTGTGTTGTTGCAGGCTCATGGCTTATGCACAGCCTGTATGTTTACAGACTTAAGTACTTATACTGGAACTCATGGCGAGGTGCTATTTCTATGTTACTAATTTACTCCCTGTCACTGGTTTCTTTAGCTGCAAAGTTACATACGAACATTATTCAAAGATTAAACAAATCGCCAGGCCATAATAAAGTGGAGGAAATCTCAGTGTATATTTCAGCATTTCTGCAAGTGTCGTATCTCCTAACACTGATACCTGGAAGTGAGAGGGTCACTTTGATAAATGATGATAGTCATTATGGAGCTATAAATGAAAGCTTGGATGAAAGTCGTAACTTACTAGATGGGTCAAGAACAAGTTATAGGAGTTTATCTCCGAGAGGTGTGAAGGAAGTGACTGCGGAACTTGATGTTAATTGTCTTTCGTGGATGACATTTCACTGGGTTCAACAACTTCTTGTCAAAGGAGCAAAAAGATCAATAAACAGCGCAAATGATTTATTTTTATTACCAGTCAGGCTTAGTACTTGTACTCTATTCATGCACTTCACACAAATACTCACTGGAAAATTTGACAAAAGGTTTTGTAAAAACGGGGATATTTCAACTACAACAAGCCCTAGCACCAGTATCAATAGTATTCCAGAAGTTCAGTTTTCAAACTCAAATGTAGGAACTAGAGAATTGTTAGATGAGAATGAAAATAAACCAGTTAGCTTGTTCAAAGCTCTAAATAAAGCATTTGGAATTAAATATTATTCTCTCGGAATATTAAAATTATTAGCAGACTGTTTTGGCTTTGCAGGACCTATTTTGTTAAATTTATTAGTTACATACATGGAAACTAAATCAGAAAAAGAAGAAAATGGATATCTTTATGCTACAGGATTGTTTCTGGCGACTTTATTTGGGGCATTATGCTCAACTCAATTTGATTATAATTGTAATGTTGTTGGTCTTAAAATACGAAGTGCCATTATCACTACAGTGTATAGGAAATCTCTGTCTGTGAACACAGTGAGTGCAGGAAAGTTCACCAGTGGGCAGATCATCAACTTTATGAGCACAGATACGGATAGGATCGTGAATTTCTGCCCTAGTTTCCATGCTATGTGGAGTCTACCATTCCAGATTGCTGTTTCTTTGTATCTTCTTCACCAGCAGGTAAGAGCAGCCCTAGTTTCCATGCTGTGTGGAGTCTTCATTCCATATTGCTTTTTCTTTGAATCTTCTTCACCAGCAGGTAAGTGCAGCCCTAGTTTTCATGCTATGTGGAGTCTTCCCTTCCGTATTGCTTTTTCTTTGTATCTGCTTCACCAGCAGGTAAGTGCAGCCCTAGTTTCCATGCTATGTGGAGTCTTCATTCCAGATTGCTGTTTCTTTGTACCTTCTTCACCAGCAGGTAAGTGCAGCCCTAGTTTCCATGCTATGTGGAGTCTTCCATTCCAGATTGCTGTTTCTTTGTACCTTCTTCACCAGCAGGTATGTGCAGCCCTAGTTTCCATGCTATGTGGAGTCTTCCATTCCAGATTGCTGTTTCTTTGTACCTTCTTCACCAGCAGGTAAGTGAAGCCCTAGTTTCCATGCTATGTGGAGTCTTTCATTCAAGATTGCTGTTTCTTTGTACCTTCTTCACCAACAAGTATACTCACTATACTTATTACCATGATATACCTATTACTGCGAGTGCCTGGATAATAACATATACACATGCATACATGATTATGTCACTTCTTTTTCTGTTAGGATTTGTTTATGTTATCTCCCAACATCTCTCAAACAAATTGAACAGCAAAATATATCAAATTACTAAATATCTACTTTTTGACAGAAAAAATTAACTTCATACCGAACTGGTAGCACAACTATTTGTGCGCGACATGGACTTTTCTATATATGCGATGTTCGTCCATCGCGCACAACCCAGTTACTATTCAAATCAATGCGGAAAATTTTCCTTCTATTTCTATACGCCGCTGATCGGCATTTGAATCGCAACTTTGGCGGCTCCATAAAGCATCTTAAACCATATGTATCTTTAAAAAATTTACATACCTGAAAAGCCACATTCAAGTAGAATCAATATATGTAATTCTTTATAAATAACGGTTTCGTTTTTTATGCAAAACTCTTTTAAACCTCCACTCATGTCAACAAATTTCGATTTCCGCGCTTAAAGTTTACCTGACTCACGTTTATCGATAAATAACAGAATTTAAATGTGGTCGATTTCCACCACAGTTTTGATCGTAACTGCTTGAGACGTAAAGGACAGACATCTGTAAAAAGTCAGTATGATAATGGGTCTGTGCTTGCAGTCGAATTATTGAGACTAACGGAACTCGATTACCACAATTTATTGAAAAGCATAAATTCAAAAGGTTTTTCTATAATCAACTCCATGAAGTAAACTTTTTTCTCTTACTAATGATTTTTCCAGCAGATTTTAAGTCAAGTTAGCTACAGTTTATCACGAGATTGCTGTTCCTGTATCCTAATTGGCTGAATCGTGGTAATATGTATACAATGAAAAACTAATGACTGACACAGTGGTTCATTGCAAAATCGATTTTTATTATAAAGGATTCTGAATTTTTAAAAGATTTCATCTGTTTTCTAAAGATAATGGTTAGTTTTAGTTATATTCATAACAACTGATTGTTGTTGTCGTAAATTTGTTTTAATACCATGGCAAACTTTAAGACTTGTGGTAATAGGTATGACCTGGATAAGTGCAGTCAGATTCTGAGATCATAAAACTAAGAATTGAGACCAGTCTCATATCTCTAGATGAGATGGAGACTAATAAGATGCTTCAGATTTGAGGCTGGTCTCCAATTTCATTTCTATGATCTTGGGTTCAGGCCTGACAACATCTCAAGTTGCAAACATTGTGCAGTGTCCAATTGTTTGTTAGTGGCAGGTCATTGTAGCATGACCACAAACAAACAAGTGTTTTATTCTAACACAGCAAGCATAAATACTAAAAGGGGATGAGATAAAATTACACAAAAATCATGAACTAGTCTAGAGTATCTTTAATAAAAAAAGGGACACTATTAAAAAAAATTCTGGATAACAAATACTTAAATCTCTGAGATTAATTTGTCAAATTAGTGGTAGGACTTAATTACTCTATTTCCAAGTACAGGTAGGACTAAAGTTCTCTAATTCCAATTACAGGTAGGACTCGCTTTCCTGGCAGGTTTGGGGTTTGCTCTTATTTTAATACCAATCAACAGATGGCTTGCTAAAAAGATAGGTCAGCTCAGCAAGGCTATGATGGAACAAAAAGACAACAGAGTCAGGGTACATTGAATGTTGTTATTCTTTCTCGTTTAATTCTTAATATGTTGAATAAGCATATCTAGAAAATAAAACACTGCCTTCCCGGACAATCAACAAGAAGAAAGAAATTGGAAACATATATCATTTATAAGATGGCAGTTTTCAAAGTTAAGAAATCTTAAAATTGGTTAAAATTTGCTTTTAGGTAAATTTCATCGGTAAAAAGACATCTTTATGTGGTAAGCATGATTACTGTTTGTTTTGCTAACTGTCTTAGACTGTCTTACGTGGCAGAATCCTGCTCTATGATAAAGGCTAATTGAAGTTCACCTTGTATTGCACCAGGTCCTGTAAATATTGACTTGGCAATCTCTATAATGCAACTTTAGAGTAGAACTTGATTGAACTGTGTATTTTTACCTGCTCTAGAAGTTTGTGTTATTCTATACCTTCTGCAGTCTTACATTCAAAGATCAATTCAATGAAACATTTTTTAAGATTTGGTCACAGGGGAGATTTCCATTTTTTGGTCAGCTTTAATTCCGATTTCACGAGTAATGGATATTGATTTTAATTTTATACTTTAAGACTTAGATTTCACCAAGTTTTAGTTTGTCAACCAGACACTAATAATTATTGTACATTGTCAAATTGAACTTTGAAAATACATCTGCATTAGAATGGGAGCCCAGATGATTCTATATCTTAAAAAGCTTTGACATTTTATAAATCTTGATTTGACACTTATTGCCATGTTTATCAACAGGTCATGAATGAAGTACTGTTTGGAATGAGGGTAGTAAAGTTTTATGCCTGGGAAAACCACTTTGAAACCAGAATCAGTGAACTGAGAGATGCTGAGCTGAAGAGCCTTAGGGTATGAGATTTTAGGTTATTTTATTAAAATCATGAGATTAGTCTCTGAACCATCTTGTCTGGATTAGAATTAGATCATTCCTGTTCGGAACACACAAAACACCCACATGAATGAATAAATACATTTCTCGTTATACTTGTTTTACTTTGCATACTGGTATTTATATTCGGTAAGGAAGCTGTTGAGAGCTTAAGTTGTCTCATTGTCCTTTTCTTGCCAACTGAAAAAAGAAAAATAACTTACTGTGTTGTATTGCATAACAATACATTTAGCATCTTGACCTGTTTTAATGATCAAATATACACTATTGGTTCTAACAAAAAAACCTTGTTCGGAGGAAGAGGGCCCATTAACTTGGAAATAACGACAAGGGTAAGTCTTTTTGGTAAACAGGTCACTTCATTAACACCGTACATCGTAAAGACAATTTATATCGCATGTGGGACAATTGTAGATCCATATCAGCCAGCACATCATACTGATCAGGCGGCATTAATGTACCAGCTGATCTGGATCTAAACTGTTTGCTTATGTGATAAACCTGTATAATTATATAGAGTGAATGGGGGGTTCTGTAGAATATCCATATTTCACTGACATTAAAAATGGTCATCGTAAGACACAGATGATACTTTCATATGTATCATGTTTCTCTTCATCCATGCATGGATAACCCTCATGCCATCAGTTTGACTTCTGGAACTGATTTCAGGGCAGAAAATACCTTGATGCTATGTGTGTATATTTCTGGGCAACAACTCCAGTTCTGATCTCCATCCTGACATTTACAACTTATTCCTTGATGGGGAACCAGCTGACAGCTGCTAAGGTAACCAGGGCCCAAGATAATAAAACTGAGCATGGAAACCAGTCTCAAATCTCAAGCATCTGATTGGCTGAAATGGCAACCAGTCTTTGCTTGAGATTTGAGACTGGTTTCCAATCTTCAGCCCAGTTGTAGATTGACTTGCTAAGGCGATTGGTTTGATAGTGTTCGACAATTTCAACATTTTTGCATTCTTATAGTGTTGAAAAAGAATACCTGATGTTATTTATCTCACCTCATCAATGGGTTGAATGTTTAAACAAATTTAATTTTCAAATATACAGGAATATGTCTAGTTTTAAACATTGTTAATTAAATAGACCTTGAGCTGCCAATAGACCCCTGAGTATGTTTTTCTGAAAGCCTATTCCATTCTACATATTTTGCAATTGGTTTGCACTCTGGCGAGTGGGGCGTTTTTCCGTAACGTCTGTTTGATTATGTTACCTTTGAAAAAAGTTTGTTTGAGAATGAAATATTTGACAATTATAAAAGTTCTAAAGTAAACCTATTTTTTCTACACCAGGAAGCTCTTATCTACATTGCTAATGCAATAAAACATCGGTAACCTAAGGTATTGGTCTAAAATAGTGATTAAGTTATGTTACTTAACATAAAAACCTAATAAAATAAGATGTATGAAACATTTCTTACGTGCAGTAGCAAGTAATTTGTGCTTATAAGTAAAATATAGTACAATAAATGAGAATTCAGGACAAATGTAATACAGTGACATACATTGGGACATAAGCCCGTAACACTATATTGAAATATGTTACCGAAAGAAAAGAAAATGGGAAAACAGGTCATAAATGTATTAGACCTTTAGCTGCCAATAGACCCCCTCCCTCCCTGGGGGAATTTTGAAGGGTATGTTTTTCTGAAAGCCTATGCCATTCTTCGCATTTTGAAACGTGTTTGCTTTCTGGCGAGTGGGGCGTTTTACCATAATGCCTATTTGAATATGTGATCTTTGAGAAAATTTTATGCTATGAAGAAATAATTGGCAATTATAAAAGTTCTGAAATAAACCTATTTTTTTCCACACAAGGAAGATGTTTTTTGTTGTTTTTTTTTAATTTTTAATGCAATAAAACATCTGCATACTAAGGTATAGGTCTATAAATAGTCATTAAGATATGTTACTTAACATCAAAACCTAGTTTAAAAAAATGTATGAAACATTTCTTACTTGTATTAGCAAGTAATTTCTGTTTTATTTGTTTAATTTATTAATATAAATAAGAATGCAGTATTTAAATGTAATAAAGTCACATTGAAACACACTTCTTGTTCAATGTATGTAAATAAATACATATTTTTGGAAATTCCAAAAACCAAAATATCTGAAAAAATGCAAAAAAAAACATCTCAAAGATAGCAAAGAAATTATCTATAAATTAAATAAATTATAAAGAAATAAACTCTGAAAGACATATTGTTTGATTAAAAGGTAAACTTTGTTAAACATATTGTTTATACAAAAAATGTAATATCCATAACTTTAGTTATATGTGACTTTAGTATTATGTTATATCATATACTTATGCCTATGGTTAATAATTTTGAAGTTTTGGTGTGATTGTTTTTGTTTAAATACACCTCTTCATGAGTTTTAATTATTAGTTAGCTTTATATCATAATAAAAATAAATATCAAATCATAAATCACCATTTTTAAATATGTTACCAAAATAAACGTATTAACCAATTTTAGTTACTGCACAATAGCAATATAAATTACACACCTTCTTTCATGATAAATGGGGTCCTACCGATATACAGAGTTATCTCAATATTCTGTCTTAAGTTACCTCCCTTTGTAACGCGCACCTGTCACTGGGTAGTTCCGGTCTGAGATCGACTATTAAAACAGACCTGCAGTAGTCATATGTGGTCCTTTCAGATACGTTTTAATAGGGTCTGGTTGGTTAGAGATCAGCATAATGTATACAAAGTATTATCCTTGAATGGTAAAAATAGATAGCTTTAATAGTGAAGTGCATAATATTTAAATTTTCTCTTCTAACCATTTTAATACGTTGAAGAGGTTTGTATTTAACATAGTTATGTTCGACCCCTGCGTAAAAAATATGCATTTCTTATGCTCAGAAATGGAAGATTTGAGGAAAAGAAAAGCTAGAAAACCTTTAAAATGGTAGAAAAGTTTATAATACATGATGTAAAGTAAAATTTGATGTCAGCCAATAAAACGCCCGTTCACTTTTATACATGTTCGTTCATGCCCTTGCAACATCTTTGACAGGAATTTAATAGATTTTTTTTAAATAACTGAACCTTTTCCTACAAATTGAGTGCACACCATTCGGTTAATTGATTTGTGCCATGTTCGTATTGACATATTTTTCAATATACTGCTCTTTTTTCCTCCATAAAGTCCTTTCTTATTCTTATACAATTAAGTAACATATTCAAACATTGTTTCATAATGTTTTCACGTTTTTCTCTTTATTTCTGAAAATGTTTAGTTCATTTAGTTTTACAATCAATTTTAATTAATTAAAAAATATATATTTCGGAAAAACTTCCTGAGTCCTATTTTATATAATTCAATTCGGAGCGCTTTAAGTTGCAAATATCAAATAATCAATGTCTCGGATCTCAAACATTATTGTGACAATTAATTAGAATACTCAATCTCTAGTCAGTTTCCTAAAACAACAATTTTACCCCCAACAAGCAGCCTCTTACAAATCTAAACTAAATTTCAAAAGGCCTTTATCACACCTCCAGCTGGTACAACCCTGTCTTGCTAATTGCGTAACATGGTCATAAAACACCAGATCCCTTTTCTTAATAAGCATTGTTTGCATGACTTAAAGGTGATTGGCTGAATACTTAAGTTAAAGTTTTAAAAAAGCTATAATCTCCATGCCAGTCCAAAAATAAATTTTCATAAAGGATACATGCAGTGAAGTAAATAGGTAAAGTTGCATTAAGTTATTAACTTAAAATCAATTTACAAAGGTGATGGTTATTCCTTATATGTCTGTTTCACTTTTTTGTTAATTCAACAATGCATTTTAACTTTAAAAGCACTTTGAGACTTTTTATCTACACTTTTAATGCTACGCTATTTTATCGCTTCTAAACCGGAACTACCCAATCAGCAAGGGAAACCACTCTTAATGGGAGGTAACTCAGTATATCGGTAGGCCCCCATTGCGACAATAATGTATTTTAAGAACCAACATACATCAGCCTGCACTTAGTTAGTCAAGGAGACATTTCAAGATGAATTTCTGTTTTAAGTTACAATTATATCCATAAGAAATAGTTATTCTAGTGATAAATTTAATTGTTCTTAAAGAAAGGTGACTTAGAAATTATAAAATTCAAGTTTGTAATAAAAAGCTATTAAATTGTTTGCTTTTGATAAGCTATTAGTGTGTTATCAAGAATATTATGAGTAAAAAATGTGTTTTAATCATGATGTCATTTGATTTTTTTATTATTTATTTTTTTCAAGGACAAGCAATACATGTCTCCATTAAAATTACCTGTAATCGATGCGTTGCCACCATAACCATAAGTAAGATGAGGTAATATGACTGTTACTGTTATAAAACAGTGAACAAATCAGTGACAGTTTTGTTTTAATAAACCAGTATCTTAATCCAGTATAGGTTAACAACCTTTATGTATCTTGTATTAAAATAGGTCATATATAAGAATTATGTTACAAAAGGAAACTAAGGTATTGATGCTGGTGATATTAAACAGTAATGTATTTTTAATTTAAATATTGTTAAACTTTAGAGGTTAATGATCTGTGTACTGCTCAGTATGTCTTGAAATAAATGTGTATGATGTAGATGGTCATTCTTTTTAAAATCTTTTAAATTCACAATAAACCTATCAATATGGCTCAGTGACAACATTGTAATACAGCTTACGTTTACACTAATTATGGGTTGTTGCATCCAGTCTAAAGCTAAGTCCAGATACTCTGGATTGAGACAGATAACATTAATTTGTTCTAACAAAATGTAGAAAAGAAAGAATAAACAAAATTAACATTTTTTTATCATTTTATTGTTCTATTTATTTCTTTTGTCATATTATAATATGTTACCAATTTTTACTTTAATAATCAGCAAAAATAATAAGAAAAGAAAAGCAAGAAACTGCAAACAATTAGTTAACATTTTGATAAATATCTTTTGTAATACATGTATTATATTGTGTTAAAAGTTGATCTATAACAAATTTAAAAGCTGCTAAATTTAAACTTTACAAAAATTAGCTGATTAAGTTATCTGATGTTAGAAATGTTTTTAAAAGTAGTTTTATTCATCTAAAATACTAAGGTTCAGTGTAGAATTTGTAAAACATTGAAACAGCATTATATAGCAATTTTTTAACTCAAGTAAAAAAATTACCTAAAAAATTATTAAACATAAGTTTGTTTATTAGATTACCATCACCTGCATAACACAGATTGTCTTCCAAATTAGGATGTTTCTCTTTAACAATTATTTGTCTTTAAGAAAAATAACATTCTACAAAGATCTTAAGGAATTCTTAACAATTTCTTAAGCTTTCTTTGAACATTGGAAAAAATAATGTTTCATTTAGGACTATTTATTTTTCTTATTTCACAATGTGTTATTTAACAGTAATATCAGTTATTTTTGCTCTAAAAGACCAGAACTGGTGCTTTCAACTTTGTTTTTAGTAAATATAGTTTATAGAAAGTTCATATTCACATTATGAATAACTCTACGGTAATCTAGATACAAACTATAACACGATTTTGAAATTTGTTTTCTTTATCCTAAGTCATCTTTCTAAAAACACTAATTAAATAATTAGGTAACATATAATTCATTTTAATTAGTTTGGTTTGTAACAAAGCAATATTTGTATACTTTTACATTTTAACCACATTACATAACAAAGTATACACTATAAACTACTTACTATTATTATATTATTGTTTAATCTAAAATGATTGCATAGTTGTGATACAGTTTTGTAAATGTGTTCAGTTCTTTGTACAACAATATCAGTTTTAGAGAAAATACTTCATTCAATCAGTAATATTAGTTTAAAAACAAACGACTGTCAATGTAATTAGAAATCTACACAGGGCTAACAAACATCAGGACATTGCAAAGAGCACACATAATTAATTCCTTCAAATAGATATCAGCTAACACCATTAAAAACAAATAAAACAAAGAAAATAAGCCTTATTTTAATGAATAACATATGTTATGTATGTTGAAAATTTGAAGTCATGCAAGTTTCAAGAACACTTACAGTTATCAAGCACAATTATGCAGTTAAACACCATATTTTATGCTTGTTCATCTCAAAACATGAATATTATGATTGAATTAGCAATAGGGTAACATATTAGATTATGGTAAAATTTTTACTTTTGCCAGTGTGATTTTTATGAAAAACACACTGCTTCATATTGCTTGATCACGCAGCTTTCAAAAACATGTATTATTGCCTAAGTTTGCTTACAAACAAAAATCCTACAGGTAAGTTTCTGACTTAAATTTTATCTTTATAGGGTTATGTATGTTACACACTAAATATATTAGGTTAGAGTGAAAATTTTGAAATGAAAACTACATCAATCAAAAGAGAATACATCATCCTTAAACAAAAATATAAGTTTTATGTAATCATAGCCGGAATAGAGCAGAATTATTAAAGGTTTAAAATCCATGTATTTTTTCTACAAATTTTAGGGGTAACATAATAAAACCTCCGTAACACCCTTATGCCCCACTCGCCAGAATGCAAACAAACTGTAAAATATCCGGGACATAACAGGCTTTCAGAAAAATCATGTCTACAAAATTCCCCAAGAGGGGGGGGGGAGCAAACATGTTCCTGGCCACCGGCCTAAAACAATAAGCATTGTTTCGTAAAAATTCAAGGTTTTGTATGTGCCATTTTTATATAAAAACATTGTTGTTGCAGAAAATTAATAAAAATATGCACATATGGTATAAAACACATACACTAGCTCATTTATGGTTTTAAGAAACATTGAGTTTGTTTTAAGAAACATTAGGATTTTGACCATAAATACCTTTTTTTATAAATATTAGGTATAGTTATGGATTTGTGTTTTCTGAGAATACAGGCTTTTTAAACAAACAATTGCAAAATGAATGATCCAAACATCACAGTTGAAGAATAACTTATCCTACTATACTAAAATGCTGTTTTACATATATTAAAAATAATTTTTCAGGTTTTTACAAGCCTGTCCCTATTTCTGATGTTGATAGGTCCCCTAAATGCCTTTCCCTGGGTTCTAAATGGACTAGTGGAGGCCTGGGTATCATTGAACAGGGTCCAGGAGTTTATTGCTCTCAAAGATCTGGACTTGGATCAGTATTACTCTTCAAATGCAGGTAAGACACAATGCTTCAGACTAAAAAAAATTGTGCTTAACCCTTCCATCCATAGATACACCTTTATTGCATGGGCGACCAGTTTAGATCCAGATCAGCCAACACATCTGTGCCATCTGATCAGAATCTAAACTGTTCGCTGTTTGATTCATTAGGTTATTTCTGACCAAAATGCGAGCAATGGAGATCCTGATCAGACGGCACGGATGCAATGCAGATCCTTATCAGACAACACTGATATCACATGCATAAAAATGTGTTTATATGGAGGAAATGCTTAAAGCGTTAATCTGTAGGATGTTCCCAGCTAGACATTGACACTTGAATGATACTGAAACTCTCAGTGCTATTATTGATTGATTGACTAAAATCCCAAGCTCCTCCAACTAAATCTACCAACAGTCATGCAAATTACCATAGATTTTAAACATTCATGTAGGTCTTAACTTTGAAGTCCTTACAAAAAATCAGGAATGATTCTGGAATTGGCAAGTTGTCTGAATCTTGCTAGTCAGAAACCTACAATTTACTTTTCTGGTGGGGTTGCTCATAAGGGTTCCTGTACCAGTTACCAGTTTAAAACATTTAGATGGTTTTCGTGGAAATCATTCTCTAAACTTGAGTTTGGGACTTGTATTATATCTCAATTTTATGATCTTGTGCATGATCTAGGAGCTGTCTGTTCCTGATGAAGAAGTTTTCTATAATGCTACATTTATTTTCTGTTTTACAGTGTTACCAAGTGACTGTGCATTACACATCAGAGATGGTGAGTTTTCCTGGAAGGAACCAGGGACTGGCACCCAGGCAAGGAAGAGGACTTTAAGCCAGGAACCAGACACAACTGGGGAACATGACATGAAAACAGAGGTTGAGGTGGAAGTTAAAGTGCAGGGAACCACTCTTAGTCTTGTCAACATTAACATACATGTTGCAAAGGTATCTAAACCCTTTAAACACCTAGCACAACTTAGGACATAGTTGAAACCAATATAGACCTACACTGTAGATGGGCCTAATATGGATCCTCACAAAGATCTACCACAACAGTTACTGTTTGCTGTTCAATTTATAAATGTCTGTAAAAATCTTTTATGAACATCAAATGGACTAGTTTAGACTGCAATAAGTGGGTGTCTTACATTTTTTAATAGTTTTAATTTAACCCTTTACTCCACATATACACTTTTTATTCCATGGGAGTCAGATCAAGATCTGCTTTGTTGACTTTTGATTCATTAGGTTATTTCTGACCAGAATGTGCGTAGATCTATAAGGACCAGCTAATCGGGATCAACACTGGTCACCCATGTGATAAAAGTTGTATAAGTGAAGTAAACATTTAACAGATGTTTTGTTGATTACAGTCAGAATATTACAGTCACAAAATAGTTATGTGTTGTAAAGATTTTAATGATAATTTAGGGTCAGTTTGTTGGTGTGATTGGAAAAGTTGGCTCGGGGAAGAGTTCTCTACTAAGCTGCCTATTAGCCGAGATGCATCGGGTCAGAGGTCACATAAGGGTTAGTGACCTTGACCTTGGCTTTGCTATAGCATCACAAGAACCATGGATACAGCATGCTACAATTCGAGATAATATTCTGTTTGGGAAGCAGTTTAATAGCAGAATGTATGAGCGTGTCCTAGATGCTTGTGCATTGGTTGAAGACTTAAAGGTATATGTTTTTTGTGTGTATTTTTTGTTTTGTTACTTGTTGTGAATGCAGACTTATTTATCGGAATTAAATTTAATAGTTTACAGTAAATTACCTTGTCCTTACAAGTCATTTAAAATAATGAATCCACTAATGTGATGATTTTGCATTATTAAAAAGATTTTTTAAACATTTTCACCTTTAAGCTGTTGACCGTTTTTTTTTTCAAATAGAACCAGTAGTTTTTTAAATAACAGCCAATCTGTTGATTTGTGGCTTAACTTACATTCATTAATACATCATTACGTTCACTGCAAACATTTTTGCATGCTGTTGAAAGGTTAGCTTCGTGTAAATTGATGTGTTCTATTTAAAGCAGGATATACACTTTATACACTGCAGATATTACCTGCCGGGGACCTTACTGAAGTAGGAGAGAATGGTGTCACACTGAGTGGTGGTCAGAAAGCTAGAATAGCCTTAGCTAGAGCTGTTTATCAGGTGAGTATATGTTACCTGGTGGAGACCTAATGGAAGTATAGGAGAAAAGTGTATTACAAATTAATGGTCAGAAACTTCTATTGCTCATGTAAGGGCTGCACCCTAGTTAAGGATGCATCCCCAAAATGAGTGAAATTTTATAAAAAAAATCCAATTTTCAGTGTTAAAGTTAAAGCAATTTTAGCTTCACTATTCAAAGAAAAGGGGAGCTTCTCTACTCACCCTGCAGCACCTGAGTAAAGGACACATCCTCAAAAATGCGTGTGAAATTTTAAAAAAAAATCCAATTTTTATGCCCCCACCATGAATGGCGACAGGCATTAAGAGTTGCTCCTGTCCGTCCGTCTGTGCGTCCGTCCGTCCGTCCAATATTCTTGTGAACGCAACTCCTCCTACACTACTGGTGGGAATTTAATGAAACTTGACCACAATGCTTGGCCTGATATGTTGTTGTGCATGAAGGTGGGGTTTTGCTCTTACATGTTCCGTTCAGAAGTTATGGCCCTTTGATACTTCCATTTACATTAGTTTTGATAGGAGTATATCTCTTGAACGCAACTCATCCTACACTACTGGTGGGAATTTAATGAAACTTGACCACAATTCTTGGCCTGATATGTTGTTGTGCATAAAGGTGGGGTTTTGCTCTTACATGTTCCGTTCAGAAGTTATGGCCATTTGATACTTCCATTTACATTAGTTTTAATAGGAGTATATCTCGTGAATGCAACTCCTCCTACACCTCTGCTGGGAATGTGATGAAACTTTACCGCAATGCTTGACCTGATATGTTGTTGTGCATAAAGGTGGGGTTTTGCTCTTACATGTTCCATTCAGAAGTTATGGCCATTTGATACTTCCATTTACATTAGTTTTAATAGGAATATATCTTCAAGTTGTTTCTTATATTTTGTGTTAAGCAAAATATGCATTTTGCCCATAACTTTAAAACTACTTGAGATACTGCCTTGAAACTTGAAATATATTTTCACCATCAAAATCTACATCATAACCAACAAGACTCATAACCCTGCTTCCAATATTTTTCAAATTATGCCCCTTTTTATGCACCCACAAAGTGGGAGGCATATAGAGTTGCACTCGTCTGTCCGTCCGTCCGTACGTCCCCAAATCTTGTGGCATCAACTCATCCTAAACTATAAGGTGGATTTCTTTCAAACTTGCACAGATGATCAAGCAGGATGTGTAGATGATGGTAAAGAAAGTATTTTTTCCTGCGACCATTTTTACCAGAGTTATGGCCCTTTGTTAATTTCAGTAATAAAATCTTGTGGCGTCAACTCCTCCTAAACTACAAGGCAGATTTCTTGCAACCTTGCACAGATGATGAAGCAGGATGTGTAGATAATCGTGAAGAAAGGATTTCTTCCTGCGACCATTTTTACCAGAGTTATGGCCCTTTGTTATATTCATTAATTAAATCTTGTGGAGTCAACTCCTCCAAAACTATAAGGCAGATTTCTTGCGAACTTGCACAGATGATGAAGCAGGATGTGTTGATGATCGTAAAGAAAGGATTTTTTCCTGCGACTATTTTTACTAGAGTTATGGCCTTTTGTTAATCTCAGCAATTAAATCTTGTGGCATCAACTCCTCCTAAACTACAGGGCAGATTCCTTGCAAACATGCACAGATGATGAAGCAGGATGTGTAGATGATCGTGAAGAAAGGATTTTTTCCTGCGACTATTTTTACCAGAGTTATGGCCCTTTGTTTTTTTCAGTAATAATATCTTGTGGCATCAACTCCTCATTTACTTTTGGACAGATTTCTTTCTAACTTGCACACATGATCAAGATGGCTGGGTAGATGATCATAAAAAAAAGATTTTTTTCTGCTGCCATTTTTACCACAGTTATGGCCCTTTGTTTATTTCACTTACAAAATTTTGTGGCACCAACTTCACATTTCCTATTTTGCTGATTTCTTTCAAACTTGCACAGATGATTAGACATGATGTGAAGATTGTTGTAAAGGACATTGTCTTGCAACAATTTTCACCACAGTTATGGCCTTTTGTTTATGTTAGTTATTAAATTTTGTGGCACTTCCTCCTCATTTACTAATCATGATCACCACATGTTGTTAATACCTGGTACAAAATTTTGTAACAAATGTTATTGCAGCAGTGGGGGCATCAGTGTCCTGTGGACACAGTCTAGTTCACTTACATTTTGTGTTAAGAAAAATATACACTTTGCCCTTAACTTTGTTTGGAATGGAGGGATTTCAAAATAACTTGGCACAAATGTTCACCATAACAAGGCGGTGTGTCGTGACAAAAACCCATGCTTGTAGGTCCAAGGTCAAGGTCACTGTTACTAAAAATAGAATTTTCTTGCAAAATCTTGTCCGCTCTGTAACTTCTTATTGGATTTTTGAATAACTTGGTATAATTATTCACCATATCAAGACGGTATGTCATGTACATGCCCAAGCCTTTAGGTGGAAGGTCAAGGTCACTGTTACTAAAAATAGAATTTTCTTGTCCGGGCTGTTACTTTGTTATGAAAGGAGGGATTTCAAAATAACTTGGCACAAATGTTTACCATGACAGGGCGATGTGTCGCGTACCATGCCCATGCCTGTCGGTCAAAGGTCAAGGTCACTGTTACTAATAATAGAATTCTCTTGTCCGTGCTGTTACTTTGTTATGAATGGAGGGATTTCAAAATAACTTTGCACAAATGTTCACTATGACAAGGCAGTGTGTCCGCACAATACCCAAGCCTGAAGGTCCAAGGTCAAGGTCACTGTTACTAAAAATAGAATTTTCTTGTCTGGGCTGTAACTTCATTATAAATGGAGGGATTTCAAAATAACTTGACACAAATGTTCACCATGACAAGATGGTGTGTCCCGTACCATGCCCATGCCTGTAGGTCAAGGTCACTGTTACTAAAAATAGAATTCTCTTGTCCGGGCTGTAACTTTGTTAGGAATAGATTGATTTCAAAAAAAACTTGACACAAATGTTCACCATGACAAGATGGTGTGTCCCGTACAATGCCCATGCCTGTAGGTCCAAGGTCAAGGTCACTGTTACTAAAATAGAATTTTCTTGTCAGGGTTGTAACTACGTTATGAATAGAGTAATTTCAAAATAACTTGGCAGAAATGTTCACCATGACAAGGTGGCGAGTCGTGTACCATGTCCATGCCTGTAGGTCCAAGGTCAAGGTCACTGTTACTAAAAATAGAATTTCCTTGTCCGGGCTATAACTGTTTTGAATGGAGGGTTTTCAAAATAACTTGGCACAAATGTTCACCATGACGAGGCGGTGTGGTGCGTACATTACCCATGCCTGTAAGTCCAAGGTCAAGGTCACAGTTACTAAAACTTGAATTTACTTGTTCGGGCTATAACTTCTTTATGAAGGAAGGCATTTCAAAATAACTTGGCACAAATGTTCACTATGACATTGCATTGCATTACCACCAACTTCTTCACAGACATTTCCGTAATGAGAAGACAACAGTGCCACAAATACAAATAATTTACTTGATCATCAGGTTTATGCATATTCTTATAATTACTTGAACATCACTGTCTTTGAAATGCTATTATTCCCCTATATTGCACTTTAGTATCTGAAAACAATGCATAGCGGGGGCATCCGTGTCCTATGGACACATTTCTAGTTCAGTGTAAAGGAAACAGCAATGTTTACTAAACAGTTTAAAGAACATGAAGAGCTATCCTACTCACCCTATTGTCAGTGTCCATGAATTTCAACTTAAAACTTGGAATATATCTTAACTGTCATAATCAACATCATTACCTACATGATCCCCATGAGTCTTCTACAAATATTTTTTTTCAAGTAACACCTCGTTTTCACTTAGATTTGCAGTAAAGTTTGTATACAGTTGGTTCATAACTTTGAAACTGCTGACAGTATCAACTTGAAACTTAGAATATATATTTACCATCATGATACACATCATTACTAACAGGACCAAAAGTCTTCTACAAATATTTTTAAAATTATCCTTCTTTTTTGCTTTCATTTGCATTAAAGTTTTTATGCATTTTGCAAAAATAATAAAATAAAAGGAATGTTGTTTGCATGAAATATTGATTGTTATTTTGGTCATAATAAGAAAAACCTACATTCTCACTTGTGGATTTTTCCATTTCGGAGATGATCAGTTTACACTGAAACTTGCAATACTGGTATCCCCCAAAGCTTTGTGTTTGGTATTTTAGTCAAGCAACAAAAACAACAACATATTATGTTGTGTTTATTTTAGAACAAAGACGTATTCCTGTTGGATGACCCTCTCTCTGCAGTAGATGCCCATGTGGCTATGCATCTTTACCAGAAGTGTATTATGGGACTGTTGTGGGGCAAGACACGGATACTGTGCACGCATCACACCAAGTATCTAGTGAATGCTGACATGATCATACTGATGAATGATGGGAAAATTGTGAAAACTGGTAACAATTAACTTTGTATTCTCTGGTGTCATTGAGCTTGGCAGAGAAGCATTTTTGTGCATTGGCTGCAAGGACAGTTTCGAGCTGTCAAATCTTCGAGATAATTGTATTTTATTTGGGATTTCATATCATGAGTTGGCTTTGTAACTGACACTTTGAATGCAGACTTTTTACCTAGCAGAAAAAAGCAGAAACTAAACCTGCGCATACTTGCTATGAATACATTTTAATTTTGGACTGTTAGTTAATGTAGATTTCATCTATCATTGATTCATATATTGATCTGTGAATGAACGGAAATAATGAATTGAATTTAAACATGTTTTTGAATTGAAAACAACAATTAACAAACTCACCAAAATAAAGTTTAACTCTAAACCGCAAAATATAGATGCATCCATAGTAGTAGAAACCTGATTGTGAACCAAAGCTTACTATTGGTACACAAAAATGGTCTTAAAAGTTGGTGATTATTTACATGCTGACTTTTGTTAAGTAAAACATAGATATTTTGGCAAAATGTTATCACGGTGTGGTTACATTCTCTGGCGGAGATTGAAATTCAGAGCCTGTTTATTGTTTTACCCTGGCTGAAATTGTTACCATTCTAATTTATTGCCTAAAACAGCACAGACGTTCACAGTAAAACCAGCTTATGGACTACAAAAAACTGGTGTGGTCTTAAACAACCATAATTTTGAGCTGTGGTGGATGGCTTTACAATGATATCTATAGAGACAATGTGTGAGCATAAATATAACATATTCAAAATAATAATAAATTTCTAGGTAGTGAACTATATTTTAACATACCTTTTGAAAATATAATGAGCACTTTAAGTTTGAGTATATTAGTTTTATGACGTTTTTTTTATCATGAACTTAATGATCACCTCTCATATATCCATCACATTGTAGGCCTACCATCAGAGATTCTTGCCTCAGATGATCTGAAACTATTCACTCAACAAGATGAAGAATCTGATGCTAAAAATAGATCAGAGTCATGTGACCAGGAAACCAGTCTAGTAACAGATGCTGGTACCCTAGTTGAAGAAGAGATAAAAGAAACTGGTGTAGTTAAGCTGGGAATCTACAAGGCTTACTGGAGGGCAGTTGGGGGATGTTTGGCTGCAAGTGTCCTTCTCTCACTGTTCTTAATGCAAGGTGAGAAGACTCATTAAAAACAGTCAGATAATAATTTGAATCATCACATTAGTGCAATACCAGAATAACTCCTCATACTTCAATATAACTTTTACTGTTACTGCACTAAAGTGAGGAAATGTTGTTGTAGATTACTAAGGTAGTTTGTGGAATGCATCATCCTGCAATTCTATAGAGGTCTGGTTGGCCCAGATTGTAGAATTAACCATTTACAAGGGTTGTTCAGAAAGTTTTGAGACAACCTTGATAGGTTAAGTAGCCAGAGGAACATTTAAACAAAATACATGTGTAACTTATGGTAATCCTTTATCTACATCAGTGCAAAATTTCAGACATAAAACATTGCATGCGTAGATAACAATTAACATACGCGCAGCACACGGCGCTGTAAAAAACCGTCATAATACTTGACGTCGAATGTTAAACATAAAATAAAATATTGTCTGTCACGATACAAGCATAGTTCATGTCTCCTTACCCGGCGACTGAATACATTAGTAAACTAGTCACTTGTGAATAAAGATGCAATCCTCATTACATGACCTCGCAGCTACTGTAAATTATCAACCCTAATACGCTGTTGCTCTGACTTAATGGCAGGAAACACAGCATAGTCCATCGAGGCCCTTTATGCACTGGAGATGTCCTTCCCTCTCGAAACGCTGTTAATGCTATTTATTTATGCAAAATTTATCTCCTCTGCTGCTGGCAATAACATTTTAACATTTTACCTTTCTTGTATAAAAAGACTGCAACATTCTGTGTATGTGAAACTGGAAAAAATAATAAGCAATGAAATTTCACCTTCTTTTATAATAAAGATCTATGTACATATTTCCAGGGCCCATGGGTCTCCGAATTAAGTTTTATGATCAAAGGACAAAGGCCTTTTATATTCTTTCATGAAGAAGATTTCAGCAAAAAAGCTGTTGCTGGCCTGCTGGGTTCCTGTTACATGCGATAGGAATTGTCAAGTAATGATGTAATGTAAAAAGTGCCTCATAAGCCTGAGAAAATTAAACTAAACTATCTATGTGATAACCACACAACTCCATATATACAGGTTTTATCACATGTGCAAACCATATAGATCAGATCAACCGGCA
Organism: Corbicula japonica; assembly: GCA_038501625.1. Lineage (NCBI taxonomy): Eukaryota > Metazoa > Mollusca > Bivalvia > Venerida > Cyrenidae > Corbicula > Corbicula japonica. The sequence continues at coordinate 11,044,887 of JAZAYU010000006.1, read as the reverse complement.
CATCCAAATGTGTCTGTATCTTCACTGTTTGCTAATGGATAACAGCCATAGCCGTTGGCCTGTACGGTTATTTATTTACTGTGGTATTAATTTATTTCGCTTTGGCTTAATTTTTGCATATTTTGCACTTTGCCAAGTGCGTGAATATAAAACCAGAGCTAAAATTTATCATGCATTAGTTTTCCTACTATGTATCCAAAATGTGCTGATGTCTAAATGGGCATACACTTACTATTTAGTAGCCTATATCGATATTTGATATAAGTAATCATATTTTACAGGAAATAAAATGAATTTTTACTGTGGACTGTAATGACATTCTGCTCAATTGAATTTTAGTTGTTTTCTTTTTATTCCTTTCCTCCATATGTATTTCTACGCATGTGCAACCAGTGTAGAACCAGATCAGCCAGCAAATGTGTGCCCCTCTGATCAGGATCTGCACTGGTTGCATTTTCATCAGAAATAATCCACAGATCTGCTGGCTGATCTGGATCTACACTGTTCACCCATGCAATATAAAAGGTGTATCTATAAATTGTTTGCCTAAAATGTACAAAATCTAGTACGCTTAAATTATGTTTTAGCAAAATGAAGTCCTTTGATGACAATAGGTTGTTCTTTTCTTGTTTTTCTTAACAGATAATAGCATTGACTTTCTTGATAATAAGATGGTTAGCGACTTCTACAATAATAAGAGTATTAATCACCTTCCATGTTAATTGATGGAAGTTTGCTTGTAAATAATCGTAATTTTCCATTTACGTTATACTCATTCATTTCTGTTATTCTTATTTGTAATTTTCCATTGCTCTATTCAAAACAATCTGGGCGGCTAAATGAGCTGGCAGGACTGTTTTTACTTTAAGGATACGGATTATTTAAAGTTTCTTTCAACTCCAAATGAACTTCATTTTGTTCTTTTTTCTTAAGGTTGAGATTTGAGACAGGTCTTCAGTTTAAGTTTTATGATTTTAGGCCTCTATTTACTTAATGTTCATAGTGGTGTGGTGTTACCATAATTTAATTACTCAGTAGCAAGAAGTGTATACCCAAATCAGACAGCTGTGACATGACATGTTGTACACTGTTCACAAAATTAACGTGATAAGCATGTAAAGCATAAATGTTGGTTATTGAGACCATCAGGTATTAAAAAACTTTAAGTAAGTAAGGACATTTTTCAGAAAGATCATAAAGTATAAATACCTTCAAAGTAAAATTGTGCAATGGTTATCATAAACAACTTCAAACTGATCCTGTAATCAAGTCACATTTATTTTGCCATGTGGCCGTTGTTATGAAACACTGACTGAGGTGCTAATTTGCCTCGTCAACATGCTGTAGAATTGCTTAGTTGCAGTTAGAATTGCTATATTATTACAAACTGTGAGGAAAATACCCATCTTGCACATGTTGGATGTAGAAAACATGAAAATCTCATCCTAAGGCACACCTGTTTACATATGTGCTGTCGAGGTATGACTGAGTTATTCTTAGGGATGATCATTCTTATTTGTGTCTTTAACCCTTTCCTGTATAGATACACCTTTATTGCTAGGGTGAACATTTTAGATCCAGACCAGTAGCCATTTCAGCCAATCAGATGCTTGAGATTTGAGACTGGTTTCCATGCTCAGTTTTATAACCTTGGGCAAAGATCATAAAATTGACTTACCGGTCAAACTTCTGTGAAATGTGCTCCTTTTACATGTACAGTACGTGGCCACTTATATTCGTTAAAAGATGTCAACGACATGCGCGTTTTAGGAGAGGGCATGATTATAAAATACAAAATATGCAAACTTTTTAACAAAAAAATATAAATGTTTTTACCTTAATATTTCGCCATATGACCCTTCAAGCGAATTACGCTGGCTAAACGTCTGGGGATTGATTTGTAGAGGCTCTGGATATACGATGCCGGTATTGACTGCCAAATTAACTCCAGGCGGTCAAAAAGTTCGTCTGGTGTTTTTATGTTGTGAGCACTGGCCTGCAGCTTTCTTTTTAAATACAGCCACACATTTTCAATTATGTTTAAGTCTGGCGACTGGGCTGGCCAACTTATTGTCTTTAACCTATTACTGGCCATGTATCTTTGCACCACATGTGCGCGGTGGACGGGGGCATTGTCATCTTGAAATACACAGTCATTGGTAGGGAAATGTCTGGCTATGACTGGCCAAAGATGTTCTTCGAGAACCTGAATTTATTTCTCCGCATTGATATTTCCGTCAACCTTCGCTATTGTACCGACACCATAGATACAAATACACCCCCATACCATAACTTTTATCGGGCACTGCTCGCGTCGTTTCACTAGGTCCGGTCTCCAACCTTCTTCCTGTTTCCTCCAAACATAAACACGGTGATCCTGTCCAAGACAAACTTGACTTTCGTCAGAAAAAATAACATACCTCCAAAGGTTCTCTACAGTTCTCCATCTCTTATCACGGGACCATTCAAACCGCTTCCTCCTGTTCCCCACCTTGATGACAACCTTCTTCTTATAAACAACCTTTCGATAACCAGAAAACTTCAGTCTCCTTCTCACAGTCCTTGCACTAACTTTCACATCCCGTGTCTCATTAAATCTGGCCGTAATTTCCTTAAAAGGAGCCTTTCTGACACTATTTACAAGCCGCCCTAATATGCGCGCACCCCAGTCGTCGATCAAACACTGCCGTGGTTTTCTTTTCAAATTTTCCGCGCTACCAGTACGATAAAACTTTTTCACAATATAATCCACTGTAGATCTAGGAATATCTAAAAGATCACTAATAGCACTGATCCGTTTACCCTGCTGGTACATTTTTACAATGATCGATTTGACACTAGGGGTCAATTCACGCCCCTTTCGACCCATGTTTAAGAAAATGTCACCCGCAAGATTGTTTACAAACAGATGACTAAAATTTACATGTACATCGATTCCTGGAACTGTGATATATTTTTAGACATAATGCATCAACATTCAGTACACTCGGTTTTCTTTTATTAGCTTTCAAATAGAGCGCTTAACTTGAGTGTAGCGATGACGTAACGAAAATAACGAATATAAGTGGCCACGTACTGTAAGTCATTTATAGGCATTATAAAGTGGTACAATTAATTTTAACCACAACTGAAAGATTGAAGTATTCCAGGGCTCACACTACACTTGCAAATCAGGGAGAAGTTTTTTCCAAATTTTACTGAAATATGTAGAAGTTTGCAGTCAACAGGATTCTTTTCCTATTTATTTTCTATAAAATGACTTCTTCCATAGCTCAAACAAGGGATAAGTCTGGTCACTTTTGAGAGACCACATCTCCAAAGTCTCCCTTTAGTGAGAGCCCTGTATTCCTCCTTTCACCTGAACTGTGAAATGGCAGCTTTAAATGAATAGATAATTGGGCTGAACATTATAAAACTGATATTCCAAACTTGTCTCAAATCTCAAGCAACTGATTGACTAAAATGTTAACCAATCGTCATTTCAGCCAATCAAATGCTTAATATTTGAGACTGGTTTCCATTCTCAGTTTTATAATCACTTACCAAGCCTAAAGATTTGATCCTTAGGCTTGGTAAGAGGCTTATGGTACTCAGTTTGTTTTATCTGTTTCAGTGAGTCTTTGGAACTCGAAAAAAAACGATAACAATCACTTAATTATCTTATATAATAACAATGGGCTGTAGTCAAGTGAAAAAAATTCATAGGATAATGAGGTCTTATGCAGCCATATGAAAACATCAATAAAATAGCTGGGAGTGATTAATCATGCTCTGACTAATAGACTAAGCCATATATCAATTAAGAAAACAAATGTCTGCTAATGATTTATTGGAGAATATGATTGAAGTCTACACAGGTCACAAGTGTGAATAACCTTTAGATGCTTTGCTATTAGTCTTATTAAGGGTATAGGTTATAATGAAGGGATGCTTACCATACCCCTATTGATTTATATCTGTGTATGTGAACCATGAACTCATTAACATCTATATGTATTAACAATGACAGTTCCAAAGTAGATAGATTTGTTAAGTAAGAAATGTTTAAACCAGATGAGTATAGCTTGAAATATGTTTAAAATGGTTTAGAATGGTTAATTTAGTCTTAACCCTCCTACTTCATATACATGTATACAAATTTTAACGCATGTGCAACCGAATTGAATGTAGATCCAAATCAGATTGCCATTCCATGGCATCTGATCTGGATCTTAAACAGTTGCATCTTGGTCAGAAATAACCATATTAATCTAAAAGCAAACAGTGTAGAACCTCATCAGATGGCACGGATGTGCTGACTAATCTTGATCCACACTGTTGCCCATGCAAAAAAGATTTATCTAAGGAGGAAGAGTTAATGAAAATGCCTACATTTGCTGCAGTTGTGCTATATCAGTTAAGAGTGAACTGCTTTAAACAAACATATTAGCCAGTCAATCAACCTTGTTTTCCTGATTAACCCTTTACTCCACAGATGTTTCTTGGTCAGAAATAACAGTGGATTGTGATTGTTTACAGGTTCAAGAAATATCAATGATTGGTGGTTGAGTTATTGGGTGTCTCACTCTGAGAAACCTGGCCAGGTGTTCACCAACCAGTCATCAGTGTCAGTCATTCAAAGTGTGTTCACTGAAAACACCCAGAATCTCTGGTAAGAAATAAAATTTAGTAATAGAAATGTGTTTATGTGATTGCACTTTTTAACAGTTTACTCAGTGGATATGCCTTGTTATCACATGAGTGGTAAGTGTAGATCCAGATCATACTGGCTGATCTGGATCAACACTGTTATCTGAGTGAAACCACTCCAATTTAACCTTATATTATGGAAGTTAAAACCCAGGCCAATATAACTTTCAGACTTTCATTGCTGTCAAAACTTCAATACCAGTGTTTGCTATCTAACAAGAGTATTTTGACAGTTTTGCACACTTGTTCTTATCTCACAGTCTTAATATTATGTTGTAAGATATATAAAATTATATTAAACATACAATAAACTAAATTTTTAGATTTTAATAAACAATGTTTTATAGTATTCCATTTGCACACCACTTTACCTCCAAACATTAAAGCATCAAATTGAAGGTAACCTGTAACCCTTGATTTAAGATGCAAACATTACTGAAATCTGACGAGTCCAAGCATCACAGCATCACAGCCTTAGTCAGAGACATTGCCTTTATTGGTTTTTGTTGCAATGATTAGCTAAATTATAAAATCAGTGGGAAGTCTGGGAAGTAAATAATTAACAGCACATCTCAAGCTTCTAGGAAATATGAAACTGCTTATGTTAAAGAATTGTACCAGCTAGTATGAAGCACCTAAAAATTTCAGAGCATTGCAAGTGGCCTTTGTGGTCAGGGCTGAAGGTTATAAAACTGAGATTGGAAACCAGTCTCAAATCTCAAGCATCTGATTGGCTGAAATGGGGGCTGGTTAACAGAAGTTCACTGTCTCATGGAGTAATTGAAATGTCATAACAAGGAAATTTCAATTAATTCCTAAAGTATTATTGTGAAGCAGAGGGTGAAGGTTCACCTAAAGGCAGTTCCAACAGTATATTTTAACCTTTTCCTCCATACATACGCATTTTACGCATGTGCAACCAGTACCATCTGATCAGGATCTGCACTGGTTGCATTGTGGTCAGAATTATTCTTACAACTCAAAAGCGAACGGTTTAGATCCTGATCAGACGGCATGGATTGGCCGGCTGATCTGGATCTAAACTGTTCGCCCATGTAATAAAGGTATATCCATGGAGGAAAGGGTTAAGGTTGTTTGCAGTACAACTTGTTCTAATGTTTCATATGGGATGGATTTGTCTTACTAGACATTTCGATTTTGAATAGACATTGACCCAGTGATCAATCTCCGCCACTCTAATCTGAAGATGTTGTGTCTACTTCCAATAAGATTTTGCTGTCAATCAAATTTTTTTAACTGTGGGTTCATTCTCCTTGCGAATGTTGAACTGAAAACTTTGTTTTCTAAATGTTTAAAATGTACATGTACCACTGAAGCAACAACAAAAGGTGAGGCTTAAAGTATAGCAACCTGAAGGCGTGATTAACTTTGAACACTGTGATGTCAATTTAACGTTCCTGCTACTTCTTAATGGAAATATCAGTCACCATGCCACTTGTGTGTGGTTTTGGTTGAAAGCCAAAATCAAACTGAAATCGAAATTTGTAGTAACTAGAAAAAAAAACAACACAATTGATAGCAGGTAGACTCATTGGATTTGCATATGCCTCTATCACATTATTGACCAGTGTTAATCCACATCAGCCAGCAAGGATGTGCCATCTGATCTGAGCCTAGTACTCTTTTCTTGGTCAGAAATAACCTAGTGAATCTAAAAGCAAACATCTAGTAGATCCTACACAGATACTTCTGATTTTGATTTCTGTTAGATTTTGGCTTGCAGCCAAATCATCAAACGCTTGATGCAGTGACTGATATTTATACCCCCGCTTCGAAGAAGAGGGGGGTATACTGTTTTACCCTTGTCCGTCCGTGTGTCCGTCCGTCCGTCCATCCGTCCGTAACAAAATTTCCGTCGCAGTTTTCTCAGCAACTATAACATTCAGCAGCATGATATTTTGCATAATGCTTTATCCTATAGTCCCATATGGTGTAAAGCGGTTTTATGCTCCTTGCTCACCTACTTCCTGTTCACCGAATACTTAGATTTTTACACATAGTTGACATACATGCACAATTTCCGTCACAGTTTTCTAAGCAACTATAACATGCAGCAGCCTGATATTATGCATATTGCTTTATCCTATAGTCCCATATGGTGTAAAGCAATTTCATGCTCCTTGCTCATCTACTTCCTGTTTGCCAAATATTTTAGGTTTTGTTACTATAAAGGTGCATTACATCAACCAAAGGGCATGTGAATTTGCCGTCACAGTTTTCTAAGCAACTTTAACATTCAGCAGCATGATATTTTGCATAATGCTTTATCCTATAGTCCCATATGGTGTAAAGCGATTTTATGGTTCTTGCTCACCTACTTCCTGTTCACCGAATACTTAGATTTTTTACACATAGTTGACAGACATGCACAATTTCCGTCGCAGTTTTCTAAGCAACTATAACATGCAGCAGCCTGATATTATGCATAATGCTTTATCCTATAGTCCCATATGGTGTAAAGCGATTTTATGCTCCTTGCTCATCTACTTCCTGTTTACCGAATACTTAGATTTGTGCACAAAGTTGACATACATGCACAATTTCCGTTGTAGTTTTCTTAGCAACTGAAACATGCAGCAGCCTGATATTTTGCTTATTGCTTTATCATATATTCCCATATTGTGTAAAGCGATTTTATGCTCCTTGCTCACCTACTTCCTGTTCACCGAATACTTTTTCTGTCCCTCTGTCCATCTGTCACACTTTGTTTCCACTCAATAACTGGAGTACCGTTTGACCCACAGCATTCAAGCTTTACAGGGTGATGTCCCTATTGAGTAGAAGAACCCTATTGATTTTGGGGTCAGAAGGTCAAAGGTCAAGATCACAGTAACCAGAAGAGTGAAAACCATTTCTGCTCAATAACAGGAGTTCTATTTCACCCAGAGCCTTCAAACTTCGTACAATGGATGTCCTATTGATTTTGGGGTCAGAAGGTCAAAGGTCAGTCACTGGGGCCCGAAGAGTGAAAACCGTTTCTGCTCAATAACTGGAGTACCGTTTGACCCAGAGCATTCAAACTTCATAGGGTGATAGCTATTATTGAGTAGAAGAACCCTATTGATTTGGGGGTCAGTAGGTAAAAGGTAAAGGGTCACAGGGGCCGGTAGAGTGAAAACCATTTCCGCTCAATAACAGGAGTTCTATTTCACCCAGAGCCTTCAAACTTCATACGATGGATGGACTCCTATTGATTTTGGGGTCAGTAGGTCCAAGGTCAAGGTCACAGGGGCCCAAAAGAGTGAAAACTGTATCCGGTCAATAACTGGAGTACCGCTTGACCCAGAGCATTCAAACAAAATAGCCCTTATTGAGTAGAATAACCCCATTGATTTTGGAGTCAGTAGGTCAAAGGTCAAGGTCACAGGGGCCAGGGCGCAGGAGAGAGACATGCATTTTTCACAAAAAAACATCTAGTATTTTATATGTATATAGGTAAATACTCGGAAAAAATTGACACCCTTCATACATATGACAATTGCTTGCAAATTACATTTTGAAAGTCATATTTCTCTAAGCGGGGGTATCTCTAGTGAGCATTAGCTCACAGGTTTATCTTGTTTGTTAAGCAGTAGCATCAAAGTTCAATTGACAGAATGCTGTTCATTGTTAATCACGTCTTCAGGTTACTTTACTTTAAGCCACAACTTTTGTTATTGCATCGGTGCTACATGTATCATTCAAATCTTTACAAAGCATCATTTCCATTTCAACTTCCGCTAGTGAAAAAAATTTGATTAACTGCAACACCTGGTTTGGAAAATAGAAAGCTGTATCTTCTGATTGGAGCGGTAGTCTAACAGTTGTCGCATGACAAAAAAGTGATCGACGTCTTTTTAAGTGTTGCAGTGCAACAAATATTTACGGAAGTCGCTCGCTGGGTCAAAATCTAATCAAAATCAAAATCTGTAGTAAATTGGTTGTCTGTGTTTTAAAAGGCATATTCCTGGAATAAAGGGATAAGATGCAAATCCCAGTCATACACATTTCCCTGCTATTTTTGAATAATTAAACACTATGTTTGGTTTCATACTAAACATGACATACATTACAAAAATTATAACTGTTATTGTTAAAACCCATTTCTAACTTGTAACTTAATGTGGCTTTTAAATTTGGAAATATAATGCACTGATGCCATTTAAATTGAGCTTCAGTTAATTTATTATCCCCCGCCGATGAAATCGGGAGGGGGATATTGTTTTGGCGTTGTCCGTCCGTCACGGTGTCACGGCGTCACGGTGTCCGTCCGAATTTCATTTCCGGGCTATTTCTCTGCAACCACTGGATGGATTTCAACGAAACTTTGTGGGAAGTATCAGTACCAAGAGGAGATGCGCATATCGTCATCTTGATCCGGTCAGACCATTTAACACAGAGTTATGGCCCTTTGATAACCTATGCATTATGTATATAGAGCAGTATTCATTTCCGCACTATTTCTCTGCAACTATTGAATGGATTTCAATGAAACTTGCTGAAAACCATCTATACCAAGAGGAGATGCGCATATCGTCGTCTTGTTTCGGTCAGACCATTTAACACAGAGTTATTGCCCTTTGATAACCTATGCATTATGCATATAGAGCAGTATTTGTTTCCATGCTATTTTTCTGTAACTAGCGGATGGGTTTCAATGAATCTTTCTGAGAACCATCAATACCAAGAGGAGATGCGCATGTCGTTGTCTTGTTCCAGTCAGACCATTTAACACAGAGTTATTGCCCTTTGATAACTTATGCATTATGCATATAGAGCAGTATTCGTTTCTGCGCTATTTCTCTGTGACTAGCAGATGGGTTTCAATGAATCTTTCTGAGAATTATCAATACCAAGAGGAGATGCGCATGTCGTTGTCTTGTTTTAGTCAGACCATTTAACACAGAGTTATTGCCCTTTGATAACTTATGCATTATGCATATAGAGCAGTATTCGTTTCCGCGCTAGTTCTCTGCAACTACTGAATGGATTTCAATGAATCTTTCTGAGAACCATTAATACCAAGAGGAGATGCGCATATTGTCGTCTTGTTCCAGTCAGACTGTTGAACACAGAGTTATGGCCCTTTGATAACTTATGCATTATGCATATATAGCAGTATTCATTTCCACGCTATTGCTCTGCAACTACTGAATGAATTTCAATGAAACTTTCTGGAAACCATCAATACCAAGAAGAGATGCGCATGTCATGGTCTTTTTCCAGTCAGACTGTTTAACACAAAGTTATTGCCCTTTGATAACTTATGCATTATGCATATAGAGCAGTATTTATTTCCACGCTATTTCTCTGCAACTTTTGGATGGATTTCAATGAAACTTCCTTGAAACCATCTATTATACCAAGAGGAAATGCGCATATCATCCTGTTGTTCCTGTCAGACTATTGAACACAGAGTTATGGCCCTTTGATAACTTATGCATTATGCATATTATAGAACAGTATTCTTTTCCTTTTATTTCTCTGCAACGACTGGATGGATTTCAATTAATCTTTCTGAGAACCATCAATACCAAGAAGAGATGTGTATATTGTTGTCTTGTTCCAGTCAGACTGTTTAACACAGAGTTATTGCCCTTTGATAACTTATGCATGATAGAGCAGTATTTGTTTCTGCTCTATTTCTTTGCAACTTCTCGATGGATTGAAATGAAACTTTCTGGGAAACATCAATACTGAGACGAGATGCCAATTTTGTCATCTTGTTCCGGTCAGACTGTTTAACACAGAGTAATTGCCCTTTGATAACTTATACATTATGCATATAGAGCAGAATTTGTTTCCACGGTATTTCTCTGCAACTACTGGATGGATTTTTTCATGAAACTTTCTGGAAACCATCAATACCAAGAGGAGACGCACATATTGTCATCTTGTTTCAGTCAGATCCTTTAACACAGAGTTATGGCCCTTTGATAGTTTATGCATTTTGCTTGTAGAGCAGTATTTGTTTCCTTGCTATTTCTCAGCAGGAATCTATGGAAACCATCAATACCAAGACAAGATGCCCATATTGTTGTCTTGTTCTGGTCTGACCGTTTAACACAGAGTTATGGCCCTTTGATAAGTTATGCACTATGCATATAGAGTAGTATTCGTTTATATGCTACTTCCTTGCAACTTCTGCATGGATTTCTTTAAATACAGCACTGTATTTTTACTACTGCGTTCTTCATTTCAACAACTTGAAGACTTTCGTATCATTTTTATATTCTGGTGAGCTGCCCAACCCTTTTCACCATCTGAAGTTTTTTTTTTCACCTTTTTTGCCATCCTTGTCAAATATCTAAATAAAGCCTTATGACTTCAGCTGTTGTGTTAGTAATAACCAGTACACGGCGGGGGATATAAATTCAACGAATTTGCTTGTTTTGGGGACATTAATGGGCCTCTAAGAAAGACACTTCAAATGATTCTGCTTAAAACAAACATAAAACTTTAATGCTGTTCTTAAATTGTCCTATTCTAAGCTCAAAGAGGGAAAGTGGATATTTATTGGTGTATAGTGTGAAATGATGTATTTGGTATTAATTGAGAAATGCAGTTGTCAGTTTGTCTCTCATTTCTGTGTCTCCTGGTCATACATGTGATAATGAAAACAGGCAAAAACTGGATTTTCATCTGGAATTTTGGGCTCAAAACCAGGTTTTTATTGACTTGAAATTCAGCACTTGTTAGGCAAAAGTTGATAAAAAAATACAGTTTGTTAGGTCCAAATAAAATTTAGTTTTAAGTTTTGCAGCCTTTGGTATTAGATATGAAACCCCAGCAGAAGGGGAAAGTGCATGTTTAGACATCTTTAATCATTTCCTCAATATACATGTATATTCCTTTATGGCAGGAGCAAACAGTGTAAATCAAGATCAGCTGGCACATCTGTTCTGTCAGATAAGGATCTGCACTGTTTATTTTTTTATGTATTAGGTTATTTCTGACCAAAAATGAACTGTGTGGATCCTGATCAAATTGCATGAATGAGCCATCTGATCTGGATCTACACTGGATGCATATATGGAGTAAAGGCTTAACTAACATGCTAGAAGGGTGCCATAAGACATTCATTCTTAGTACAGAAATATTGTAATGTAGTTATATCATATTGTGTATACATTCTGTTTTTGTGGGTGTGACAGTTTTTGGAATAAGATAAAACAGCATTGTGTCAGATTTTTAAAGATGCATCTGAGTGTGACCATTGCATGTTTAACCTTTTCCTCCTGTGTCCAAGGTTATAAAGCTGAGCATGAAAACCAGTCTCAAATCTCAAGCATCTGATTGGCTGAAATGGCGACTGGTCGCCATTTCAGCCAATCAGATGCTTGAGATTTGAGACTGGTTTTCATGCTCAGCTTTATAACCTTAAGGCCTGATAAACCTTTATTGCATTGGCGAACAGTTTAGATCCAGATCAGCTGGCACATCTGTGCCATCTGATCTTGATCTAAACTGTTTTCTTTTTGATTTGTTAGGTAATTTTTTACCAAACTGCAACCAGTGCAGAGCTTGATAAAATGGCACAGATGTTTTGGCTGATCTGGATCTACACTGGTTGCACATGTGTAAAAATGTGCATGTATGGAGGAAAGGGTTAATGCAACTTTCTCTTATTGTTAAAATTTCTATTTTTGTAGTTTTTTGTGGCAAAATATATTGTCAGATATTGTTGTTCAGATTGCTATGAACTCAGTATGGTTCCAGAGGGTCATGCACATAAAATAATGGCTTTGTCCATCAATCTGCTCATTATAACTTTGCAATTTCTAAATATTTCTTTATCAAACTTTCAAATTTTATTACTTATGAAAAAAACAGTTGTAATGATGCCAAATTCTTAGTCAAGATCTCACTTGATAATGTTATGCCCCCTTTTGTACTTGGCTCTTTATTCTGTCAGAGTACTAGAGGTACTAAGTGTTCAGCTGAAAACCCATCATTAAAGTTTACTCATATGGTATCAAGTGTTTACAGTGTGATACTTCTTTTCTTGGTGTTATATGTAAGTCCTCGTTTGTTTTTTCAGGTCAAACGTTTCCAACAGTACCGTGATATCTAACATGACAACAGCAGGTGACAATGTCATGTTCTATCTCACAGTGTATGGATGCCTGGCAGGGGCAAACTCCATCTTCACACTGTTTCGAGCATTCCTGTTTGCCTATGGGGGTATCTGCGCTGCACAGACAATTCACAGAAAACTTCTCCGTAATATACTCAAGGTTGGTAACTGTTACTATATTTTTTTATTGTTTCCCTTATCCCAGAGCATGATCACCTGGTCCAGTGCCCATGGTTATAAAACTGAGCATGGAAACCAGTCTCAAATCTCAAGCATCTGATTGGCTGAAAATGTAAACTGTAATTCTTGATAATATTATTAAGTTTTAAATTTTGTTTAAAATGCTTTATGCAGGACCAAAAAAGCATGTGTATTCAGGGCTTTTTTTCACCATTTTGGGAATATGACCCATACCCCTGGAATTGGGAAATTAAACGTCGTTTTGCCAGAAATTAGAAATTTTTTAGCATCATTGGGGAATAAGAAGTGTTACTGTTATCTGCTGTTTTTTTAGTCATTGCCATCCATATTTAATATTGTCAGTAATTCCTGGCTTAAAGAGCAAAAGATGCAGTGATGATGCTGTTGTTTTTCATCAGAAATGTTTGTTTTGATTCAATTGGGAATTTTTCTTCTCAAATTGGGAAAAAAGTATATGTTTTGCCATTGGGAACATGACCGAATAACGGCTATAAAATCAACTGAAAAAAAACCCTGGTATTTCTTTTCCTGCCCTATGCAGTTATAATATTTACACCACTTATCGACATAAACCATAACCTGTTCATCTAAAAGTATTATTGAAATCATTTAATATGTCAAATATTTATCTCCAAAGGTTAAGGGGAAAAATCCTTTATTTAACAGCTCTTAATTTTTAATATCATCATTTATGTAATACACCAGAATAATTTGATGCTACTGTAGAATTTGTGTTTTACACATATTTCTCTGTAACAACTGTGCAAACTAAAATCTATTTGAGATGCATTGTAAGCATTCTGTAGGTGGATCCGATCATACTAGGTTTAATCAAAGTAGCAAACATTTTACATGTATTTTTAAATTTATTTGGTGCAAAGATATATTTTGTTAAGTAACTTATCTTAGAACATTACAAGCTTGCTGATCAGTGCCCAAGGTTATAAAACTGAGCATGGAAACCAGTCTCAAATCTCAAGCATCTGATTGGCTGAAATGGCGACCAGTCGCCATTTCAGCCAATCAGATGCTTGAGATTTGAGACTGGTTTCCAATCTCAGCTTAATAACCTTCAGCCCAGAGGTATTTGTTACATGTTAACCACTTGTTTTTGTTTGTAACTTCAGGCACCGATCTCATTCTTTGACGTCACCCCAATCGGTCGCATCGTCAATAGGTTCTCATCCGATGTGTTTTCAATCGATGACTCCCTGCCATTCATCATGAATATCTTCCTTGCACAGATTTATGGGATACTCGGGACCATCATTGTTACGTGTTACGGTTTACCATGGTTCGCAGTTCTTCTTCTACCCCTTGGACTTTTGTATTATAAAATTCAGGTAATTACTGATTATTATTCGAAAAAGCTATTATGAGACCATGGCATCATTTAAACTGAAACTTAATGTTGCTTACATGTATAACTTGGAAAGTATTTTGTGAAGTGACCTGTGCACAATCTGGTAAACCTGAGATTGGAGACCAGTCTCAAAACTTCTGCTTCTGATTGGTCCAAAGGATACAGGTCTTTATTTTTAACCAGTCAGATGTTTGAGATATGAGACTTGTTGCCAGTCTCACTTTATGATGTTGTAGGCAGTTCCATTTGACCTGGGAGATGACCCTTTCACTCTTGAAAATTCCAAATGCCTCATTTTCACCCCAATAATTTTAGCTGAAGGGTCATTTTTTCTTTCAAATTAGGGGTATTTTGGCTATGAATTGACGACCCTTCAAATCCAGCAACTAGCGGAACCCCTGATGTTGGGCTATGGGCTAAAAGTCTCAGAAATAATTCCAATATCATTTTATGAACTTGGGGCTTGTACTTTTTGAGTGTAGGTTGTCTAAGTTCAACACATCTAAATTAACCCAAGAGGAAGATACACATTAACTGTTAATACTAACATAATTTTTAGTACCAATAGTACTTAGTGCATTACAAGACACGCCATAAAACTCATGTTAAATAGCTCTTCCTCTAATAAATGTGCACCCCCCCCCCCTTGTTGTTTTAGGGAAAAATATCAGTTAATCCATATTTAATATGAAATATTCTACAGAATCTAATATTAAAATAAAAATAATTAGTTTACATTAAAAACGCCACTTTTCAGAAAATTTAATGCCCCTGGGAGTGTTTAAAAGGAATTTTACAGTACATTTCAAAGTATCATTATAACCTAAACATCATTAGCGTTTAACACACAAAGCAGAAAAACAAACAAAGTTAAACCTGATTTAATTTTTTACAAAAACATAGTATCTTCATCATAATGTAATGTTCTATAAATTTCTAAGTAAGACGCTGTTAAAGAACATAAGCAACATTAATACTGTTATAGAATACATTTAAAACATGTACAGAAATACATTCCACAGTAGGAACATATTAAATAAAAACCTTCAGAAAAGGCAATAGAAAAAAATATTTTAGATTCTCATCCCCGCCCGCCCCTGTCCAAAACCACCCGCCCCAAAAAAAATTTATTGGAAAAAAAAATCGGACCATATTCTGTTCCAGACAGAACAGGTTTTAGACCATCTCAGGTATGGAAAAAAACATGACCGACCATAATAAAATAAAATGTTCATCATTTAAAAGCTTACCCAAGGTGATAGTGTCACTTTTAAAGACTGGTATGGCTTTTCAAGCAAGAATAGGCACCAACCTGCTACTTTTGTAAGTTGTTATCATGATTTTTTTTAAGAAATTGAAAAGATGGACGAATATTCTACACCAAAGGTTCTGGTAATTATAAATGCCATTTTCTCAAAATTTTAAGTCAGTTTTAACCTGTTCTCGGGTATTTCGTTAATAAAAAATAAAAATTAAAAAGTGTCCACCCGCCCATTTTTTTCCCAAAATCCGGATGAGAATCTAATTTTTTTTTTTCTCTGGCTAAATGTAATGGCTACGTGACATGATAATGTTATATATATATTTTTGAATTGTCACTCACGTTTGCAATTGTTACCATAAAAAATGTGCATATATTGTATAGATAAATTGGTCACATCATTATTGTAGTTTATTTTATCTTGCAGTTAATTATATCTGAGTGCGTACAGTTAGTATACATATTACTGATTGCACGATCATCATTCATTGTGTTAGATTGACCACCAGGGCCCAAGATCATAAAAATAATTTTGGAGATCAGTCTCAAATCTCAAGCATCTGATTGGCTGAAATGGCGACCAGTCACCATTTCAGCCAATCAGATGCTTGAGGTTTGAGACTGATCTCCAGATTTAGTTTTATGATCTTGGGCACTAAAACTTGAAAGGTGTTATGTTTATTGTTCAGCTGCGGAAATTTAAAAAAAAAACGATAAAAAAAATTAAAGATAATTTTCAAAATAGATAAACTTCCAGCGTTGACTATTTATTAGCAAGTTTTTATATATACTGTCATAATTTAACATATTTCTAAACTTGTGAAACCCAATTAACTGCTTGTCATCACCTCTCGATAATCCGTTTAACATGCTTACGCTTAAATGCATACTGACATTGTAGAAAGAAAATTTAGCAAAATAAAAGTAATATAAAAAATAAAGTTTTTATAAACGAATATCCGAATGCCAAATTTGATCCGGATATCTGATGATGCGAACGGATATCCGGATATTCAGATATCCGTTGACATCCCTAATTCCCAGTAATTGTTTATCATGTTTACGCTTTAATACTATATACTTCAATTTCATCATCCATACAAACAATCAGTTTCGAGGTTTTCTTACAAAAACATAGAGCATAACAACCCTTATCCCTTTTAAGAACCTCACCAATCAGTTTTCCATCAGGTGTGAATTGTAAAACATTCTTAGAATCCTGTCCACAAACAAGAACACTGTTATATGCTCATTAGATCATTTGAACCAAACAACCTGCCAAAAAATCCAGGCTTTGATAGAGACAAACTAAACTGCTGCAGTCTATCCCCTGTGATGGTGTAAACACAAACTAATGAGAAATTATCAGAAATATACAGCTTCTCATCATTATATGCTAAACCTACACAATAGAAACCAGTTTCAATCTGTCTTGTCTTCTGCATAGTAAGTTCAATAGAAACAGACTGTATTAGATTGGCCAAGCTACAGCATACAGCAACTTCTTGGCTACTGATGGTGCACACTTGGCAAGGAAATGGTGGAACTGCACAGGAGTCTCTGACCATGTAGGAAAGGCTGTCCAGGCGCATCAGCTTTCTTTGATCACAGTTAGACATGATAATAGTCCCATCATCAAGTTCACAAACACTTTTGATATCATCTGCGCCTGAGCCAGATGTCTCTCTCATTGTGTATTTCTTGCTGTCTTTGACTTGCAGTAGGGAAATGCTGGACTGGCTCCCATGTGACAAAGCACTGGTTTGGATTGTATCTACTGATGACAAGGGATTGGAACCTCGGGGCTGGGACTTAAATTCTTCTGAGATACTGATGGCTCCGAGGGCTTCTGCCTTGTTGAATAGAGACTGGAGATTATGATTAGAAACCAAAGAAATCTCTGTGGAAGATACTTGATGGTGTGTTGTGAGTTTCTTGTTGGCATGAGTAGCAACATTATTGGCCATCTTGATACTGACAAACATCTGTGATGCATTATTGCCAGCAGATTTCAAGCTGTCTTGTGCAGATTGTACTTCAGTCATTTCAGTCTGAAGTTCCCTTAGTGTAGCTTCAATCTTGTGATTTAGAGACTGAAATACCCCTTCCAAATCATCGACAGTGTTCTTTTCTAATTTATCTAATTGTTTATTGATTTCTTGTCTCAATTTTCTGATCTCTTGCATTGATTTGTCTTTTCTACTTGTAAGATTTGTCTTTTCTTTGAGAAAGTTCTCCTGAAGCATGCACAGAGAGCTGGATATGGTACCCAACTGTTCCACAATGGCAGATGAATTCTCAACTTTGACTCGTTTTATGTAATCTGGAATATACTCTGTATCTTTGCAAGAACTGAAACAATATTTATAAAGTCAGTTGTAGAGGTTTTGTACTCACTCTGTCGTCGGCATTGCCCTTCCTACTTTGGTAAAAGTTTGCATGCTACCTACTTATATCTTTAAAACTACTATAGCTACAACTTTGAAACTTTGAATACTTGTTCACCATCATATCCTAAGTGTGTATGCCAAGAACCATAACTCTTACTTTCATTTTATTCAAATTATGGCCCTTATTCGACTAAGAATTTTATGTTAATGATTTCTTGCTAGCTGGTGTTCAAACTCATAACTTCCATACTACTTTTAGTACAGCTTTGAAACTTTGAACACTTGTTCATTATCATATCCCGAGTGTGTTTTCCAAGAACCATAACTATAACTTCCATTTTTTCAAATAATGGTCCTTTTTCAACTTAGAAATTCAGGTTAAAGTTTGCATTAAAGCTGGTGTACAATTTTAATTCATAACTTCCATACTACTTATACTACAGCTTAAACTTAAAACACTTTTTCATCATCATATCCAGAGTGTGTATGCCAAAAACTATTACTCTATTTTCCATTTTGTTCAAATTATGGCCCTTTTACGACTTAGAATTTAATGTTATGTCAAAGTTTGTGTGCAAGCTCATAACTTTCATACTTCTTGTACTATAGCTTTGAAACTTAAAACACTCTTTCACCATCATGACCTTAGTATGTATGCGAAGAACCATCATAGTTCTTTCTTTGATTTTGATCAAAGTATGGCTCTCATTCGACTTAAAATTTTAGGTTAAAGTTTGTGTGAAAGCTAGTATACAAACTCATCAGGCCTGCCAAAACTTCTTCATTAAAAATCCGGAGATTTCGTTTGAAGATGTCAATGATGACTCCCACGAAGATGATGATGTTGTTGTTGTTTTAATGTCTTGTTAACTATGATTGTGACTGAACAAAAATGAGGATGATGATGATATTTTTCTCATATTCTTCATTATAATTATATTCTTCAAAGAATTGCCAAGGGTGCAGTCGTTTCCAACTGGCTCTTGTTTATTTTTCATTTCATTATAAGAGATTTTTTTGTTATTTTAGTAAAGAGGTTATTTATGTTATTTAAGTCTGATAGAACAAACACGTTTAGTAATTACACTGCAGACTCTTTATAACACGGTTCGTTTAATTCCGCGGTCCATTATAACGCGGTCGTACCGTGGATTCCCTATTTTTTTTTAAGTCCATTTTTTATCATGACACGGCAAAAAATCGAAACCGGAAGTCATTTTTGATCGTAAAACGGCAAATAAATCGAAACCGGAAGTCATAATTGTAACATGTACATAAGTGACGCACACATTTTATCCCTAAAACAACCGTGTTTTAACACCTTTCCCAGTGACAGATATCACCCCGAGGCAAACTTGTGAATGCATACTTACTGTTTATCATTGATCCATTACTAAATTCTATTGGCTCTATAATTATCACTTAATCCGCACAATTCATAAAGAAACAAAAAATATTCCCAATCATGTTTAAAAAAAACAAAAAATATTCCCAATCATGTTTTAAAACCTGTCGGTAGTTCATTGATGTTCATTTTGCTTTGATCTGCCTTCCTGTTAATTTCATGGAGGTTGCAAATTTCATGGAGGTTGCATGTTTTGACTATAGAGGTAAACAGCAATAATATCTGTCAATGAAATACGACTTCAAAGAAAAATGTCGGCTCGTATCGAGACTGTGATGTTTTGTCGGCTCTGCTATGAAATCATTTGATCTACAAGAATTTTAAGTGTGTACGTGTATGGCCCACGAAAAGGCTCAAAAGTAAAATGGAGGTGCACCTATATATAAAATTACTGGTGCACCTGTAAATTTATGCGTTGGACGTGTAAATTTACGCGACGGACGTATAAATTTACAGGTGCACCTATAAAAAACCAGTGCACCTCCATTTCAAATAGCGGTGGACCTACAAAAATATACGTCCGTCGTATAAATTTTATGCGCCCAACGTATAAATTACCGATGCACCGCTAATTTACAAGTGCACCGGCAATATGAAAATGATCAACCAATCACAAACCTTGTTTCAAACAGTTGTTTTTGCTGAAAATAGTAAAAAATTGAAATTAATTCCTTTTTATTTTATTTTTTATTTTTGTGCTCTTAAAATTATAAACATATTTTTAATATTTCCAGAAATAAATAAACAATTTAAGCATTTTTAAACGAGTAAGTCAACATTCACTGCATTTTTCAACATATCGTAAACACTGCAAAAAATTAAAATGGCGAATGTAAGGCACATTTTGATTGGCTCTCATTAATATGGGTATAAATAGCGAAAGGGTCAAAATCGAAATGTAGGTGCACGGTAAATTACACGGTGGACGTATAAATATATACGATGGACATATAAAAATGAAGGTGCACTGCTATTTGAAATGGCGCTGCACCGGTATTTTATAGGTGCATTTGTAAATTTATACGTCCATCACGTAAATTTATACGTCCAACGCATAAATTTACAGGTGCACCGGTAATTTTGTATGTAGGTGCACCTTCAATTTACTTTTGAGCCTTTTCGTGCGCCATATACGTGACATTTGTCATTTTTTAGCTGGTTTAAGTTGGTTGATGATGCAATAATACTGAAATATTATACTGGAGATAAAATTAGGATGTAATTTTTAAATTATGGAATATGTTCACATGGTTAGTGTTTTAATATTTATTTTACATTTACGTTCGTAAATGTCAGAATTTGTGTCATAAAATAATTAAAATTTCTGCAAGCATCTAAACAAACTAGATATACGGTCTTTAATTCCATTACAATAATTTAAGGCCGATCCGATTTTGATCTTGGTGTTATTAGTCAGTCTCTTGCCGTTTTGCTTTTTTATTTGAAATTTGGTAATTGTATGTCTTGTAAGAAATATTATTTGTCGAGTACAGTGGGGGGAATTATGACGTTACGTGGAATTATGCATAATCTCGTTAGTTGTGTATTAGGTAGTATATATATGCGCGGGAAAATCGGGTCATGTATTTTTCGCGAAAAAAACTGGACATGTATTTTGCGCGGGAAAATATAACGCAGTTTCTCTTATTAATGCGGTCGGGATGATGGACCCGCTGTACCGCGTTATATAGAGTCCGCAGTGTAAATGACTCATCTCCATGTGATATGGCTTAAATCCTATGGGCAGCCAGTGTAAATCCAGATCAGACTGCACAGATGCTCATGCTAATCTGAATCTACCTTGATTATATATGGGATACAAGCCATATATCCCATGGAGATGAGGGTTAAAGATCATATGACACCGCCTGATCAGTGTTAAAAACAATAATGAGATTTTGAATCAAGCCCAAGCCAAAACATGCTCCTAAAATAAGTCATACTCTTGTATAATATGGAGATGTCTTAGAAATCTATTACCAGTAAACATCATAATTACATTTACAATTTACCAGTCATGATTAGATCAGCCATAACATATGTGCCATCTGATCTGTTTGATTACTGTTTTCTTTATGGCCAGAAGTAACCTAATGAATCTAAAAGTGAACATTATAGATCCTGATCAGATAGCACATTTTGGCTGGCTTATCTTGATCTACACTGTCACCCAAGGGGTAAAAGCCATATCCCATGAGAAAAGGGTTAAATGCATATAAATAAATCACAAAAATGTGTATACCTGTGCTGCATAAACATACAGGTAAGACATCCCACGGCATCATGTTGCCTGCAGTACATGTCTACCGGCTTGTGGCCATGTACTTTACACCTTTCAGTGGGCAACATTGGGAACTGTACACTAGATCCAGTTTTGAAGTTTGCCTTATCCAATATCTGGTGGTTCCTTAAAGCAGAAAAATCATTATGTGAGTTGAAACAAATGGAACAGTAATATTCTTCACAGTCTGTACAGAACTTTTGTGCCTCTGTGTTCTTATTTCTTCTGATGCAAACTGAACATAAATTGTCAATAGTTTCATCTGCTCCTTTTTCTAGATCCATAGCTCCTTCAGTTTCCATTTTGAAAATATATTACATCTATGGGTTGATATTTTTCCAACTCGGGTATGACATACATTAAGTACTTGTAGTCTACTCTGTTCTTCAAAATAAAATAAACTTAGCAAGGTTTTGTTGACCATCAAACCTGCGAACTTTACCCATACTCAATATTATGTACTGATATAGCTTTATTTACTTTAAAATTTATCAAATGTCATCCAAAGGTATTATTTTATTGATGTAAAGTTCATTATCTGCAACTTGACATGTAAGTACAATTTAAAGATGATTTATCGCAATATCTGTTTAAATTTGATAATGTCGAATTTTTCATTGTATGAGAAATATTTAACTTGCCCATATATGTGCCAAAGATGATAAAAATAAATCTATAGACCATTCTCAAATTTCAAGCATCTGATTGGCTGAAATGGCGACTGGTCAGCATTTCAGCCAGTCAGATGCTTGAGATTTGAGACTGGTCTCCAATCTTAGTTTTATGACCTTGGGCTTAGCTGTGAAATCAATTTTAATTTTATAATTGGTGTATCCCGTGACTGTCTACTTATCCTTAACCCTTTTCTCCATAGACACACCTTTATAACATGGGTGAACAGTGTAGATCCAGATCAACCAGCACATCCATGCTGTCTGATCAGGATCTGCACTGTTTGCTTTTTTGATTTGTTTGGTTTCTGACTAAAATGCGACCAGTGCAGATCCTGATCAGATGGCAAGGATGTGTGGCTGATCTGGATCTACACTAGTCGCACATTCTTAAAAATGTGTTTATGGAGGAAAGGGTTAGACAGACAGGGAAGTGGTTACTCTTGTAAGATTATTGTGTTGCTTTTTCATCTAACATCACTAGACTTGCTCCAAATGTTTATCTTAATTGTTTGTTCCATTTTAGACCAGCTATATCAGATGTGTGACCTGAGTGTCCAGATTGGCAGACATATCTAAATTGTCTGATCTGGATCTGCATTGTTCACTTCTTTGTCTGAAATATTCTAATGAATGATTAGACAAACTGTGTAGATCCTGATCTGAGGGCCCTTGCCATAGAAGTTATATCTATGAATGCATGACTGTTAAGTCTAGCTGCCAGAGCCGAATATATATATATATCAGGGATTCTAAAATTTCAAAATCCAAATCGGACATTGGCACCAAAATTGACATTTCGCCGACTTCCGATTTGCACGAAAAGCGATTTCCGGTCCGCACGAACAGCGACTTCCGGTCCCCGCGTTCAGCGTATTTCACTCTCCCGACCCCCAGTCCATTTCTCTTTTCCGGCATATTTTCTCGTTGGCGATATCCTACAACCTCTCAACAGATTAATGGTTTTCGATGTGTAGACCGAAATATTCTTTGATCGATTTATAAGAGGGGCACGCGACGTTTGAAGTTTACGGCGATCGGCATCTTTGTTGTAATACACAAGCATTCCATGCATTTAAAACGTGACGTAATGGTTCAAAACAGTTAACCTTAGCAGTGTTCATAGCGATTGTGAAGTGGATTATTTAGTTATTAAAAATGTCGGAATTTCGGGAGGCAAGTATTCGTTTTACGTTTATATATGTCGTCACACCATGCTTTGTAACACTATATTATAGTTGTTTGAAATAGTATTCTTTTCCTTACCGGATGTAGTAATTTTTGAATCTACGAACTTACAAGAGTCTGCCTATGCAACTTTATTCAGTCGGAAATAAATGTTGATTACTTAGATTTTTGTAAATTTGAAATTTATTTAAATCGTTATAAGCATAAATAAGCAAGCCAGTCACTCGAATTTTTTCACATTTAAGTATAATATTCATTTGAGCCATTTCAAATTTGTTGTGAAATGTAACAGTTCAAGTAAAATTCGCATGAATTAAGTTTTCTTTATATTTGATAAACAACAATTTTCGGTCGTCGGTCTTTTAGAATTACGCACATATCGGACTAACACGTCTGTCAGTATTTCCATTTATTTATCGTCTCTACCTGTTGCCCATATGAGCGACGCCTCCAGACGAGTGTTAGTCATTTTAGGTTTTTGGAGGATAGTGCAAGATACAGAGGACTCTCCAATTCCAGAATCGTTCCTGGTTCTTTTAAGTGCCCGGTGTATAGCACCACTACACTGGACCTCGGTTTTAAGTCCCATCCGAACGACTATAATATTTATTAGTTATTTTAGTTGGAGTAGCGGGGGATCGAACCAGCGATCCCTGGACTCGGAGGCATACGCGCTAACCACTGAGCTAATGATCCGCTCTCTCTGTCAATAAAATGCAAACTGTTTTATCGTTTACGTTAATTAACACAACCATTTGTATTGCTATCTTAAATTCTGACGTCAAACAGCCTTTGACTAGTGCAGTCCATTTTTAGAAATTAAATAACCTGCCCGTTGTTAAAATGAGACCGACCACATCCCGTTTCATCTATGCGTCAGGCTATTCACGGAACGTGTAGTCGTGGTAGTCATGGTAGCAGACTTGTGAAGTCGCTAATTGACAGGTTAATAGCTGATTAAGCTGTAAAAAAAATGTACATGATGTAGGTAATTTTGTAACAGATTGTAGGCCAATATTCATGACCAATTTTTAAAACCAATTTTGAAATTTCAATCGGACATTCTTCCCGAAAATCGGTCAATGACCGGCCTGCCGATAATTTTAGAATCCCTGATATATATATATATATATATATATATATATATATATATATATATACGAGGGCTGTCCGGAAAGTTCATATACTACTTTATTTTTTACACTCAAGCAATACATACATAAAACAAATTTGGCCAACAAATACATAAATATCTAACAAACAAATTTACAAAAAAAACTGTCAGGCTGTGATGAACATTAACATAGTAACAGTCCTTACATCCAACATATATACATAATCACGGAGCACTTTTAAACGTCAAATGAACGTCACGTAAACACTCCTTCTAAAAAAATATCGCCCACACGATTTTACTCATTTCTGATGCTGGCTGACCCATTGCTGGTATACCCCTTTGTACCATTCTCGATCAAAACCAGATATCTCTGATCTAACACCGACGCGAAGTTCTTCCAAATCTGCAAATCTTTTCCCGCGCAATTCCGACTGTTCTAACGCGTTCTACGTAATTCGGCTCTGCTACTTTCGGTCGTCCGCTTCGTTTCTTATCTAACACATTTTCATCCCCGCTTCTAAATCTGCTGTGCCACTTAAACACAAGTTGCATTGAACATTTACCGGTCGTATCTGCTTTTGAAATAAACTTCCACGTCTCAGTTGGTGTCATATTAGCATGAACACAAAACTTGATAACACCCCGTTGCTCCGTCCGTGAAATTGACGTCATTTTTTCGAAACAAATGTTAAGCGCCCCCAATGCGTCTAACGGTCGTTTACAACTTGTTTATTAACGTATGACATCATAATTTTCACCAAATGGCATGCAATGATATCAAATAACTTCGCGTAAGTAAAAACGCGTTAGGCCTAAAACTTTAATTTTTATTAACTTTTATTTTGAGAAGCTACTGTCATGGAATCAAAGTGCTCCGTAAACCGTCGGTCATGTTACCATGACGATGGGCGTTTTGCGAATATTATTGTAATCATTTTTATAAATTTAGAAATATGTAGCCAATACATACTTAAGCAAAATACCAAAACAACTTATTGATATGACTGCTTATAATTATTCTGTAGCCTTGTCTACGAACTTTCCGGACAGCCCTCGTATATATATATATATATTATATAAAAACAAAAAACATGGTCACAGATGCAAAATAGCATTTTGCTGTCAATTGGTAAACTTCCATCTCCAAGGACACAACTGCTTACACCTTAACATTACATTGGAGATATTGTAAGATTCTGAAGTATATCTTAATTAATTAATACGAGGGGTGATCTTTAAGTTCGTGGACAAGTCCTATAATTTAGACATTTGGCGATTAATTAAAAAACAGAGTTGGCATACATATCACGGCATGTTCAATAAATGGTATAGGAAAAAAAGTACTTAAAAATATTCACTAGTTTACAAATAATCAGTATTTTCCTTCACCCATATACACATGACCACAGCAGCTCTCATGACGTCAACGTTATAATTTTTTTTTTCAAGGTACTGCCCACCGAATTGCATGCAGCGTTAATGCCTACATGGCTGTTGTTGCAATATTTGCACATTGAAAGACTTGTCATATCCTATCAACACATAATCTGTCATATCACTTGTCGTAGTCCTTCTAACAATATTATAATTTCCTTTACAAGACCGACATTGTTGACGTTGTGTTTTGCACTCCTGTAGCATCTTCTATCATTTCTTTTGGCATTTTTGGTGTCATTCCAAATTTGGGCAAAGAACTTTATTATGGCCCTACATTTAAGGCTGACATCGACGCTGTAAAATGCAGTTTTCCGGACAACCCTTGCCTGGCCGACATCTTCGTGATTTTAAAACACAACATCCAATTGTTTTCTATTTCTGCCTAAAGCAACGCCAAACCACGATGGTGACATCATGTTAGTATTATGTCAGTACACACAGAATTATTTAGTGAAGTATGTTATAGATTATTGTTTAAACAATGATAATTGTGAGCTATGGTGGTTGGCCTTACAATGGTTTCTATGACCGTTTGCGAGCTTGAAAATAACATTTTCAAAAAACATCTTTCTAGTTAGTGTACTAAATGTTTTTATAACTTTTTGAAAATGTTGTAAGCAATTTAAGTTCAAGTATATTCATTTTATAAGATTTGTCCATGAAATTAATGATCAACCCTCGTATATGAACATTTTGAATTACAGAACTACTATCGGCATACATCCAGAGAAATCAAACGAATCTCCAGTGTAACACTGTCTCCTATATATGCACACTTCTCCGAGACAATCAGCGGCATGACAACTATAAGGGCCATGAGGGAACAAGATAGGTATGTAAAAAAATGTGTGATAACATTGTATGTATAATGTTATGACCTTACATGGGCTGATGGTACAGTTAAGCTTTTACTCATTGGGATTTGGCTGTTGGTGGCCATTTTAGATCCAGATCAGACAGCTTATCTGTAATATCTTTTCAGGATCTACACTGTTGGCTTTTCGATTCATTACTTTATTAAGGTTTTAGAACTGTAATATTCACTTTTGCTGATCAGGATTTTGTTGTTTTCATTTACAAGTACATCCACTTAGAAATCTAAACAAGAGTTTTTAAGAAAATTTACCGCTCATAACTCGAGGTATTCAAAAGTTTAGAAGGGGCCCCTCTGTTTTGAATAATGGGTGTTGGATGTGCTGGCTGATCTTGACCTACACTGGTTGTCAATGCAATAAGAGGCATATCTGAGGAGTAAAGGGTTAAAATGTCACCTGGGCCCAAGATCGTAATACTAAAACTGAAGACCAGTCTCAAATCGCAAGCATCGGATTGGCTCAAATTGAGAAAAGTCACCGTTTCAACCAATGAGATCTTTGAGATTTTTGGCCTGGTTTCCTTTCTCAGTTTTATAATCTTGAGGCCTGAAATAGTGGCCATCTTAAGGTCATATTTGATTATGAGTAGTCTATTGACATTAACAAACTTTATCATGTAAAAAATCTAAAACTTGCAGGATTGAATCTCAGACTTAAAATTTTTGTCTGTTATTTCCTCACATGACACAACCATTGTAGTACTGTTTCAATTCAGAAATCATTAAGGTAAAAGAATTGATGAGGCAAAACTATGTTCAACCTTAAAGTGCTAAAGTAATGTAAAGGACTTGTATCTTTTTAGGCCATTTATAGGGGTCTTATACAGAAAATTATTAACTTTTAAATGTAATACCGGTAACCTAAATGAGTGAACAGTGTAGACTTTAATCACACTTTGTTGATATGCAGGCTGATCTGGGTCTACTCTGGTCGCAGATTTGATAGGTGTAAGAAGAACTAAAACATGTCAACATTCTAGCGATCAAAACCATTTCTTACGTTCAAAAACCTGGGCCCAAGATCAAAAAACTATATCAGGGGCCTACACTCAATCAGGCGACTGGTTGCCATTTCAGCTGATCAGGTGCTTGAGATTTGAGACTGGTCTCCAATCTCAGTTTTATGATCTTGGGTCCTGGCTGTGTTTTCAGATTCCAGAGAGAGAATTTGGACAGACTGGATACTAATCAAAGAGCCCAGTTCTGTGCCCAGGCTGTGGCAAGTTGGTTGTCATTTCGGCTTCAGATGCTCGGTGTTGCTATGGTAACCGGAATTGCCTTCATAGCTGTTTTAGAACACCATTTCCAGTCAGTTAATCCAGGTTGGTTGTAATTGTTAAGCAGTAAGTACGTTTGGTAATTAATCAGTTAGTGGGTACAGAGCATGTGAAATTTTGTGGTATTTTATAACTGGATATGTTATGCATACAATTAATTACATTGTACATACCAGTAAAAGCAAAACTTCTCCTCTCACTAAAAACATCATATAACATGAACCAAAACATTTCTGATTTTTTTGCAACAATAACTGAAATTCCTTTGTTATCCAGACTTCCCATCAAATAAAATCAACCATTTTAAAAGCTTTTAGAATCATTAGTGTATTTCTCTAGCCTATAATGGTGTTCATTAGTATTTCGTGAGGCTGTGCTTGATTCAATTTTTTCTTGTCTGATACAATGTTTTTATTTGTCATTTAAGTTTATTGTTGTTTCTAGATATTTTACTATTCCTTAGCCCACTGGTTCTATAAAAAAGTAGCCTTTCTGCTTTATTATTCCAACTACTGCTGAAAGGGTTGTTTCGGTTGAAATTATCTCCATAGATACACCTTCATTGCATGGCCAAACAGTGTAGATCCAGATCAGCCTGCGCATCTGTGCTGTCAGATTAGGATCTACAGTATTTGCTTTTAGATTCAATTATAGTTTATGTCTAAGAGGCAAACAGTGCAGATTCAGATCGGACAGCACAGATCGGACAGATGTCTTGACTGATCTGGATCTAAACTGGTTGCACACACCTTGGGTATATATGGAGTAAAGAGGTAGCTTGCTAGGTAGTGTAGAGCCTGATCATGGTTCAGTCATTCACAGGCTGCTAGGGGTCTACACTAGTTGTAGATTGAGAGCTTGGTACAAAACTGGCAATAATTCCCATAACCCTTTACTCCAAAGATGCACCGTTATTGTGTAGGTGAACAGTGTTGATCCACATCAGCCAGCACATCTGTGCCATCTGATCAGGATCTACACTGTTTGCTTTTAGACTCATTAGGTTATTACAGACCGTGATGGTACCAGTGCAGATCAAGATCAGATGGCAGGGACATTTCGGCTGATCTGGATAATATACACTGTTCGCAAATGCGTTCAAATGTGTAATTATATATGGAGGAAAGGGTAAATCAGACGAGATTTGTCAGATTTGTGCTTGACCGTTAACTGTGTCATTTGTATAATTTGTTGTTTTTTTAGGAAACAGATTAATCCTCACATTCCAAATCTAGTTCGTTGTGTGCTATTGAAGTGTCATTTAGCATTACGACCATTAAAGGCCCGGCTCAATACATTATCCTATAAGTCTGATTGTCAATGTTGTTTGATTGCTACATATTCTGGCAGAGATCCGTTAATGATAGCAAAATACTGTCAGGGATTGGCTTAGTCTGTCAAAACAGGCAGAAGTTTTCCCCAGTTTAGGGATCACTTGACTAGGATTTTGAACTTAACCCTTTCCTCCATATATACGCATTTTTACACATGTGAAACAGTGAAAATCCAGATCAGCTGGCATATCCATGCCGTCTGATCAGGATCTGCACTGGTTGCATTTTGGTAACAAATAAAAATGCGAACAGTTTAGATTCTGATCAGATGTCACAGATGTTCCAGCTGATCTGGATCTAAACTGTTCACCCATGCAATAAAGGTTTATCTGTGGTGGAAAGGATTAAAACATATAGGGAAAAAACTTCTCCCTTGACTGAACAGAGAGCCATTCCCTGTACCATTAGCCTTAACTGCATTATCTCATAACATATGTGTGATCTGATCAGGTTCTGCACTGTTCACTTTATTCATTTGGCTTTTCTGACCAGATGACACAGATCTGGATCTACTGTGATCCTACATATAGATGGAATAAAAGGCATTTACAAAAAACATAATTACTATTTACATAATTAGGGTATGACAAAGAAAAGAGAGTCAACAAGTCAACAAAATTGGCATATCTGTGCCCTCTGATCTGGACCTGCTCTTGTTTTTAGCTTCATTAGGTTTTTTTTACCTAGAAACAACCGATTAAGATTCAGATCAAATGTCACAGATCTGATGGTTTGGATCTACACCGGTTGCACAAGGGATAAAACCTGCATATATGGGGTACAGGGTGAAAGCTAACCCAGCTCACTTGCTCTCCCTTTCAGGTTTAGTAGGTCTTGCCATATCTTATGCTTTGGCAGTGACCAATCTTCTTAGCGGGGTGGTCAACTCATTTGCCGAGACAGAAAAACAGATGGTCAGTGTAGAAAGGGCTCAGCAGTATATTGATGATGTCCCTAATGAAAGACTGGAAGGGTCATTATTGGTAGGTTCAACTTTACATAAAATAAGGGGTCTTAATTATTTCAGACTTCCCAAACTTTATTTTTAGTTTCATTTACATTCATTTGACATAGTCTGAGGAAGAATCTGTGTTTGCTTGGTAAGAATCTGATTTTGCTGTTTAAATGTCTGTGTTGCTTAAATTTATGTTTAAATGTCTTTGTTGTTGTTTAAATTTATGTTTGAATCATAAATGTTTGAATATCTGTGTGGCTGTTTAAAATTTCTGACCAAGAATTAAACAGTATAAACCTGATCAGACCCCACAATGTGCTGGCTGATTTTGATTACACTGTTAGCTGATTGGATGAAAGGCATGTATATGGAGTAAAAGGTTGGAAAGGTCTTGCCACTTGTCCTATTTGTAAATTTTTCTAATATCTGTGCTACCAACACACCAATAGTAAAATACATCCTTTCCTCCATATATATGCCTATATGGCCTGGACGAACAGTGTAGATCCAGATCAACCGGCACATCAGTGCCATCTGATCAGGATCTGCACTGTTCGCTTTATGGTCACCCATGCCATAAAGGCATATATATTGAGGAAATGGTTAACAAGATGTCTGACAAATGTATGTTCAAAGCTCTTAGCCTCCTGGTAGGTATAGACAGAAGAAAGAGAAGACACTTATTTGGAGTTTTTGTTTCAGCCGCCACCGTACTGGCCGATACAAGGTTCGATTGTGTTCCAGCAAGTACGTCTTAAATACAGACATAATACCTCAGATGCATTAGATAAAGTCTCCTTTGAAATCCGACCTGCGGAGAAAGTTGGCATTGTGGGAAGGACTGGCTCGGGAAAATCCAGTCTATTTTTAGCTTTATTTCGGATGGTAGAGATCTACAAGGGAAATATATATGTGGATGGAATAGACGTTGTTCATCTGGATTTAAAGGATATCAGGTAAGGCATAAGTCATGCTCATTGCTTAATGTGCAGAGTTATGTGGGTATGCCCATAGTTCCAGAGTACTTATTGTTAATGCGCTAGCTGATCAGGATCAATGCTGGTTACAGATGTGACACAAGTTGTGCTAACCACTTAAAGGTATAACTGAAGTTTGGGAATTCTCATTTATCACACACTCACACACACACAGTTTTGGCAATCATATATTATAATCCAGATCATTGGTAAAGACAAAAATTGAAACGTAATAAAATTTTGTTTCTGACTTGCATACTGCTGATCTGGATCTACACTGGTTGCACATGCGTAAAAATGTGTATATATGGAGGCAAAGGGATAAGTTTATCATTTTCTAATATTTCTTCTTCAAACTTTGTACTTATTTTGCTTACGACAACTCGGTCTTGATGTCTGTATTAACTTTTTGCCTTTCCTGACTAAGCACGAGAGGGCAATACAAGTGTTCAACTGAATACCTATCTTGTTTTTTTCACAATTACTGCTTATAAATTATAATTCTGTTTCAACTAAATAGGATTGTACAACAAACAATGAGGCCATTAGTTTCAGTGAGAGTTAGTAATGAGAGACGTGTGTATGATGACGCAGTTGTTGAATGAAACTTGATTACATTCACCAGCTACAAATGTCACCAGCAATTATTACTGTTTTTGTCAGACACTCAGACACATAATATAATCTGAATCTTGTTATGGTGTATTTGGTAAATAAAAGATTCTGTTTCATTTAATAATAGTCTCAGTTTGATTTTTGCAAAGGCAAACACTACTGTAATACTCAATCAATGAGAATTATATTATTTATTTTGGTTCCTTAACTACCAAAATTTTGTTTCCCTTATCCTGCATAGTTTTTTGGAGGGATTCTTTTCTTCGAGTTTCGAGTAGGGATCCTCGAGTTTCAAGTAGAAAACTTCGAGTTTCGAGTGGTAAATATTGAGTTTTAGAGTTAAAATCTTCGAGTTTCGAGTAGGGATCTTCGAGCATCAAGTAGAAAACTTCGAGTTTCGAGTAGAAAATATCGAGTTTCGAGTTTAAATCTTCGAGTTTCGAGTAGACAATATCTAGTTTTGAGTAGGGATCTTCGAGTTTCAAGTAGAAAACTTCGAGTTTTGAGTAGGGATCTTCAAGTTTCAAGTAGAAAACTTCGAGTTTCGAGTTGAAAATGTCGAGTTTCGAGTTGAAAATATCGAGTTTCGAGTTGAAATCTTCGAGTTTCGAGTTGAAATCTTTAATTTGTATCACAATGTCTTGTTTTATGTGTACTTAATCTAATCTCTGTCTTTATCTAACAATTTTTATCAAAGCGACTTTGAACTAACGAAATTCTTTTGGAATGCATTGTAAGAAAGCTTATTCAGAGACTTGATATTTTTATCACATGATGTTTTGTGATAGGTTTTAAGTCGATATCGACATTAAAAATTTACTTATCAATTCAGTTGAGTGTTCTACCAAAGTACCAAGACAAAAATGATATCCCCAACACAATTGAGTCCATTTAGCAATGCTAGCATGAAGACATACTCGCCAGAGCTAATTAAATGTATTAAAAGAGGACTTTACATGTCAGGTCTGACAGACTCTGAACTTAGATGGAAAGGGAACTTTTAAAGTCACCGAACACAAAAATATTAAAATATTTGCAGGCTCGTTTTATCGAGCCTTTTCATGGACAGTTATGGAAATGCATAATACTGCACACGCCGCAACTCAGTATATGCATATGGCGGTGAAAAAGTAGTAAAAGCAAAAATAAAAAACACAAACTAATTTTCAAAATTTAATAAAGAGATTAACAAGATTTGTAAACTTTTTAAAGTACATATTAAGTAGTAAAATACATAAAATGTACTATTTTAGTTTCAAACTCAAGTAGAAATTTGCTCTTTAATTTCCTTTACAGGTTTTAACACTGTTTGGAATAAACATATGACTATGAATTCTTAAGACAAATTAGGTAAATCTATGCATTTTGCGTTTTAAATGGAGAAAATATGGTATTTGAAATAATTAAATATGTCTGTACATGATCAAGGCACGTTCAAAATTTCAGCAGTTGCTACAGATAGAAATAGATGATTTATAATAAGGTAAACCTTTATTCACAAATATTTCTATATTTTATCAATATCTAAGCATACTGAAACTATGGAAAATAATCTCCATTGACTTAACTTGACTTGACATTTGAAAAAAAATCATATTTAGCTACTTTCTTATGAACGTCCTAACCTCACTTAAGTCGGAATAAAGTGCATGGCCCATAAATTATAAAGAAAAAAAGATAGATATAATTATTGATATTCTTTTAAATGACCCAAATAAATGAGCATTTTTACTCGACATGGAGATGACTCCATGGTGGTTTTTTCATATAATTTGATGAGTTTTCTGTTTGTCCACTAGTATATGTCAGGATGCCCTTTGCTTCATCTGTGATTTAAATACCAAAGTATTCTCATACATTTGGGTGGCCGATTTTTGAAACATACAGGCTCTTGCATGTTTACACAGACAAATCAGTGACCTCGGTAGAGCTCTAGAACTGAGTTTTTTAAATGGCAGAGTTTACTTAAAATAATAATTTGATAAATTTGTTTAAATATTTGGAACCTTGTTTTATTTTGGGATTCTAAAACTAAAACTCAACACCTGTCGCATAAACATTGTATATGTCAGCTTGATGACGTGACTGCTATTTAAAGAATAAACAAACATTTGTTTAACCTCCAGTTCAAGCTTTTGAAAAAAATGTTTAAAATCACTTTATAGATCATTTTTGGTTTAACGGGTTAGGGTTTAGGGTAATGGCAAAAATTCTAAACCAATTTTCTGATAGGATTCACACATCGCACATTTAAATATTTTTTGTGAATTGTTGATTTTGTTGTTAATTATTATGGTGTCAGCAGGAAACGTAAAAAAATTGCCAACTCGAAACTCGAATTTTTCAACTCGAAACTCGAATTTTTCAACTCGAGACTCGAAGTTTTCAACTCGAGACTCGAATTTTTCAACTCGAGACTCGAACTTTTCAACTCGAGACTCGAAAATTTCAACTCGAGACTCGAATTTTTCAACTCGAGACTCGATCTTTGCTACTTTAAACTCGAACATATAAACTCGAGACTCGAAAATTCTGTCTCGAAAATCGAAGATCCCAACTTGAAACTCGATATTGTCTACTAGAAACTCAAGTTGTCTACTCGAAACTCGATTCTTAGAAACTGTAACACTCAGTTGTTTGTATATAAACTGGTTTTCTTTGATTGGGGATTTTTGCAGGCATATCAGACAGTGTAGTCCCTTATCAAATGGCATGGGTGGCTAGAATAATTTGGTCAACACTGGTAAAATGTTTCATGTCATGTCATTATTAAATCCTCAGAACAAAGATCTTTGCCCAAGGTTATAAAACTGAGCATGGAAACTAGTCTCAAATCTCATGCATTTGATTAGCTGAAATGGCGACTGGTCGCCATTTCAGCCAATCAGATGCTTGAGATTTGAGACTGGTTTCCTTACTCAGCTTTATAACCTTCAGCCCTTGTTGCAGAAAAAAAACTGTTTTATCTGTTATCAATTGAAGGATGGATTGTCAAAAGAAGTTGATTGGCCTTGGTTGCATATTAGTTCAAGTTGTTGACTGTACAAGTCAGAGTGATTATAAAACTAAAGCTTGAGACCAGTCTCATTCTCAAGCTTCTGATTGGCTGAAAGGAGACAAGTTTCCATTTTAGCCAGTCAGATGCTTGAGATTTAAGACTGGAGTCCCTGGACTTCAATGTGATTCAGATCAGCCAGCACAGCCAATTTGGATCTACACTAATCACTTTTTGGTCAGAAATAACTTATTGAATAAAAAGAGAATGGTGTAGATCCTGATAAGATGACACAAATATGCTGGCTGATCTGGATCTACACTGTTTGCCTATGGATAGCAGCCATATGCCATGGAGTAGAGTTCTGTGTTAATCAACCACTTGTTATCAAGCATTCCTTTGGAGGCTCAAGGCAATTTAACCTTCCAGACTTGAAATTGTGTTAATTCCAGACAGGTTTTGTAATCTGGTATTCATAGCCTACCTCCTAGATTATGAACTTTCAAAGTAAATTGCTTATGACAACATGATCTTGTTGATGCCAAATTCTTATGGTCAGTGTTACATTTGATGGAGTTATGCCCCCCCCCCCCTTTTTTTTTACATGGAGTTTTACACAAAAACTTAATGTTGGCTATAACTTTGCTATTTCTTAATTTTTCTTCACCAAACTTTCAAATCAAATTAAATTGCTTATGAAAACACAGTTGCGATGATGCCAAATTCTTTAGGTCAAGGTCACATTTGATGGAGTTATACTCCATTTTGTACTTGGTTTTTGGCATGAAAACTTAATGTTGACTATAAGTTTGCCATTTCTCAATATTTCTTCATTTCAAATTATATTGCTCATGACAACACTCTCTTGATGATGCCAAGTTCTTTTAAGGTCAAGGTGGCGTTATGCCCCTTTGTGTACTTGCATTTTTATTCTGACATAGCACCAGAGGGCGACACAAATGTTCAACTGAATGCCCATCTAGTTTAGTTTTAAATTTAAGAACTTTTCAAAATCTTAGTTAAATTTTCATGAACCCCTTTGTGAATATTCCTTACTTGGCTTAAAGTTTGTGTGCTTTTATTGACTTTTTGTTTGTTAACTGGAATAAACACTCACAGATTTCAGAAAATGGAATGTAGATGTAAATCTGTACTGTTTGCCCATGAATAAAGGCCATATCTCATGGAGTAAAGGGTTAACAGGATGTATAACCCTTTTCTCCATATATACGCATTTTTACGCATGTGCCACCATTGTAGATCCAGATCAGCCAGCACATCCAGATGTGCCGGCTGATCTAGATCTAAACTGTTCCCCATGCAATAAAGGTGTATCTATGGAGGAAAGGGTTAGTTTCCAATTTATAAATGGCAGCAAAAAAAGTGAAAATCTCGTGCACTGGCTAAACTGTGTTCATTCATCTTAACACACACTTTACATATACATTTTGTCTGAAGCACTTTAATGAGAAGTAAACAATAAACTCATAAAACTGTCTGTTACTTCTTGCACTACTTAATAAGGTCAGTGACAGTTTGTGTCTGTTATGTGATAACAAAGTAATTGCTTTCACAAAGAGTGATATTTACATTAAAATAATGAGTTTACAAATCTATCCATTGAAGGTCTGTTTTTATTGATTATAATCTATCTATTCTCTATGATTAGTACAAAGCTGGGTACCTTTCCATTCATATTTCTGTGATTAACTCAATGCTGGGAACCATTGCATTCATCTCAGTGTGAATAATACAAACCAGGAACTGTGTGACCCAAATAATCTCATAACAGAGATGAATTTTTGGTGGTAAATTTCATTTAAAATTCTGTCATAAGCCAACTGGCAGGTATAATGATGCATTTCTTGAAATCTTTCTTTCTTTTATGAACACTCGAGTCTTTTTTACGATTTTTTCCATAGATACACCTTTATTGCAAGGGTGAACAGTGTAGATCCAGATCAGCTGGTACATCTGTGCCATCTGATCAGGATCAACACTGTCTGTTTTCAGATTCATTTGGTTACTTGTTACCAAGATGTGAATAGTGCAGATCCAGATCAGCTGGTGTTGATGTGCTGGCTGATCTGGATCTACACTGGTCGCATATTTGTTCAAACTCTATATGGAGTTATGGGTTAGAACTTGGAACTGCAGAAATAATCTTGTAAAGTCAATCGGTGAGCTTATATTCTCTAGTTAAACCCCCGCTTTGAGAAATATTACTTTCAAAATGTAATTTGCATTTGACAATAAAGATGCCCTTTAATTTATGTTATGCACCTATATAGTAAAAAAAAATCTAAAAATATTCGGTAAACAGGTAGATGAGCATAAAATCGCTTTACACCATATGGGACTATAGGATAAAGCAATATGCAAAATATCAGGATGTTGCTTATTATGGTTGCTTAGAAAACTGCAACGGAAATTTTTTGATGGAATGACAGACGGATGGACGGAAGGACAAGGGTTAAACAGTATTCACCCCTCTTCTTCGAAGCCGGGGTATAATTAATATTTTCACCAGAGCTTTGAGAGTATTTTGATCATTAACCTATTAATCCATATGTATGTGTAATAACGTGTGTGCTTCCAGTTTGAAAAGCACTGTTCTCTTTTTTGTCAGAAATAACCTAATAATGCTAGCATCACAATTGCTAAATGCCGCCAGCCGATTTTAGACATCGGCAGAGTCGTGAAGTTGGCTGCGGCCGGTCGATTTTTTACACATCGCTGAGAGCAGTCACATATAACTGCCAACAACATGCCGGCTACCGGCGGCGGTTGGTTTCAAAGGCTCGCGGGAAACGTGTCACCCCAAAATATCCGGCAAGTGGCAGTTAGGTGGCAGGGCGGCGGCAGCTAGAATTAAACTGCCACCGCCCTGCGACCTGGCGGGGGACAGCCCATTTACAACTGCCGCCGGGTGGCGATTGAGCGATCTAGCTGCCACCGCTCTGCGCCCGCCCCATAATCTGACGGTGGCAGTCCCATTTTGCGGTTGATATATTAATCATACCTTGTGGTCTTGATTTCTCATAGTTGTAAGAGTTGTAACATCACAATATGCGGTCAAAGGTCAGTGTTAATAAGGGAAAGGGCTATTCTTAAGGCTCTTAGTCGATCTGGTGCAATTAAGAATGCCATAGGAACTGTTATGTATGGTAATAGTCAATTCATTATGAACTAATGTTTGTTAGTCTGAAATCGGCAGATCGCAGTCCTGCCACCTACTGACATTGACTGCCGCCTCCCAGCCTCCGCGCTGCCACCGACTGATATATTGAAATCGGGCAGTGGCATGTCAGTGGCAGAGCCATGTTAGGACGGGTGCTGGAGAGTGGCAGTTAGTTTCTAGCAGTCACAGGCAGATTTTTGTAGACTCTTGAGGTCTCAATCATGGAGGAAAAAATCGCCCTGCGCCCCGCCTGCCACTTGCCTGCCACCGCGCGAACAAAAATGCGCCCGCCCTGCCAACTGCTGATTTGCAAAAATAGAAAAAATTGCCACGACGCCGCCAGAAATTTAACTTTTTCTTAAAATCTCAGCTGCTTGCTGGCGACGTCTAAAATGCCGACTGCTGCCAGCCGATCGTAACTGCCGCAGTCCTGCCACCGGCCGATATTTAGTGAAAACTGGCATTTACAACGTCGGCCGGCGGCATTTAGTGATTTGTGACGACAGTTTAAGTCAAAAAGCCAATGGTGCAGATCTTGTTGGACAGCGGAGGAAAAAATCGCCCTGCGCCCTGCCTGCCACTGCCACTTGCCTGCCACTGCGCGAACGAAAGTGCGCCCGCCCTGCCACCTGCCGATTTGCAAAAATAGAAAAAATCGCCATGACGTCGCCAGAAATTTAACTTTTTCTTAAAATCTCAGCTGCTTGCTGGCGACGTCTAAAATGCCAACAGCTGCCGGCCGATCGTAACTGCTGCAGTCCTGCCACCGATATTTAGTGAAAACTGGCATTTACAATGTCGGTCTGCAGCATTTAGTGATTTGTGACGACAGTTTAAGTCAAAAAGCCAATGGTGCAGATCTTGTTGGACAGCAGGGATGTCTCCTTAATAATAGTGTACCTAACAAAACTCTGAATCAATGTAAATGATACACAATTTAAGCTTAATAATGGTTAACTTATGAATTTACTACATTGTCAATTATAACGTTTGTCAGTTTCTGGAGTAATAACCATCATTGGCATTTAAGGTGCAACTATAATGAATGGGATCTTGATGACGATCTTGCTCATTCGTGTTTCTGGAATCAAGCAATAACAGTTGCATTGTGTGTTGAACAACAGCTCAGCAACATGTGTGAAAGCTACACATTGTGCCATACCAGAGTCTGATAATAAAGGATAAAGTACAACAAGGCATGGTTTCCTGGACTTTTGTTTTAAGTGTTTCTGCTATCAACTAAGGCATTAACATATCTCAGTATTGAGATCACAGATAAAATAATTAGTCTAAGAGGACTATCTTTGACAAAACATAGTAATTCTAGTTTTCAATGAACTGACATTTGATTTCTATATATTATGTATTTCAACAAAAGTAAGATTCTATAAGCATAAGCTGCAGATTTTATCTCATTTTTGTGACATTTTCAACGGTTAGTTTTTCTGCTGCCAAGTTGTTTCTCGGTCAGCTCTGGACATAAGTGCAAGAATATAAAGGTTAATGAATTTTATATGATAAAGCTTGACATTTTGGTGGGGCAGTTATAGCACGCTATTTGATTGCTTTTCACAAGCCTCTAATACAACAAATCTAGCCCTTTAATCATTATAGCAGATTCCTGTCAGGCCTGTGTGATTATTAACAGATTCTGAGGCCTATGTGATTATGTACAGGTTCGGGGATTGTGATGAAAATTGAAGGCCTCTTCTCACATAATGACTAATTAAGAAAATTGATGTCCTACGTCTGTAAATATAGTACTTCTGCCAAACAACATACCATCATTGCAGAGATTCAGAGGAACTTGATTTCCAGGGCCAAAGATCATAAAACTTTAACTGGAGGCCATTCTAAAATCTCAAGCATCTGATTGGCTGAAAAAGCCACCAGTCGCCATTTTTGCCATTGAGATGCTTGAGATTTGAGACTGGTCTCAAATTTTATTTTCTATGTAAAAGCCCTGGATCAATAGAGTTAAAAAACATTATCATAAATTATGTTGGCTTAAACTTCCTAATATGACAGTTAATACAATGTCATCTGCTGCATCATCATTCGTTGAATATGTTGAAAGGGAAGAGACCCTTAAAATTGACTTTTTTGGATCAATAATTGTTACAACACTTTTTTAACCCTTTCCTTCATAAAAAAAAATTGCTGGGCAGACAGTGTAGATCCAGATCAGCTGGCACATCCGTGCCATCTGATTGGGATATGCACTGTTCGCTTTATGATTCATTAGGTTATTTCTGACCAAAATGTGACCAGTGCAGATCCTGATCAGGCAGCACGGATATGCCGGCTGATCTTGATCTACACTGGTCACACATGTGTAAAAAGGTGTATATATAGAGGAAAGGGTTAAATAGATGTCCATATACATTCATATACTATAGTTTAGGGCAACACAACACTAGAAATAAGAATACTTTGTCATATACATGTGTAGATAAAAAATACAGAAAGATTTAAAGCTCCCAGTTGTAAAGTTTATGACATTATAAACACCCAAAATTATTATGTATTGCTAGTGGATATTTTGACATTGGGTGCAAGTAACATAGCCCTTTTAAACTGAAATGTATAAAACATGAGGAAAGTGTTAGTATAAGGTTAATATCATATATTTTCAGGTCAAGATTTGCTATCATTCCACAAGATCCATTCCTGTTCAGCGGCTCTGTCCGTGATAACCTTGACCCAACGGGTGTGCACACAGATTCTGACCTCTGGTCAGTGCTGGAGAAATGTCACCTCAAAGAGGTTGTACAGAGATTAGGTGGACTGCTGGGAGACGTCGCAGAAAGGGGCCGGCATTTTTCTGTGGGTCAGCGGCAGTTGATATGCCTAGCGAGGGCATTATTAACAAGAGCTAAGGTTTGTGTTAGTAGCTATGGTAAAATGTAAACAAGTATTATCTTTATTATCAACACGACTCAGTATTTTT
This sequence comes from Corbicula japonica, assembly GCA_038501625.1. Lineage (NCBI taxonomy): Eukaryota > Metazoa > Mollusca > Bivalvia > Venerida > Cyrenidae > Corbicula > Corbicula japonica. The sequence goes on along the minus strand of JAZAYU010000006.1, from coordinate 11,003,649 downwards.
AAATATTCAGCAAAGGTCAGTTATATTGTAGGGGAATCCATTTTTGCATACATTTAATATATTTGTTTAATTTTCATTGAGAAATTTTTTAGCAAATTTTGATCATTAATTACTACAAATTTCGAGTTTATTTAAAAAACAAACAAGATGTGCAGCGACAGATATTTTAGTTGAGAAGTATATGAAGCGCATGGAAGTATAATTGACAGAACGTTGTTCATTGTTAATCACGCCTTCAGGTTGCTTTACTTTAAGCCAATCCTTTTGTTATTTGTTCAACATCCACAAGGCAAATGAACCCACAGCGACAAAACTTTGATTGACAGCAAAACCTAATTTGGAAATTAAATACCGTGTTTTTGGATTGGAGCAGCAGTTCTAACAGTTGCTGCATGACAAAAAAGCATGGTTGGCGTCTTGTGAAGTGCTGTTGTGCAACAGGTGTTTGCGGATGTTGCTTACTTGGTCAAAATCTAATTGAAATGAAAATTTGTTGTAAATTGTTTGAAAAATATGATCAGTTTGCACTTATTTTTGTTGTTTGTTTGATACAGTTATTAATTTGTCTCTTTTAAAAGAAATTTCCATGCAAAAGATTTATGACATCTATAGCCATTCAAATTTTCTAAGTAAATTGATCATAAATTGCCTGTAAACTTAAATGAGAGTCCATTGAATTGAATTACAAACCCAAAATATTTTTTAATCTTGTTTGATTTATTAATTCATAGTATTGTTAATCAAAAGTCTTTTTAAAACTTCATACTCAATGTAAATATTTATACAATTTTAATTGTGTAGGCAAACAATATAAACCCAGATCACCCGGCACATCCGTGCAGTCTGTTTATGATCTACACAGTTTATGATAGCTTTTAGATTCATTTAGTTATTTCTGACCAACATGCACCAGTTCAGATCCAGATAAGACAGCATAAATGTGCCAGCTTATCTCAATCTTCACTGATGGCACATGCCTTATAATGTGTATTTACATAAAATGGGTTAAACTATTAAAACACTTGATCTGTTGATAATGGTCAATATGGATTTCTAAGTACCTAATGTCTGTTGGGCCTTAGTACATATATCATAGATCATTTCCATAGATTTAGATCAGGTAATCACTGTATACTATATGAATTGAAAGCAGCATAGCCCTCTTGGTCATTGATTCTTATGTTGTAATAACTGAATAATTCCTGTAGGTATTGTGGTAAGTTGTGCCATTTGCTCCTTCTCAGTTCTGGAAGTATTTTGTAAGGCTAACCTTTAGTTTATATTGCTTTGTTAGCGACTGTTACAAAACTGTGACATTGTGAAAAGGTGTTTATACCGCAACATTGGTCCCTTTGTCTCACTGTAATATGAAAAGCACTTGGTTACACAACAGGTAACCTTTCTAACCTTACCTATGCCCAAGGTTATAAAACTGAGCATGGAAACCAGTCTCAAATCTCAAGCATCTGATTGGCTGAAATGGCGACCTTGAGATTTGAGACTGGTTTCCAATCTCAGTTTTATAACCTTCAACACTAGTTCCAGCTGACTTGTCTGGATTGGACGGCGTTACTCATCATTTATTGGTCAGGTCATGCTTTTTGTCTATTGCACAAATAGATGGACACTTTGATTAGGTTCAACTCAAAACAAGCCTCAAGTGACCACTGTCAACAGTAAACTGAAATGGACTGAAGACTTGAGGGGTAGATACAACAGCCAATTTAGTTTTAACTCTTAATGAGTTAGATACCACTGCCAAACGTGAAACCCTTAATTGTCTGAAGACCTCTTGGTTAGATACCTCATATCTACCAGCCGTAAAGTTTATTTTTCCTGGAATAAATATTCATCAGCTTGAGACTGATCTCATGTTTTGTTGTATGACCTTGCTGCCCCGTGATTTCTCATATTATTACTGACATAGAGAACCTGATCACACTGTGCTGGGAGATCTAGATTTACATTGGTTCCCTATTGGATGTCAGATGTATCCATGAAATAAAAGGATGACTGGAATACTTGTTTAATTATCTGTAGGTAAACATTTCACACAGCCAGTCTACACACCTTAGGCAATTGTACCATCTAAAGGACTGGTCACGGCGCCTGAACGTTGCTGGAGCATTCCTTGAACGGTAGGGAGGTGGACCAAACGCTCGTCACCGCTCACAAGATAGAAAAAAATCGAAAACACGGGCGTTGGATTAGCGGTGCACGGCGTTGGTTTAGCGGTAGCGAGCGTTGGTATAGTGGTGACGCGAGCGTTTGATATAGTGGCGTTCTGTGCATGGGCGATTTCACACGGCAGGAGTTTAAAGTTTGTTTAGTGTTGAAAGGCTCGTGGATCCTCATTCCTCAGCTCCACCATCAGTTTCTCATACAGTCCATGTTCAGGCCTTCTCAGTATCCACTGCCTTACCCACACAACCCTGTCTCGCCTTCTTATCACAGTAGCAAAGTATCCCCGTACATTCAATCAGGGCTGTTATCAGTTACGTCCTTTGAAGGTCGTTTAGCACGATACTTATGTACTATGTTTATAGTACTTCTAAAATTACTTTTGTTTAAATATTTAGGCCGGTTTATAGATAGATGGTTTCAGTATCCTAGCCAATATAGATTTGGATATTGTCCAATCACCCCAAGGATATACTTCCTGCTTTTTAAATTTTGCCGTTGGCGTCGTCTGTGATATGCAGGATTTATATTCTAAGATCCCCTGTCAAAATTCTATTCTGTTTAGTTCCGCCCATTGTTTTCTTGTTTAGGGCAAATACATTCTTTTATCTGGGGACCATACGCCGCTGAACATGGAATGGCATTAATCTGAAAATACCTCATAGAAGGTCCCATGTTCACCGCCATATGCATGCCATCGTTTGGGATGGATCTAAATTGTACCATTTATTGGTGTAATTACTGAGTTGTGCTCAACTCGGGGCTAGGCGGCTTGGGCAGTAATATGCATTCCCATTACTGCCCATGAACAGGCTCAATCAAACCAAGCCTGCAGTATTTTCATATTTGTCGTGTTTGGTTGCTTTCAAAGTTCCCTTTTCAACTATTTCTCTCTCTTCTCCTGTCAACAGCTTGTTGCTGTCTGAGTAGGTTCTGATTCTGCTGCTGAACTAGTGCACCAATCATAGCAAGTCTCTCAGCATCCATGTTGATACAGTTCTACTCTGTAACTTTAAGCAAACTACTCAATGGCAGCTCATTTCCAAATGAGCTACTGGTCCATTTCTCCCCGTATTTATAGCCAAATTCTGGTCCCGCTCCCACACCTCTATACCAACGCCAAACCAAAGTTCAGCGCCGCCGTGGCTCGCTGCTTCAACGCCTGACACCGTTCCAACAACCTCGTGTCCGCTCGTATAATGCTTATAAGCGCTCCACCAACGTTACGCAATGTTTAATCGCCGCCCGGTCAACGCTTGCGAAGCAGCGGTGGTGCAGCGTTAAAAAAATTGGCGTTGGCCTAGCGGACCCAAGCGTCCACGAACTTGCGTCTAGCGGTGCCAAACTATGATTGGGTGTTGGCTGTTGGTGGAGCGGGGTCGAACTTTGCGGGGGCGGAAAATTTTCCCCTTCTCACCGCTCGCAATATTTTGTGCAGCTCAAAACTAGCGGTAGGAGGGCCCTTCGAGAAACATCAGAGGTGGCTGAGCTAATACGGCGTTGCTTGAACGGGGGCCAACTTATGTTTAACGGTGGTGAACGGTTACGAGCGGTGATGAATTGTTTTCACCGCTCCAGGGACGCTCCAGCAAGGTTCGGGCGGTGTGACCAGGCCAGGCGGTGTGACCGGGCCTTTACATTATTCAGACTGTGCCCAAGATCATAAAACTAAATATTCAGACAGGTCTCAAATCTCAAGCAACTGATTGGCTGAAATGGTGACTGGTCTCCTGGTTGCCATTTCACCCCATCAGATGCTTTAGATTTGAGATCAGTCTCCAATCTTAATTTTATGATCTTTGACCCTTATGTCAGTATGCTTTAAAAATATTCAATGTGACATACTTTATTGCAGATACTGTGTATAGATGAAGCTACAGCCAGTGTGGATATGGAGACAGACGTTCTTATACAGCAGACTATTCGGACAGAGTTCATTGACAGTTCTGTTCTAACAATTGCTCACAGAATTAACACTGTAATGGACAGTGATAGAGTGCTAGTGATGAGTGACGGCAGAGTGGCAGAGTTCGCTCCCCCTGGAACATTACTTCAGAACCCTGACTCATTATTCTTCAAGTTAGTGAATAGGCATAAGTAATGTTGTGAATGGGGATAAGTAATGTTGTCATCACATTGTGATTTAGAAGCTGTGGCTGAGTTGTGAGTTAGCAGTTCAGCTATATTTTGAATAAGCATTTTCAGCTTTATTCTGAGTTAGCAGCTAGTGTTTCATTGTTAGTTGCTCCAGACAAATTGCTAGTTAGCAGCTCCAGACAAATTGAGAATCAACAACTTCAGACAAATTGCCAGTTAGCAGCTCCATAAAAATTGAGAGTCAGCAACTTAAGACAAGTTCAGAGTTAGCAGCACCAGACAAATTGCCAGTTAACAGCTCCAGACAAATTCTGAGTTAGCTTAGATATATTATGTGTTAGCAACTAGAGATACATTGTGAGTTGACAGCTCCAGATAGTGTGTGATCAGCTCTAATACATCTAGTACATTGTGAGTTAGGAGGTGGAGATACATTGCAAGGTAGCAGCTTAACACAAATTGTGAGTTACCAGTTCCAGCTACATGATGAGTAAGCATCTCTAGATGTTTTATGTATAGGCATCTCCAGATGCAGATACATGTACATTCTATCTCAAATTTATAACCTTTGTGCCAAACCACATATTAAGGTTTTAATTAACCCTTTCTCCATATATACGCCTTTTTACCTGTGTGCATCCAGTGTAGATCCAGATCAGGATCTGCACTGGTCGCATTTTGGTCAGAAAAAAACTAACAAATCAAAAAGCGAACAGTTTAGATCCTGATCAGACAGCCAGATGTGCCCACTGATCTGGATCTAAACTGTTCGCCCACGCAATAAAGGTGTGTCTATTGCACGCAACCCTCAACTTGATCAAATAAATAATATAGAAAACACTGTTCATTTACCAAATATTAGGGTTTTATGTTAAAACATTGCTAAACATGCACTGAAATTCAAATAAATACAAAAAATCAAGTTTTAAGCCCTGAAATCCAGCTGAAATTCCAGTTTGAGCCCAATTCCATCATCATCAAATTTTGTTAATACCATACAGATTTCTATTGAATGTCAGTGGGGTGCTAATAAGAAATCGAGTGCTAATAAGAAATGACAAAGACTTTGTAAAAAATGGTTTCTTTGTTGGCTTTGACCTATTATGGACATACGTTCAGAAATCAACTATACATGGGGCTACCTGATGGAATTTATCACTGAATTATGAAACTTTGACATGTTCATCTTGCGATCAATATCAGGGTGGATCAAGGTGTCCAATGGGGTTGCTCAAACCCCTTTTTGGGCTCAATATTTACTTTTCATGAAAATTTTCTCCAGAAAGTTAGAACTGTTCATGTAAATACCCAAAGATTGCCCCAAACAAACCCCCTTTCTGGAAGATCTTGGATCCAACCCTGAATATTGTACTAGAAAACCAGACCATCTACACCATCAGAATATGAATAACATTTAGGTTGTTTAACCTTTTCCTCCATAGACACACCTTTATTGCTTAAGCGAACAGTGTAGATCCAGATCAGCCGGCACATCCGTTCTCAACTGTTCACTTTTTGATTTGTTAGGTTATTTCTGACCAAAATGCGACCAGTGCAGATCCTGATCAGACGGCACGGTGTGCCGGCTAATCTAGATCTACACTGGTCCCACATGCTTAAAAATGCATGTAAAATAAGCAAGAGATTCTCAAACTTAACAGTGTTTTTTGTAACTGCAATTGAATTAACCCTTTCCTCCATATATATGCATTTGTACACGTGTGCATTCAGTGTAGATATGGATCTGTTCTGTTCAATTTTTGGTTAGAAATAACCTCATAAATAAAAAAGTGTATCCTGCAGATACTGATCAGATGGCAAGGATGTGCCAGCTTATCTGGATCCCACTTTTTGTCCATTCCATAAAGGCGTATATATGGGGGAAAGGGTTTATAAAATACCAATTAATAATAAAAAATGCGCATTCTTTACAGAAATGAAGTACTATGATTGTTGTTGGTGCGCCTTTGCAGATAATATTTGTATTTCCATACTTCAGACATCTGTGACCAGGGTTATAAAACTGAACATGGAAACCAGTCTCGATCTGATTGGCTGAAATGGTGACTGGTAGCCAATTCAGCCAATCAGATGCTTGAGATTTGAGACTGGTTTCAAATCTCAGTTTTATATTCTTCAGCACTGATTCTTGCAATGAAAACATCAAAAATAGTTTATTTCCACCTGATGATCAGGAAACTGTTGTCATAGTTTCCGTGATTATAGAGAAGTCGGTTTTGCAAGTATTTATTTCCCAGAGGTGATATTAGCTTGTTTTGATGATTGAACAAACATATTTGTGATGGTGATTTTTGGATTTAGTCATTTTAAGGGATAGGTTTGTTATAGCTTGTTGATAATTTCATGATGTTTAGATATGTTTACTATTAACGCTATGGATACTGTTAATATTCAATGTACAGCCAGTTAATATCCAGGTCTGTCCGTACAAGCCACATCTGATCAGGATCGACACTATTTGGTTTCATATTCATTAGGTTATTTTGTAAGAAGTGAACATTGTAGATCCGGTTTTCAAATGATTATGTTCACAATTAGCAAGTAATATTGACTTAGGTATGGCCAAGGTCAGTATTACTTCCATCAGTGAATATCACATCATATTCCAATAGCTCACTGGTAAATAAGTGTTTCATTGTTTGACCACAATATCAGCTTAATGTTTTAGAAGTCATTGTTTTAATATTGATCCCTGTTAAAAAAATGGGAGAGAACCTGGGGAGAGCTACTGACCTTCCGATAGCTTCCTCACATATACGATTCTGATTTCTGGAGAACTGGAACCCACAGTGGATATGGGCCTGTGATTGTCAACCAATGACCTTAACCACATGGCCACAAAGACCTCCCCCCCCCAGCCCCACCCCCTCCCCCCCCCCCCCCCAAAAAAAAAAAAAAAAAAAAAAAGCTAGTGTTCATTTCATAAATATTGAATTATTTTAAGAGGGTCTCTAGAAAAACAACCAGACAACACAAATTGTTAAAATCTGACTTGTCGGTGTGCTATTAATGTCTTTGAAATAGAAATTTGATACTTTTACTTCTTCTCCCAGAAAAACATTTGTTGTTTGGGAATAAAAATAACAGTTAATTATAAACAGTATTAGTTGAAATGAACTCAATATCTAATTAGGAAAATTATGCCTGTATGGGTATTAACTTAAAAAAGAGTAAAAGATATTAACAAGGAAAACAAAAGAAGAAAAAGTATGTTATTTAACTGTTCTAGAATAGTGAATTTTCATTTCTATTTTACAGAAAAATCATATAATTATCTTGAAAGCATAATAAAATGAAAGCAAAATACCCATTATTGTTCTTGAAAATTGTTACTTCAGATTTAAACCTTTCCTCCATATATAATCATCTTTATGCATGTGCAACCAGTGTAGATCCAGATCAGCCGGCACATCCCTGCTGTCTGATCAGGATCTGTACTCGTCGCATTTTGGTCAGAAATAAGAAAGAAGCGAACCCTTTGCTTCATGGTATCTGGCTTTTATCCTATGGAAAACCAGTTTACATCCAGATCAGGCTGCACATCCTTGCTATAAGATCATGTTCTACACAATTAGGCTATTTCTGATCAAGAAGCAGTGTAGGTTCCAGATCAGATGGCATGGACATACTGGCTGATCTGGATCTACAGTGGTCACCCATGATATATAAGGAGTGTTCATGTTAATATTCTTTTCCAAAGTCTGACTTGTTGGTGTGTTTTGATGACAACTGACAATTTTATAACATTTGAAATATCGGACAGGAATTACAGGATATTAAAATTTGTATCAAGTTGAGATTGCATTTTGATGCAGCATCTTACTCCATATGGCTATTACACAGGGGCAAACAGTTAGGATCCAGATCAGCCAGCACATCTGTGCCATCTGTTTGGGATCTACACTGTTTGTTTTTCGGCGTTAGCTGTCTAAGCTCACTTTTGACCTAGTTTTTCGACCAATGAAATGTTGAAAATAATACTCGTATTCTCTTATTATGCAGAGAGAAAATGAAATAAACTATTTCGATTGGTAGCTATTTACACCAGAGAGGCATCTAGCGGGGTGGAGAGGTATCTACTGGGATTTTTATTATTATGCAGCGGAAAAATCAAATAGATTAATTCGATAGGTTGTTAGTGGGTGTTGTATTGGAGGAAAAACATATTTACGATTTAAGTAACCAGTTAAGTCAATATTGATGGCTTAAATACAATATTATATGGAATATTCTTGAATGTCAAGTAAACACTTGCATACAATACACAATGTAAAACGAAAGAGAAGTGTTTCTAGTTCCTTTGATACTGATTGTTAATCGACTTGTTATCACTGTATGAAATTGTTGCAACAGCTTTGACATTTTTTTTGAAAGACACTTTCAATGATTTTATGAGTTGTCATGATTCGGTCGCTTAATCTCTAAGTCATACTAAGAAGGCAGGGAGGGTTCGTCGACAGCTTTAACAAATAAAATAAAATAACTAATCTGTGTCTGCTTTGCCTCTCTGTATTTCTTTCTTTCTTATATACATGTATATATAAATCTTTTCCATCAACGCCGTTTATCTTTTTTAAAGATATTTCTTGTTTATAAGTTATTTTATTTCTGACCAAGAAGTGAACAAAATAAATCCTGATCAGACAGCATGGATATGCCAACTGATTTGAATCTATTTTGTTCACACATGCAATAAAACTTTATAATATGGAGTAAAGGGTTGATTGCTTTCTGTCACATGACAATTGTTTTACCATTTACTATTTTCAAATGTCAGGGTGTTTGCGTTAATTATTTTGCTTTGTATATGAAATGTTGTTTTGGTGTTATACTGCATTGGACCTATTGCTTATAACCTCTTAAATGTGCATGTCTTTTTATTTTACATACTTTGCTGACATAGGTGTTACTGTGATAAAGTTTGGGTTGTGCAATAAAAACGCTCACAACATTTATTGTTTGTCTTTTTCATCAGTCATAGTTTTCGTAAGTCCTAAAGTGTAATTATTCCACTATTGTTTAATTCCTCCATATATACACATTTTTACGCATGTGCAACCAGTGTAGATTAAGATCAGCCGGCACATCCATGCCCTCTGATCAGGATCTGCTCTGGTCGCATTTTGGTTAGAAATAACTTAATGAATCAAAAAGTGCAGTTTAGATCCTGATCAGACGGCACAGATGTGCCGTCTGATCTGGATCTAAACTGTTGCCCATGCAATATAGGTGTATCTGTGGAGGAAAGGGTTAAAGTATAATGCAAGAATGCACGTCCCACCCCAAAGGTTTAACATAAAATGTGTAAATGCATAAAGTCCCATAGGGTGGTGAGAGGGTTTTATTGCAGAATTTTGGTATTCGCTATTGTGTACTGTGAGGTGGTATTGCATTCTTTCATCCCCTATATCATAATTAGCAGGTATATCTACTACATGTAACTTGTGTAATTGGTTACCTTATATTGGGAAGCAAAATTTTTTATAGGGTTACACCATAGCATATTTGGAGGTGTAATTGTAGTTTTTTGTTATCTCTTAAGCGATTTTTAGGAAGTGTAGTTGCAGAATTTTGTTATCTCCAAACCATATTAGGAAGTATTATTTCAGAACCTGTAATCGTTGAGGTCAAAATTAAACCCATCGGGATAAGATTTAATTTTCTCCTTTTTGAGGTGGTAGAGTCATCAGCTATTATTCCCTCACTATTAAGGAAGAAATATCAACTGCATGTATCAGGACTTAATAAGACGAGACTGAAGCCAGCATTAAATCTTAAGCCGCTGATTGGTAGAAATTAAGCTTGTGCCCAAGGTTATAAAACTGAGCATGGAAACCAGTCTCAAATCTCAAGCATCTGATTGGCAGTCGCCATTTCAGCCAATCAGATGCTTTAGATTTGAGACTGGTTTCTATGCCCAGTTGTATAACCTTCAGCCTTGGTCTCCAAACTGACCAATCAACCACAAGTCTTCAATTTGTTGAATAATCCTTAGCTAGGAACAGATTATACAACTCCAGACAAAAGATAGTTTTGTGCTAAAATTCACTGGAGTGGGGGCTCTAATGCTTCAAAACTAATAAAACCAATCTAAGATCTCATGCCTTCCATTGTTTGGTTCCTTAGATTGTGCTCAATTTCAATCAGTATCGGGTCCAGTGTCCCCGTGTCAAGTGTCAAGAAATTGGAGACCAGTCTCAAAACTGGGATCTGATTGGTACATTTGGAGTCTGGTCTGAATTCTAACCGATCTTTATACATTACTAATATTTGAGATTTGAGAGTGCAGTCTAGTCTCAATTTTATTAAAGTTCTTGAAATTTCAAGCTTGAGCACAGAACGGTGTTGAGCTTCTGATTGGCTAAAACGGTGACAGTTCTCTATATCAGCCAATCAGAAGCTTGAGGTTTGAGACTGGTTTCCATTCTCTCTTTTATCAACTTGTGTTAATAACTACCAAGTACAGCTGCCCTTAACATAGTGGCCGCGTGTTGTGATAATTAACAGATCGTGACCAAGTCCCCACAGAGCTACGTGATGTTGGGGACAATAGGTTGTTTGCATTACCAAATATTATCATAGGAAACCTTCAGCTTACTGTAGCACTTGATGTGACATTTGAATGTTTGTCGCTCCCACTTTCCATTAGACAAAGACATTCGAATGTTTGGCGCTGAAGTGACGTGGCTGCTCCCACTTTCCATTGACATACAGCGTTTGTTTTGTAATACTTTTATGTAATCAAAATTTTCCTCTAGAAATTGTTTTTCTGCTATGCATCAGTAAAAACTGTGAAAATCGTATGCCGGGGAAAGCAACATTAGAAAAACACACAGCCGAACATCAGAGCCAACATAGAAGCAAGGACAGACAGACTGAGACAATGTTAATCGCAGCAAACAATAACGAACAAAGAAATGTTAGTAGAGTATTTCTGCCAAATCACTTTGGCTTTGAACCAGGTTCTACACTTCACCAACCTTAAAACAGAATTACCAGGGTCTTATCAAATAAAAAATTAAACATTGCTTTGGTGAATTTGCTATAGCCTTCCGAATTGTTTGCCACTGTTATATGTACAGTATAAGTAAACACATACAAGCAAAATGAGTGGTACATGTAATGTGTGAAGAAAAATTTCAAGGCATTCAAACATGTTACCAAAGACTAAACGTTAAACACCAAAAGTAGATCTTCGTTGACAAATAGCAAGTAAAAATGGGTAAACAAATAACGTCTTGTATTGTTGGAATATGTAAGTTATAATATGCTGACTTGTCAGTGCAAGCTGACCCGCGCACTGCCATTTAATTAGAAAAGTGAGTTATTTATGACGTATCTTGCAGAGCATTGACCGGAGAGTACATAAGTACTGACAAGACAAGCACAGAACAAGAGAAGAACTCGTCTAAAAACGACGTCCTGAAACTCTGAAATAAGTGGCGATCATAATGTTCTAGTTCAAAGACTTTATAAATTAACAGTTATTGATTTTTTAACAAAAACATCATACACGTGTATTTACATATTAAATGAATTAGGAAACTACTTCTGTCGGAATTGACCAGTACTAGGAATTTGACGTTTTATCAAAGTAATCGGTAAAGAACTGGAAACTCCACGAGTTTTTTGTTCCCTGTTCAGGTCCCCAAAATAATAGCTGCCTAACTTTCAATCAGTAACTGATAGCAATAGAAAATTGTTCAGCTGATGCGTGTACGCATATTTAGCTTGCGCCATATTTGCGACATGTTTACATCCAGCCTGCATCACACATCCGATCTGTCTAGACCAAGGTCAGGCGGTGGATGTCTTTATGCACATTGTTCGCGCTAACATTATTTGTTTAACTTGCTTAAATTAAATTATTAATATTTTTTAACAAATTTTACTTTTTTAATAAGAACAGAACACTGTATGTGAAACAAAACTAAACTTTACCAAGTTCATGTACATGAAACATCCCTTATTCTTCTTTCTTGTAGAATGTTTTTTTTTCTAAATATTTGTGACTTAATGTATAGTTTCTAGTATTTTTCTCGGTATGTTGTCAATCATTCGATATTATTCAAACGTAAAGCCCATTCACGGAATCTTGACTACGGATTAATGATTTCTTCTATCACATCTTCGTAATCAGGAAATTGAGTCTAAAACTTGTCACTTGTGTTTAGACAAAAGCGGAAATAAAATCGTAGAAGAATAGGAAGGACGACAGGTCACGGGATTCCGTCCACCATTTTGGTGACTCTTGAAAAGAATTTTTTCTAGATAAATAACATGAGTTCAATATGAGGTGAGCAGAACTTGTCTTGCCATCGAAAAAACTGTTGTCATTTTAATAATGCATTGTGAGCTTATATGATCTACTTGTAAAATCATCATCAACATCATCAACATCATCATCATCATCATCATCATCGTCATCATCATCATCATCATCATCACCGTCGTTGTCATCGTCGTCATCATCATAATAATCATCATCAAATATTAAATAATCGAGATTATCATCGTCAACATCCTTATCATCATCAACACAACCACAATCACCATCGTCATTACTATATATATTCATCGCGATCATCATCATTATTATTGCAAGTTTACTAGTTGTTTGGAAATAAAATGAAAAATGTGACGACATTCAATTTCGAATTCCCTGATACTTCCAAATAAGACTAATTAAACGCATACGGTCAAACGGTGATCCAATTCCTCGAGGCCATTTTGTGTGCTGATTTCAAATCAGACCAATTAAATGCCACATTAAACTTATTTCCAGAAATGCCAGGAAGAGAAATCACGACAATTCGCTGATTCTTATCTTCCTGTTTGACGTATTTCAGATTTCGAAGAATAACGAACATTTTGCTCGGTGGTTGTCTTTCAAAACATAGCGACTTTAAAATCTTTAAACTTGTGGTGCACACTTCGTCCGCAAATTCTTAAAAAGATGGTGCGTTGCTCTTTTAGTTTTGCCCTTACGACGACAAGGCTATAGGGATCGCTTTGTCCGTCCGTCAGTGCGTAACAAAAACCTACAGTTGACTATAAACTTTGCTATTTCTAAATATTTCTTCATGAAATATTCTAATTATATTGCTTATGAATTATACTATATGTAGATCAAGGTCACATTTGACAGAGTTATGTCCCTTTTTGTAAAGGGTTTTGTCGCAAAGAGTAACGTTTCTTTAACTCAGCCGATGTAAAGTTATCGTCAGAGTATCGGGCCGCTCCTGTTCAGCCACCGGCGGCTCCTGTTTTTGTCGGGAGATTTCAGGTCTGCTTGCTTCTAACTCGATACCTCATTCAATCAATTTAAGTTGCAACAATCTGCAATCCTCTCTCATGTAGCAGCGGTTATTCATCGACAATATGATGTAACAATTATCCTTGTTACCTTTGCCCAAGGTTATAAAACTGAGCATGGAAACCAGTCTCAAATCTCAAGCATCTGATTGGCTGAAATGGCGACTAGCATACGTTACGTTATTGCCGGTTGGCAAACTTTACTGTATTCCCAACGGAGCTAGGGCCTGTCCAGCATAAGGCGGAAGGTACCACTGGCGGCAGCGCATGAAGCAAGAGCAAGAGGGATTTACAGATAATTGAAAACTTCCCGAGGGACAGACAACAGTGTCAGGGAAGTGGTTCTTACACATATATCTTTGGGGTTGTTTACCTCTGGTACAAGGACAGCAAAGTGCCCCTGCTGTGTCGTTATACCTCTTTACATCGGCGGGTTTTGTGAACCCTCAAGTGGTTATACATCTTTACATCTACGGGTATTGTGGTGTCGGATATAGTGAACATTTGGTGAACACTGTGGACACTAATTTATTGTACATATAACCATCTGTCTGAAAGGACATCTCATTTTATTATCCCATTATATTTTTTTTCTTCTCATTTATAAATATTTTATTTTTGTAAATAAATTGTAAAAATTTTCATAGTTTTGTGTTCGGGCGGAGTATCCCCCTCGGCCTATCCGTGACAAATTCTGACCTACGGCGATCACAGAAAAATATGATACGTTATAAATTTGAAAATTGTGTAAGCATTGTTGAAATCGTGTTTCTCGAAAATTCTACGTTTGTTGAGCCAGTGGTTTTACATTAAGTCGCTAATTTAATAAAGGTTTAGGTGGGTGATCCTGTCGTTCCTGTATTGTACTTACGTTGGGATTTACAAACCTTTTTAGAAGGATAGTTTTCCGACACGTTTCATCAAGATCGTATTAACTTGCTGCGAAATGACTGACTTTGGCTAAATACCTATTTTGTAAAGGTCGAGTGTAACAGTACTTATCTCTTGTGATGTGAGCTGTCGATGTGTTCATAAACTCATCAGAAACGAAAAAAGATAGTCTCAGATGCGTAAATGTGGGTTGAAGGTTATAAAACTGAGTTTGGAAACCAGTCTCAAATCTCAAGCATCTGATTGGCTGAAATGGCGACCAGTTTCCCATGCTCAGTTTTATAACCTTGGGCACTTATATAACCGTCTGTCTACAGCCGGAAGCTTAATTCACCCGATCAGACATTGGCTGTAAAATGATGTCATCAAGTTTTTCCACATGACGGCCCCATCGTATTCAAATTTGCAGATATGTCTCGTTCTTTCCAACAAATTCGTGAAAATATCATATTATGTATAGTTTCGGAAGGGAATTTTCAAAGATAGGGATATTAATATTATTAATACACATCACATTATATATCCTATCCTATATGTTCTTTACGTGCACTTTATAGTCAAGCATAGAAAGTGTATCAGGGCTGAAGGTTATAAAACTAAGACTGGAAACCTGTCTCAAATCTCAAGCATCTGATTGGCTGAAATGGCGACTGGTCAAGTTTTATAACCTTGGGCACAGAGATCATTAAACCTAAACTGGAGAACAGTCTCAAATCTCAGGAGTCTTAACTTAAGGATGAAATTGAGACACTAGTCTCATTTTCAGACATTCAGATCCTCGATATAAGATATGATACTGTTTTTTAGTTTAAATTTTATAATTTTGGGTCAATGTAAAATTTTTAAGTTGCAGAGCATCGGAGTCGGCCAATTGCGGCTGCCATCTACCGATGCAATGAACAAATAGTGTTAACCAATAATAGAGGGTCCCATTTTCACGGAAACACATCCAACAGACCAGCCACAGACACTGTTTTCCCGGAAACGTATTCTGATAACACACTTAACTGGTACGGTACAATTATAATAAAATCAAACAATAAGAAAACAACTTTAACGATATCAAAAACAACAGCATACATGTACATGAAAACATATTTTAACAAAACGAAGTGGAAATTCTCCCTATTTAAATATTTAATTTCAACTATTACGTTAACGTCATTACAAAAATTACAAGTTAAACAATTACATAATTACAAGTAAAAAATCAGACATGTATTATTATTTTTATTCATATCAAGAAACTGTAGAAAAAATAGTTAGCACTAATCATTTATGTTTAAAAAGTACATATTAATTTTTATATACTAGTACATTCATCAAAATAAACACATTGTGAAATGCAATAAATGAAGACATAACATATATTTTAAAAAACATCCGCAAAGCACACACTGTCAGGGATTTTTATAATCTGTCACCCATCCTTACAACTACATGTAACCTCAATATTTACAAATTGTTTGCGTCGTTACAGTACATTTATCATCGATATCTTACCGTCGTCTCTTAATCTGAAAGATATCCCTCGAAAAGGTCCAATTCATTTATTCGTTTACTAAGGTCTATATCTTTGAAATCAAACGAGTCAATAGACGGCGAGTTTATCATTTCATTAGCTTGTTTAACGTCCTTTGGAAAACGAAAGATTTTCGGTTGATCATTCACAGAGTCAGGTGACACAATATAAATAGTTTCTGTCAGACTTGACAGACTGCTGTTTGAAGATCCGTCATCAAAAGAGTTTTCCGAACCATCAAAGAGGAAGCGCATTCCTTGTCCTTGCAATGGCGTCATACGGCTTTCCGGTTCCGGTGTCGTGCGATGTTCGCCGTACATGTCACCAATCGCTGAATCATTGCTGAAGCTTGACGACAGCGAAGGCGTATACAAGAAATTGAGGTCCTTACTGTTTGAAACCGATCGGCCTTGCTCGGAGTATGACCCCTTTGTATTTATGGTGGATATGATTCGATCAAGACACTTTTGATGGTACAGTTGATGATAAACCAGCGCCGTTCCATATTCACTTTCGATTGTCTTAAAAATGTCATTGCTTTGTTTGTGTTGGCGCCGTGTTGACGGTGATAATTTACTCTTTGCGCAAACTGGCGAAGAAGGAATTTCAACTGAGTCCATATCAATCACTGTAGATGTTTTTATCTTGGATTTAGATCGATTTTCGTCTGCAGCGTTCTGCTTTTTCTTTGAAGACACTGTCTGGTTTGTCTCATTTGTCTTAACCGGAAGCTTTGGCGGTGTATGCGATGTTTGTTCTTTTATGTTTTGTGTTTCAGCCGTCTGTTCATCCACACTAGTTGTCAAATCTGGAAGCGCAAAACCCAAATCGCGCACATACACGATTGTCTTACCATACATTATTGCCATGCTTAGCTGACTTCTGTACATGGAATCATGCACGCTGGTGTCATCCATGAGAAACACAAATACATCAGTATCACAAAGCCACTTACTAATGTCAGGGGCATCTGGGTTGAAACAGCGGACCGCATATTCTCCTGACAGTCCGACAAGCAAACGATGCCAGGACTCGTCCGCCAGGTTTCCGCAGATATAAATAGACCTTGGATGGTTTCCAGTCACCTTAAACTCTTCATCCTGTGGATGGGAAACCAGAATTTCCGGGACAGAAATACTGCATTTCGACCGTCTTTCCAGAAGTTTCTTTCCCGTGTTGGTTTCTTCACTAGGAATTAAAGTACTTCCATTTTCATCACGAATATTCGATTTCATAGCTTCCGGTTTGTCTCTTGTTATTTTTAGCTTTCCAGTCGTGCCGCTCTCGCTTTCTCTCGTTCGGTTAATGAAATCCCAAAGTTTATCACAGGTAGGTTGTTTAATAAGTTCAGGATAAAGCTCGAGCAATTCAAGTGTATGGTCTAATACTTGGTGATTTTTAGCCATCCAATGCTCAGCTGTGCGGTATGTCGTCCAGAACGTTTTACGGAATGCTGCACGCGGGACTTGCGGCAACTTCCGGTGATGGCGATCAAGACTATCGATGCTGGCTTCTGTCATGCTGCTGGCTCCTGAAATTAGATAAACTGTGTCGATTAATAAAGTTAATAAATTAATAAATTACTTAGCTTTGTAATAAATAACATTTTTCTGCAGTGATTAATCAATTCAAGTTAACATAAATAGAAGCGTTACAATTTTTTCTCCTTATAGAATACACATGAACCTCGTTGAAAGGCACGTAAGTATTTGTTGCAGTGTGCTCGAATTTGTTAGCAACTTCCTAAACAATCCGATTCTTGAAACAATCTTTATTAATTTTTCAATTTTTATTAAATTTTAGTAAACATGTAATCATTTATTAGAACAATTTAAAATGTTTTTTAGAACACTGTTAAGTGTTAACAAATAAATAAATTACAAATAACTTTTGTAAAAGTTTTTGTTGGTTTTTAAAGTATTCCTTCAAGTATAATTATACTTATGTTTACCATTTGTATGAGAAGTTCTCTTTGTATCCTCGCTAGAATTAAACAGTATTTTAAGCATCTTTCCAAACAGCTTCATAACAATAGGCTTAGAATAACATACACGATATTTTCTGTCTCTGTAATTACATCAATATTAAGCTCTTATTTCATATGACTCGATAGGTAGTAATGTTTTAATGTCAAATAAACCATATAGTCCAAAAATATTCGCAATTACTTAAACACTAGCGATCCACTTTGTACGCTGTGTTCTGTGATTTTGTCATCAACGGTTAGATACTGTGGCTTTTATGCAAATGGAACTGATGCTGTCTAGAACCAGTCATTTCCGACAATTTTTCCAATTGACGTCACACTCCCAGCATGCCTTTACATTGACTTCGAAATCGCGTACCTAGTTTCTGGTAAGTTACAACAAAAGTGTATTTGTTACCATCCCTTTTATTGGTTCCGCCATTGTATGATATATAACTGTTGATACGAGTAGAAATATTGAAACCTGAAACTACAATGTGCTAATGATGAAAGTTCTCCGGGAGGAACCTGTCTGTACAAACTTGTTCTAGCTAAGTCAGGAAAAGTGCTGTTGAAAAACAACTTATAACTGTCTTTAAAAAGTTCATTTTAATTAAAACAACATGAACTCTTCTCTGTATAAGGTGCGTATGGTTTGTGCCTCTTTTACACCTAGGAGGGCTCAAATCTTTTTATATACAAATTTACATAAATACTTTCGAGTCATTTTACTTTGGAAAGCTAAGAATAATAATTTAAAGCAGACGAAAATTCAAATGTAAATGATATTGCTCAGAGCGCTTGTGTGATTGACACTGCGTTTAATTTACTGTGGCATCGTGAAATCGGGAGAAAACGTGAAGATAGGCAGGCAGTTAAGAACAAATGTAGGCCTACCCAGTTTACAAATTTTAGTGAGTTTTCCATACCATTTTAAGATTATGTCAAAATAGCACAGATACGTTTTTCCAAAGTAAGGGTACCTGCAGACAGGTCACAGCCAGCCTTTTTTATTTTAATTGCAAACTATATATCTCAATAACAATTGGAAGACAGACATAAAGAGTAAACGCTTAGCATACTCTTTCCTTCACGAATGTCTTTTAGCCAGCGAATATCATCTTTACTTGCCATCTTATATCTACTTATCAGGAAACAGACCGTGAATAAGAAGGCTGTCTTGAATAAGTTATTTTTCCATGAAAGTTTTACTTTCTTCATTTACCCGAGCGCGAAACACGTAAAAATTAAAACAGCGCGCAATATATTGATCACACAGTAGCTTGACTCCTAACGTCGACTGCTGACTTGAAGTGGCGTTATGGTTTACGTTATCGCGCTTCTTTGACGTGCTGTAACTCTGACTGTCAACTTTTATAATATGATGTTGAATTTAAAATATCTGACACTTAGAAATTCAAAGTTTCTGACAGAAAGTAAAAAGAAAACGAACAACACGTAACAAACGTTTTTCGGTAAACGCATGGCTTTTTCTTACATGTACCTTCTAGAATCAAGCTATCTTTAGAATCCACCCAGATCAGAACGGATCGTTTCTTTTATACGTCAAAGGTAAAGAGTAAAAAGCAAATTGTCAAACATTACAAGCATATTTTTGGTCGACTATGAATGAAACTTAGAAATTAGTGAAGAAAATGGAAATGAAAAAATTATCTTCTTTTACAAATATTCATTAATTATTGTACATTAAGCTTTTACTTTAATGAATCGTTTTCCAATGTCTTTGTCAAGTGTGAAAAATAATACCGGTTATAGTTGTTCTTTTTTTATTTCAAAATAAAATTTTGTTATTGATATATGATCTCCGATACGTGATAATTAGTGAAACGTTATTTGCTTGAAGAAGCTTATTCTGGTGAAAATAGAACGCGACATGAAACTCTATATGTTTCTTGGAATGAACTGATAATTATTTATTGATAAAAACACTAATTTGTTTTATTTATGCATTTTTCTGTTTAAGAAGAAAACAGTGTTATTGGAATATGATCTTTGATACGTGACAAATGAGATCAACTCTCATCAAGAGCTGTTTGAACAGCTCGTATACAGTAATTAGAAATACGAGAGACAGAAAAAGGGAGCTAATTCTATGTATATTTTAAACAAGATTGTTCGCCGTTGGAGTTATTCATTTACTGCTAAAATTGTTAACATTATATGCTTACATGTAAAATTGATCAATAGAGACTTTATCGCTAACCTGACAAATTGAACAAATCATTTTGATATTTAACTGGAACATAAATGCTAGTGTTTTTATAAATTAATGGTCCTCTACACTCCACCTTGCACGGGGGGGGGGGGGGGGGGGGGCGTCCGTGGCCGACTGAGAATCACTTGCCCTTCACCGCTGTGAGTTCGAGACCTACCAGGGTCAAGATCTTTCATGTGAGGAAGCTAACCAGCTAGCTTGCGGAACGTCGGTGGTTCTGCCCAGGTGCCCGCTCGATCCTGAAAATTGCCCGGAGGGGCACCTGGGTTCTTCCTCCACCATGGAAAGCTGGTATGTCCACACCATAATGTCCTCGTTAAGAGACGGGAGGGACTTAAAACTGGGGAGTAACAACAACCACCTTGCAAGTTCATCAATAAAAAGAAAGTCATCAAAATCTCAATAAAGGCAAAATGCCGTTCAGTGAAACTTTGCAAAAATGAATGTTACTGATGAATCTTTATTTTGCATATGGTAAGACACGTTAGAACAGTAAAGAAACATGTAAAAATCTAAAAATTCCATAAACTTCTATTTGCATAAATTCACAAAAACTTAACACAAAACATCATTTTAATGCCCACATGAGTAATATGATACTCACAACAATATATTGTGCCCTAATGAATTCAATAATATTAGTAAAAGTGTGCTTAACTTCAACAATTTCCTGGTCACTTCCTGGTCGCTTAAGCAGGTGACAAACTTTGGATTTCTCTTTCAGTAGTTGAAAGTTCTTTACAAAGTTCACAACATTTTCTTGTCAGTATAATAACATTTTGTATTGCTTAGTTTTTGTGAATTTATGTACAATGCGTAAATAGAATTTTGGGGAATTTTTAGGTCTAACTTTTTTTCTTTACTGTTCTATCTGTTCTTTACATATGTAAAATGAATATACACTAATATTGATTATTTGGGCAACGTTTCATTGAACGGCATTTTGCTGTTATTGAGATTTTGATAATTTTCTTTTTTATCGATGAACGTGCAAAGAGTGTAGTGGACCCTTAAGTGAAAATCTGTAAGTAATTATAACCTAAATGTCATTACATTGTTTCCCTGTCCTTTGTCACAGTGACATAGTTTTATATTCCAGATAAATTGGGCTCTAATCCTGTTATCTAAGCACTGTTGAAAAATGTAAAGTTTAGAAATGTTATTGCCAAAATTCGGCTGTCATCGCATAACTTGCTAACTGAAACTGGGAGACACAACAATATTCCTAGGGAAGATAGAAAATGTTTACTCTGTAATTTACGCGATGTAGAAGATGAGTACCACTTTGTGCTAATATGTCCCTTTTATCAAACATTGAGGCAACAATACATGCCTCGTTTATATTCCTATAGACCAAGTATGTTTAAATTCATCAAATTGTTAAATTCAAACCAAAAATCAACAATAGATAAGTTAGCATTGTATTGTATCAAGGCTTTCAAACTAAGGAATGAAGCCATAAACACTTAGATAGATTTTTACATTTGCTACTGTTGTTAAATTTTAAAGTTGTAAACAACCTATCAAATTAATTGTTTGTATTTATTCCAAGATGAACACTCTCACAACAATTGCAATTTTCTGTTGTTTGGATTGTATGAATCTCACCGCATGTTATTGTACTTTTTCATGTATGACGATGAGCTTATATGCTTAAGTCGAAATAAAAATTTCTGTTCTGTTCTGTTCTGTTCTAATCTGCTCCAGGCATTATCGGGTTTAAATTCCTAAGCAAATGGATAACAGAATGTAACGTTTTGCATGACATCTAGGTGTTTTTATGATTTGACCTAGTGACATTGTTTTTGTATACAGATAACAAAGTATATATCACAAAGAAAAACACTGTGATCAAATTTTATGTTGATCAGATTGAAAAAGTGTTGTAACGTGGTTATGAATTTTTATCAAGTGGCATGCACAGTTTTTGAACCCCATTGACTAAATTTAAAACATATCTATCATCCAGACAAACGTTCTGGGCTGGTTTGATGATAATCAAATTCATTTATAAAAATGCGACCACCATTTATGTAATAAGGCTTTTATGATATGACCTAGTGATCTAGTTTTCGACCCCAGATTATCACGAAATCATGCAAGAAAATCAAACACCATGAACATGTCTGAGGACAATCGTGTGAAACATTTGCTTCCAATTTGTTTAAAATGTTTTTCTTTGTGTTGGTCTAAAACATAGTTTTTGATACTACATGACCCTGATTAAAATTCTTGTGAGTATAACCGAAAAAAAAACCAACCTGAACCAGTTTAATGGTGATCAGGTGAAAAAAGTAGCCTGAATTTTGTTTAAAAGCTTAATATTTTACAAACAAAATAAATATAAAAAGCGAATTGGATGATAATCAAATTAAAATAAAGCATGTTTTCAGCCTCGGATTTTTTGGTTTTGAAGATTTGGCCTCGTAGCATAGTTTTGATCCCAGGACTCAAGTTTATAATAATAAGTTTAAAATGTCGCCTGCATTGTGTTAAAACGGTTAATTTCGATAGTGTTCTGTCCGGATGACCCGATTTCGAGATTATCCAGGAGGACATTTTCAAGCAAATAAAACGAAAATTTAATGCGTCAAGATAAAAAATATTGTGTTAACGATGTTTTTCTTTTATTTGACTGTGCGACCTTGGTTTTTTCCCGAGATGACCAAGTTTTTAAACTCGCCCGAGATATGAAGCAGTGAAGCAAATATTTTTCATAATTAGATGAAACATGTGACCTCCGATGTGTTTAAAACGTGCTTTTTATTTGACGTAGTGACTAGTCACTAATCACAAATAACCTTATGTCAAATCCGTCAAAAATATTTTCAAGAAATATATTCTGAGCAGGACTTGACGGCGGAACGACCGTATGGACGGACGGCGCCAAACAAATTTTTTTTACAGAGCTCAATCTAAATCCTTCTGCTAACGCGAGATTATGATAAAATCTGTACTTATCATCTTACTTTATTATATATACTATTTTATATATTTTTCTATCGTTAACAATTTAAACCAAATTTTGGCACACTGAATTGTATGTTTATGTTGAATCTATACAAGTTGGCACAGTTACACATTTTCAAGCTTACAAACGCTCCGCTATAAGACTTATTTAAAACAATAAACAATTATAATAATAATGCAGATTTATGTTTCGTTTGAAAATAGAGTAGTTGACGCTTGTTCCCACCTGTTTCCCTGTGGTCATGAAGCCGATGTACATCTGGTCGCCAGTTTTCAACACAGTCATTTGTTAATTTTCGGAAAAGTTTAAAAGGCATATCTTTTGCATTCAAAAATGTGTCAATATTAAAAAACTTATCACATTGATATTTCTTCCATATCTCACATACACTAAATTCCCTGCCTCTATATTCCTTGCTGCTCTGTAGATTTGACCACATCTTTTTATTTAGTTTTTCTTCATCCATTTTTACACAAACCAACTTTTGACAACAGTTTAACACCTTTTAAATGCACTTCTACTTAATACAACCGTACATTTACAAATGAAGAACAGTAGTTAGATAGCAAACTCATATTAAAGTAAAAGTCGTAGATCAAGCTGTCACTGTAAGTTATGACAACAATGCACGATATAAACACGGAAATATATTAGTCAGTGTCCAAAGATACCGGAATATGTGACGAGCCGTGACAACATTCGGGCTCATGGCTTATGTGAGTGGTAAAGTCCCAGAAAGGCCTGCGCAACGCGTTGTCTGATCAGGGTTTACTTTGTTTAGATCCTTTTCTGACTCTTTAAGTAAGGAATTTTATCAAGATTCGCACCTACCG
The DNA here is from genome assembly GCA_038501625.1 of Corbicula japonica. Lineage (NCBI taxonomy): Eukaryota > Metazoa > Mollusca > Bivalvia > Venerida > Cyrenidae > Corbicula > Corbicula japonica. The sequence continues at coordinate 10,979,616 of JAZAYU010000006.1, read as the reverse complement.
CGGAGTCAATTAGCCCCATCTGCATGATGCGTCATATATCTCTTCAATTCAATGTTTTCAGATAGCAATGTCTGGAGTAAGACTTCGAATATACATCTTTAATAAAGTTGTTTTCTTTTCAAGTTTTCATCTATCCTAACACGGGGTTGCCAGTATTAGAGCAGGGTTCTCGCTGACGTCGACGAATAAAGCTAGTTCTTGTTGATATTTTACTTAATCATCCCTGAAATGTACATTGCATGCTGTAAAGATCGAATTCAATCCGTTTTTAAGAGTAATTATGATAAATATTAAGTTTAGGCCGCTAGGCCACCAGGCCGCTAGGCCGCCAAGCTTCCAAAACTTAAAAAAATCAAAGTTAGTTCTTGTTGATATTTTGCCTATTCACCCCTGAAAAGAACATTACATGCTGAAAAAATCGATTTCAAGACATTTTAAGTTAAACATAAATTATGATAAATTTTAAGTTCAGGCCGCTAGGCCGCCAGGCTTCGAAAACTTAAAAAAATCAAAGCTAGTTCTTGTTGATATTTTGCTTATTCACCCCTGAAAAGTACATTACATGCTGAAAAAATCGATTTCAAGACATTTTTAAGATAAACATAAATTATGATAAATATTAAGATTAGGCCGCTAAGCCGCCAGTCTTCGAAAAGTTAACAAAATCAAAGCTAGTTCTTGTTGATATTTTAATTAATCATCAACTGAAATGTAATTTACAAAGAGTACATGGGAGTAAATGTACACAGAGATTCCGAGTCGTCTTTGCCGATAAGCTAGAACTTTGTTAAATAATTTATTTTAATAAAATAAAAACTAAATCATGTCGATAACTTTCTTATACACCCCTGCAATTTACATTATATGCTGTAAAAATAGATTTCAATCCGTTTTTAAGATCAACCTAAATTGTGATAAAGGCAGCCATCTTCACGCCGCTAGGTCGCCAGGCCGCTAACTTCACGCCGCCAGGCCGCCAGGCCGCTAACTTCACGCCGCCAGGCCACTTACTTTATGCCGCCTGGCCGCTAGGCCGCTAACTTCACGCCGCAAGGCCGCTAGGCCGCTAACTTCACACATCTAAACGTATTAATGTTGTTATGTCTATATTTGAGTTACCCAAACTGCGCGTTTACTATACTGATACATGACTTAATTTGAACAAGAAATATCTTTAAAAATGAATAAATGTCCTTGAAATTTAATAACTTTAAATAATAACAGCCTGTTACAAGAGCGAAATCTACCAAATTTTACGTATATTAAGTTTAAAAAAAGTGTCCGTCCTGAGTATTGAAACCGGGGCCTCCGCTTGAGCGGCGAGAGTGTTAGCCACTGCACTACAATGACCTTGTCTTACGAACTTGAAATTAACAATCAGTATCAAAGGAACTAGAAAGGAACCAGTAAGAACTAGAAATATCTACACTTCTCTTTCGTTTTACACTGTGTATTGTATGCAAGTGACACCCAAGAATATTCCATATTATTCTACATCTAATAAATTCAACCAATTAGCGTCCTTTAATTGTACCACGTGACCGTCCAATATTTTCCCGTATTGGATCCAAAAAAGTCCGTATTTTTTCATATTGGATGATTAAGTGCAAATGCACTTTAACATTGTTTTACAACGATAAAAGCCGTTGACCGTAAAAATGATCCGAATGAAAAAAAAAACACGTGGTCATCTAGCGCTTGTCTTTAAATACAATCATGAACAACTAATAAACCAAATCAAATGTATGAAGTAGAATAATTGCAGAAAAAAGTGTTTCAACTGAAGTTACTATCTAGAAATAAAATTTAATGAGTCAAAGTGGCGTTTGTGTTGCCAAGCAATATCATAAATTTGATGCAGGCAATATGACGCAACTTGTCAAGTACGAGAAATGTAGAACTTAATAAAATATTGGACCGTACAATATGGAACATATATATAATAGTCTTTAAACGCTTGAAAAGTCATGCTTCATTTATTAGATGTAGAATAAAAAGGTTATTAGACGTTTTACTGTACAATACGGGATATATTTGGACTCGTACACAGCTTGAGAAGTCATATTGGACTCGCCTAACGGCTCGTCCAATATGACTTTTCAAGCTGTGTACTCGTCCAAATATATTCCCGTATTGTACAGTAAAACGTCTAATAACCTATAATAATATTGTATTTAAGCCATCAATATTGACTTAACTGGTTACTTAAATCGTAAATATGTTTTTCCTCCAATACAACACCCACTAACAACCAATCTAATTAATCTATTTGATTTTTCCGCTGCATAATACTAAAATCCCACTAGATACCTCTCCAGCCTGCTAGATGCCCCTCTGGTGTAAATAGCTACCAATCGAAATACTTTATTTCATTTTCCCTCTGCATAATAAGAGAATACGAGTATTATTTACAACATTTCATTGGTCGAAAAACTAGGTCAAAAGTGAGCTTAGACAGCTAACGCCGAAAAAAATATAGAAGTAAAAGTCGGAACTGCGCGAATTATTCACGATTATAAATAACAACATATCGTTTCAATGTTACAAGTCTATTATACGGGGTTATTAACAGTATGTTTTGATGCGAAGGATATAAGCATAATGCACGTGACATATAAATGAAGCGGCGTGACATCACGTTACTGTTATTAGTAAAATAATCCGTTACCGATGTCATGTAGTGATGATAACGTATATCAGGGCTATCCGATCGTCCCGGTTAGCTCAATTGGTTGCGTTGCCGGAATTGCAGGACAAGGCGCTGTCGCCGTGACGGTTCGGGTTCTCGTCCAGGTAGTGGCAATATCATTTGAAATTCAGAGTAGCGCTATTTTTGCAGTGTGGCGGCCCTAAAACGTCTCCCCGTACATTTAGTCAGTACTGTTTTCAGTAAAACAAGAAATATCTTTAAACAAGAAATATCTTTAAAAAAGATAAACGGCGTTGATGGAAAAGATTTATATATACATGTATATAAGAAAGAAAGAAATACAGAGAGGCAAAGCAGACACAGTTTAGTTATTTTATTTTATTTATTATAGATGTCGACGAACCCTCCCTGCCTTCTTAGTATGACTTAGAGATTAAGCGACCGAATCATGACAACTCATAAATTTATTGAAAGTGTCTTTCAAAAAAAATGTTGACGCTGTTGCAACAATTTCATACAGTGATAACAAGTCGATTAAAGATACTGAAGCAAAATATTCAGTTTCAATAAAATACCTCGTGTAGAGTGAGAATTCAAGATGAATAAATGTCCTTGAAATTTAATAAATATCAATAATAACAGCCTTTTACAAGAGCGAAATCTACCAACTTTTACGTATATTAACTTTAAAAAAAGTGTCCGTTCTGAGTATTGAACCCGGGACCTCCGCTTGAGAGGCGAGAGTGTTAGCCACTACACTACAATAAATTGTATTTCGTAGTTGAAATTAACAATCAGTATCAAAGGAACTAGAAAGTAACCAGTAAGAACTAGAATTATCTACACTTCTCTTTCGTTTTACACTGTGTATTGTATGCAAGTGTTTACCTTACACCCAAGAATATTCCATATAATATTGTATTTAAGCCATCAATATTGACTTAACTGGTTACTTAAATCGTAAATATGTTTTTCCTCCAATACAACACCCGCTAACAACCAATCGAATTAATCTATTTGATTTTTCCGCTGCTTAATAATAAAAATCCCACTAGATACCTCTCCACCCCGCTAGATGCCTCTCTGGTGTAAATAGCTACCAATCGAAATAGTTTATTTCATTTTCCCTCTGCATAATAAGAGAATACGAGTATTATTTACAACATTTCATTGGTCGAAAAACTAGGTCAAAAGTGAGCTTAGACAGCTAACGCCGAAAAAGATAAACGGCGTTGATGGAAAAGATTTATATATACATGTATATAAGAAAGAAAGAAATACAGAGAGGCGAAGCAGACACAGTTTAGTTAGTTTATTTTACTTGTTATAGCTGTTTTCGAACCCTCCCTGCCTTCTTAGTATGACCAAGAGATTAAGCGACCGAATCATGACGACTTATAAATTCATTTAAAGTGTCTTTCAAAAAAAATGTTGACGCTGTTGCAAGAATTTCATACAGTGATAAAATGTCGATTAAAGAAGAAATGTATTACATTAAGTCTTGATCTACATTTATTCAGTTTCAATAAAATACCTCTTGTAGAGTTAGAACTCAAGATGAATAAATGTCATTGAAATTTAATATAAATAAATAAAAAACATCCTGTTACAAGAGCGAAATCTACCAACTTTTACGTAAATTAACTTTAAAAAAAAGTGTCAGTCCTGAGTATTGAACCCGGGGCCTCACGCTTGCGAGGCAAGAGTGTTAGCCACTACACTACAATGAACTTGTATTTTGAACTTGAAATTAACAATCAGTATCAAAGGAACTAGAAAGGAACCAGTAAGACCTAGAAATATCTACACTTCCTTTTCGTTTTACACTGTGTACTGTACGCAAGTTTTTACCTGACACCCAAGAATATTCCATATAAAATTGTATTTAAGCCATCAATATTGACTTAACTGGTTATTTAAATCGTAAATATGTTTTTCTCCAATACAACACCCACTAACAACCAATCGAAATAATCTATTTGATTTTTCCGCTGCATAATAATAAAAATCCCACTAGATACCTCTCCACCCTGCTAGATGCCTCTCTGGTGTAAATAGCTACCAATCGAAATAGTTTATTTCATTTTCCTTCTGCATAATAATAGAATACGAGTATTATTTACAACATTTCATTGGTCGAAAAACTAGGTCAAAAGTGAGCTTAGACAGCTAACGCCGAAAAATCTGTTACCATTGTCATGTTGTAATGATAACGTATCAGGGCTATCCGATCAACCTTTTTGGGGGCGTCTCGGTTAGCTTAATTGGTTGCGTTGTCGAAATAGCAGGGCTAGGCGCTGTCGCCGTGACGGTTCGGGTTCGCTCTCACGTAGAGGCAATATCAATTGAAAATTATCGATCTTTATACGAGTAGTTAACTAGATTTGAGCATATAGCATATTCTATCATAATACGACAATGGACAAATTGCTGAAATCATGCGTTAGTAAACACGTGTCAGGTATGTGAAATAATATTAAGCAGGCGCAGCAAATATTTTTTTTGCGTAAATTGCCTGTAGATTTAAATAACATGTTTCTCAATGGCGAAGACAGGGAGTGTGATGTAATGTTTCAATTACAAGGGCGCCTCTTTCTTACGAGTAACATTTTAGATGAAAATGAACAGTTTTCCTAAAATATTACAAAATATATTAATTTATAACGTTTGAACTTGTGTGTTCAAGATGTTTAATCTAAAATTGTTTAATCTATGTTTTCAATTTCATATTGGACATTGGAAGACAAATACATTGATTTAAAATGATCATTTTATTACTATATGTCTCAGCAGATTTATGTTTTGTAACATTTTCGGATGAAGATAAATTTTTAAGATAAATATTTTTAGCATTTTGTAATGTCTTAATATGCCTACATTTGGTTGCTTATTTCAAAGGAAATGTACTCACTTGACTGTTCGTTTTCTTTTTTACATCATACTTAAGTGCCGGTAAAACTACGTTTGACAGTAATAAAAACAGTAATTTTTATCATGAAAAAAATCGGTTTGGGTAAATTGATACGCCACAAACATAAATTATAATCATTATAAGAACCTTTTGCGAAATCAGCTTATATCAAAGCCATCATAATTATAATGAACTAATTTTTTTAATTACTAGATACATGTACATAATTATATTCATAAACTCTATGATATTGATTAAAACCATTTTAGAAATCTATTTTATTTCCTATAACTATAGCATCTGTGATTAAAACTGATTCTCGGTTACACATTATACTTATAATTAAAATCGCATATACTGGGGAAAATGTTCTCCATGGTTTCCATCGAATCAGAAATGATTTAATATTCTGACGACATGCAACCGTGTAGGTAAGCTCTGCTATAACTATTGAAACTGGAAATTATTGGAAATTGCTACATGTAAGGTAATGTGAAATATATTTTTATTTAATTCCCAGCAGGCACGCACACATCCCAATAATCTTTCCTAAGGTATAACATTGATAACTTACATTATTTTTTGTGAATGTACTATGTTAACGTGCCACCAATCGCATATACTCGAAAATAATGCAATTAAGTGTTAACTGTGCCCAAGGTTATAAAACTGAGCATGGAAACAAGTCTCAAATCTCGAGCATCTGATTGGCTGAAATGGCGACCAGTCGCCATTTCAGCCAATCAGATGCTTGAGATTTGAGACTGGTTTCCTTGCTCAGCTTTATAACCTTCAGCCCTGACCACGAGCAAAACGTCTTGAAATGGCGTAAGGTACTTTGAGATATATAGCCACAATTAAGACGAGTTGGGCATAACCGAAGACGAGCTAATCAATAGATTTTACGATCTTTGTACATTCATTCGTTCAGATGAAAAATGAACCTCTTTCCAAAATGTGTGGTAAAATCAAATTTATTGAAAATCATAGTTGTCTTCAACAAATTTACAATTTGAACTCACTGAAGTTTCCAGAGGCAAAGAAATACTTATGAGTAGATATTTGGTCCAGTTTTGATGAAAGTAATCCTCTCTTATTTGGCAAAGATCTAGGAAACTTACCATGATGACGTCAAGCTTAGTATCTTAACAAACCTTGGTCGTAAAATTGACAATAAAACTCTGGAAGCAAATGGCCTTTTTATTATGTTTACAAGCCTACTGATACGAAAAACACCAGTAAAACAAACTTCAAGATACTTTGATTATTGTCAACTCATTGTAATTCGCGGGGAATTAATATTTGTTAATTTCCCAGCTTGGAAGTCCAAAAACTCAAACGCCACCGGGAAAATAACATGATTTGCTTTTTTAGCTGATTAAAAAACGAATTCAAATTTATTCGCAATGAGTCTTTTGACCAGGCGCGAACCTAACTATGAAATAAGTGATTTCACATAAGGTCGCACTGGGTAATATGTACTGAGAACGAGTACGTGATATTTCGAACGAAGTAAGATATTAAGTCAGCTTTCGATGCATTTGTTTAGAATTTGTTTCCTCGTGACTTATAAAAGTACTTTGCCCTACTTCTTAACAAGAAAGCCCGACTTTCTTAAACATTTTACATTTTCATAAATTTTAGGTAAAACTTGATGTTCATCGTATTTAGAATTTCATCGCATTTTTTTGCATCATGACAGTAAATTTGATAAATAATTTTTTAAAAAAGGTATTCATCTTCAAAATAATTAATATTTCAAACAAATCTTCAGAATAATTAAAATTTCAAACAAGTAGTAAAATCATGTAGCCTACCTATTTAAACCAATTTGTAGTAGACATTTACAAACCATCGTCGTATGTTATTTGCATCAAGACAATATCGTTCATAAATAAATGATTTCAAAATTGATTATTCATCTTTAAAATAATTAATTGTTTAAACGATCAGTAAAAAGTGTGGAGACTTCAAATGTAAATGGTTTGATTACCTTAAATACAGAGTAACGTAAATGAATTCAGTATATTGAAATACAGGTGTAGTGTTTCTTGTTCGATACTGGTTAGCCTGTAACAATACTGCAATATGATGTTCGAATGTGGTAACGCCACGGGTTCTCATTTTCGTTTATAGTTTGTGGTTTCTGTTTTGGTATTAATCATTTTGTAAACCTATGCTCTCTATTTCTCTCTGATTTCTTGGCTTTACTGAGGCTGTGTCTTCTAGATGTGGCTATTCCTTGTATGCATACACTAACCCTAACTTCTAATTGGTCATCAATTGTGTATGTTTACAATGTACGCTAGTTTCGATTCTTTCTTATGTTAAGAGAGGTTGTGGAAAGAACTGTTTTGTCTTGGAATCAATTATTTTATGTCTTTTAAATCTTTATTCGTTTTCTGAAATGAATCCAATACCATATACTTAAACCACAGGGTCAAATAAGAACAGTCTTTCAATGAAAAGGAGGTAATTATGAACTGCAACTTTGAAGGGGATTTATTTAAACAAAACGACTGCTTATAAATAATTAATAAATAATAAGGTTTTATGTTTTTCCTACTAATAAAACAAGCAATTTAGCACAATTATGTGGTTGCTTGACTTCTAGAGACAAGCTAACCAGTCTCATTGAAAAAAAGTTTGCTAGAGAAAATAAAACCTTCATCGCTTGTAATGAACATAGGGCATTTTTTTACAGATGGTTCTTATGATAATTATACTTTATGGACTTGTCAAGACCTAATAAAGTCGCTAACTTTCTTCCTCACGGTATGTACCCAGATAATGAGAATCGCGGATAATGATAGATTGTGAGAATAATGATAGATCGCCAGGTGGGAGGAAGAGGTTAGTTATTGTATGAATTTCATGCTATTGTGATGTATTGGAGTATATAGTGAAATATTGGAGTTTGTCTTCCTTTATTTGTTTATATGTTATTGTGATCTAATACTTATCTTTTGCGATAGATAACAATCAAGCGATGTCCTAGCCTTTCTCTCATACCCATACATTTGGAATCGGCCTTCAGATAGAGTAAAACAAAGGAAAATGATCACGCAACATTCCAGATTTCTACAAAAAACTACGTATTATGCCCTTTCAAACTAAATTTAAACATGTTTTTTGTAAACGACACTGCTGTTATCAAAGCCCAAACATCGACAATCAATATTCCACCCACCTTTAGCCCGTATTATGAGTATATTCCTTAACAAACATCTTTTTTCTGAGGCACCTGAAGCAAATTGGATAATGGGGATTCGCTCGGTTGATAATGGGAAATTCAAATATTCATGAAATGGATAATGGTGGAGTTTTAGTGTTTCTCCTAATTGAAATGTTCAGATAAAATAATTTTATTTTAATAACTCTTGTATATAGTCCCTTTTTGCTATCCACTGTGATCATTACAAAACATAAGCATCTTTTCATTTTATTTATGACGTTTTTGGTCGTAGCTTTAAAATCAAATTAAAACACCAGATGTGCTTATTAGACTAAATTTCTGCGAAATTCGCTCTTTTTCAGTCAATTATAGGCCTTAGTTTTGCATATTGGCACAAATAATATAAACCACAACTAAATCATGCTACTTAATCGGTACAGGTTTTTAACAGCAACCACCTAATTGGCAAAGGACGCCACTCTCAAAAGCGTTCTTAACTTCTTATGTATAACGGTTGGTTGCCATTACGTGAATACGTATCTTAGACCATGATAGTTATAGTAATTAACTAATGTATTTATCACCAAAAAATACAGATTCGCTTTACCCGGGTATTAAGAGGCTTTGAGTTAGTTCTTAGTTGATGCCTTCGGGACAGAAAGAAATTATGCTATTTCGGGAGATCATTAAGATAAATGGGTCGTTTATCTTGTCACTAGAGCTGGTGGTATTGTTTCATAAAGATAGCAGTTTGCGGAAAGAGATGGAACATGCAAAAAAGAATAGAATAAATAGTATTAAGGTTGAAATAAGGGAAACTATACCATTATCCAGTCAAGAATTTACATTATCCATTCACTTTTTATAGGCGAATCCCCATTATCCAATTTGCTTCAGGTTCCTCAGAAAAAAGATGTTTGTCAAGGAATATACTCATAATACGGGCTAAAGCTGCATGGCATATTGATTGTCGATGTTTTGGCTTTGATAACAGCAGCGTCGTTTACCAAAAAACATGTTTAAATTTATTTTAAATGGGCATAATACGTAGTTTTTTTGTAGAAATCTGGAGTGTTGCGTGATCATTTTCCTTGGTTTTACCTTAACTGAAGGCCGATTCCAAATGTATGGGTATGAGAGGAAGGCTAGGACATCGCTTGATTGTTATCTATCGCAAAAGATAAGTATTAGATCACAATAACATAAAAATTCATACAATAACTAACCTCTCCATGGCGTTTCCTCCGACCTGGCGATCTATCATTATTCTCACAATCTATCATTATCCGCGATTCTCATTATCTGGTTACATACCGTGTTCCTGGATAATATTTATGTTAGATTCGGTACCTCTATTTATAAACAAGTAATAGGCATCCCAATGGGTATTGTCCAACAATACTGACCTGGCACTTCATTAATTTTCGTAAAGGTCATTGGATAAACACGGGTATCAGCGAATACACCGATATATTTACACGCCAGTGATGTGCGGTGTATTGGGATAGATGCCGGATTACCGATTCGAAGTAGAACGTAACATTCACGAAAGTTAACGAATATGGGGTCAAATGCAAGAGTGCCAGGTCAATTTTGTTGGACAATACTAAGTCTGCACCCCTTGTTGCTGATCTGTTTTTATACTGTTATCTCTTTCTACTGAACATCAAGATGATATTATTACAGCTTTTAACAACACCTCGAGGTACCTTGATGATTTATTGAATATAGATAATAACCATTTTCCATTACTGGTTAATAAGATATATCCTCAAAAACTGCAACTTTATAAAGCGAACACTTCAGAAAAGAAAGCTAACTTTCTCGATCTAAATCTGTCCATTGAAAATGGTTACGTCACTACTAAAATATATGATAAAAGAGATGATTTTAATTTTGATATAGTAAATTTTCCGTTTTGAGACGGCGATGTTCCCCGTGCAACATCTTACGGGATTTATATCTCACAGCTTGTTCGCTTTTCAAGAGCTTGCAACGATGTTAATGATTTCAATCAACGTAATCTTTGCATTACAGAAAAACTTTTAAAACAAGATTATCGGTATCACAAATTAAGGAAAACCTTTTGCAAGTTTTATCGCCGATACCCAGATCTTATTCATCAATACAGGTGCAGTTTAAAATCACTATTGCAACAAGGTATTTCACAGCCAGTTTTTTTATGGGGATTTAATTTATAAACTTAAGAAGATAAAAGGCAATGTTAATCTCTCTTGGTTATTCGTAAAAACCATCTGTAAAATTTAAAAGAAAGGTTACCAACTTGATATTTTACAGCGCCCTGCAGGCCTGGTGATTAACCCTTCTACAGTTGATCATTATGCTTACCTCTTTGGTTGCACGACGGTGGCAGGGGTTTAAGAGTTTATGAAGGTTTATGGGTAAATCTTTTCTTAAAAAAACCTAGAAGCTCGATTTGTTTCTTTTATCCCTGTCATCGTGTTCTTGCTGATTTTACTACAGGAGCTCTGGTCTCGGTAAGATCATTGAGTACCCGCCCGTTGGCTTTGCAATGCTATTAGCTTCTTATGTTTTATATGTTTGTGTGCTTTCGCATGCAACATTGTTGAGCCGATAAGTGGGTTGGAGTTGTTTCACCAAGACAACTTGTACTTGTTTTGTGATATGAGAACCTGTTGGGCAAGTGTGAGGTTGGAGCACCCTAGAACCTGGTTTAAACCCCCAGTGGCAATTCGATTTGCCACTGACCGTTCCAAGGCGGTAACCCCTCGGGTTCTCATTTTTGTTTATTGTTAGTGGTGTCTTTTTTGAAACTAATCATTTTATTAACCATGCTCTCTCCCTCTCTCTTCTTCTTGACTGTGTGGGGAGGCTGTTTTTTCTGAATGTGGCGATTCCTGATATGCATATTTCACTTTTTTTTAATTGTATGAAATGAATTTTTATCAAAATGTAGGATAACTCTCGCCAAACTGTTCCAAACTCAATTATTACAGGATTAAAGGTTAAAGTGAAGACTTTTCGTTGGCAACTGCTCATTAATAAAGATTTAAGTCAGTGTCTTTCTAATGAAAAAAGACATACAGTGACTAATACAGAACTTTGGATGAGTGTATTTCTCCTTTCTATGTTGTTCTATTTTTTGCAGAAGGACATTACCTTATTGCATTATTACTGATCTTACGAGAAAACGACTCCTATTTTTTTATTGCGGACATATTGAATATTACGGTAAGACGATTTTTATATAATTAACTGAATTCATACCATAAATTGATATCAAGATTATTTCATATTTAACTACAATTTCCAGAGATGCCTACATATAAATTTAAGTTTGGTTCAAACATCAGTTTGGCAACGTTTTACTTTCATCACAGTTTGCAGTATTGTAGCTTTTTAACTCTAGCTGCTACAGTTCATTTCATTAATGATATTGCAGTTATTTCCGAGAATAACGCCTCGTAACGCCTTATCGTTACTATAGTACACACAACAAATTTGATCGTTTATTTTTAAACCTTATAAGCCTCTTACCCGATCTAGACTGATTGTCTTAAATTAGTGCAAAAACGGTATAGCGTATTCTTATTTCCGGATGGTACTTAAAGCGTTTTTGCACAAAGATTATGGGTCAATGAACGATGGTTGCAATGCTAGCAAGGGCACCATATTCTAGACCGTAGTTCAATACCAATGATGATAAGTTTAATACCAATCATTAAAAAATAATCTGGAAATGTAAATATCACTTACCTTTGTAAACTCAATTTATTGGTTTCATTAAGCTTCCAGCTTAACCTATCCTTCTAGCTTTACCATTTAACTATAGACGAATGTACCTTGAAAATGATTTAAGCAATCAGTTTGAAAGCATTTGTATTTCAGGATAATGATATGATATAGCGTGACAGCAGCGAATCATTTTGTGTTTCCATGACAACACAACGTGAAATATGAAACAGTTTATACTTGGCAATGGACAGATTTATTTATAATGAACTGTGCGTGCAAAATGAAAAACAAATGCGAAGGTAGCACTTTTATGCTTTGCACTCTGCGTATTTTATAGATCGGCTCTTATAAACATCAGAGGATAAATAATTTAATACTGAAAACAGCTTCAATCTCATGAGTGAGGGCCATACTTTCGCACAGTTATAGGAATGTATATTTTCGTGTGTGCATACATATTCGCTTCTGTTAAAACTGATAGTCAAATGCTCCAATAGAAAAAAAGCAACACACAACATTTTAGCTGTATTAGATAACATACAAACTCTTCGATTTAGCGAATGTTCTGGTTAGAATAGAGCATCGCAATTCCAAAGGTCTTATACCGCGGATTGCAGCTTCGAGACAAGCTCTATACGGTGGTAGAAAGCCTAGTGAATACCAACTAGACAAGCGCACAGCCGACGACGGATCATATCCATGAACAACAATATCTTTATTATAAGTAGTGAACCAGCATTAAAGGCACAATGTCTACTTTCTCTATTCCAAACATATCTGTCAATGACTATCGCTCTTGGGCACCTTTCAACGTTTTATTTGATAACAACTCTTTTTATTTTATAAATGTACACACGAATGATTTAAGCATAGTGCATCGTTAATCCACAAAATTGATACAACTCGTCAGATTAGAAATTCCGTATCGGACAATGTCCATTTCCAATTCTTTATTTTGCAGCTTCCCGTGTTCAATGTGACGTCATATACTACGTCACACTAGGTTGTCCGGCACATAACGAACTCCAAAATAGGAAATTTCCGTCGCAGTTTTACAACCGTAACGATATTTTCCCGCCATTCTTAAATTTTCTACGCCATTTATAAATTTACAATCGCGTTACTATTTTTATTTCTATTATTATTGTAAACAACGTTGTTGACTAAAATTTTGTTTTTTAGTTTATTTAACGTTGTTTTGAGCGAGAACGATATATAATAAAAGGAACATTACGACAGTATGCATTCTGTAGGTTCGTAATATTTCTCGTTGCGTACGTAAACCATATCACGCTCGACCTTCGGTCTCGCGTGACATTGTTTACATACACAACTCTAATAATACAAACCTACAGAATGCATACTGTTATAATATTCCATATATATTACGTTGTGTATTCTGATCGTAATATTTCCGGTACTCTTCGGCACACACCGAACTCCAAAAAAGGACATTTCCGTCGCTGTTCTACAAACACGAGACAGTTACTGTATCTTTGTACTTTAAAAAAAAAGAGATATTGCCGTTCAAGTCAAGTTGCTTTTTAGAACTGTTCTGCTTTGAATTTAACTAAAAAGTTTATTTTCTATTTAAATAATCAGAATCACTGATAAAGACGTTTTAATAGCTTTTAAAAGTATATGATATAAGTGTGTATGCTGGGACTTTGAACTTGGCATAACCCTTTGAATTATCACTGGTTGTGCCAAGTCTCGCCAATTTAAAGGAAAAAGACGGATGGATAGACGGACGGTCGTTCGAATGAGAGTGTGTTTTTCATCTATAAGAAGATTATAAATATTAGTGACTATTCATTCTGGTTTAAAGCAAAAACAAAAATGCATGTTAAAATTATGATCTATACATTTAAATGTCTTTTTTTCCTTCGTATGGAGCGCCATCATTTTGTACTTAAAATATTCCAACTTAGCTTAAAATTTCATACTGTTAAAAGCATTTTTACCTTATTTTTCCATTTATTAAGTATTTATGAATGTTAACATGTTAATGGAGAGTGTTTTTCTTGAGATACACTCGATTTCTGTAGTATTGGAAATAACAAATTGAATGTGAAAAAATCAGAAAAAGGCTTCACATTCAGGCACACAGACAGTCAATAACCTTGGAGCAGGATTATATGTCAGTGAAGGTATTATGCTTATGGCTTAATTGTTAATTGGTTTGATTTTATAGCCGTTCTTCTGTGTATATCGCAGCCATTTTACTATTTTCATTCACAAGTATATGTGCTGCACCACGACAAAATGGCTCTCAAGGCATCCGCGCATTGTGACAATCTATACACTGCTCGCCTTTCAGTCAGACAAACTTTCTTAATGCATCTAAAACATTAAGATCTTTTTGAGAACGTGCAAGTCAAGTATTTTGATCACGGTCTACACATAACGCAATTTGTCAATGAGCCTAATTTTTTATTAAAAGTCACCAATATTGTAAATTTAATATGACCATTTTTGATAGCATCGACTTTGTCCTTTATGTAATGAATTTACTTCTCATACAAAACAACAACAAATTAGCAAAACAATAACAACTAGAATAGAGACAACAATAAACATAAAACACAAATAAAAATTAATGGATGAGTTAAGTTACCGTAATTTTATCAAATTTAATACGGGGTCCATGTTGCGATCGCGTAATAAGGAAGCACGAGGTTGAACGAATGAAGGTTATCAAAACAATGATCACTTGAAATCCAAAAAAATGCAGATTTAAGACGAGAAATATATTCAAATTTGATAATCCTCGGCATGTTAACCGACCGGATCCTCCTTTATATTCCAATTAGCTTGTCTTCAGTAGCAACGCAGATCGCATATTTTGTCTTTGTACGTTTATAAATATACAATCTATTTGAGTTGCGAAGAACGACTGAATTGCATTAGAACGCTTAGCTGATATTTTAATACGCGAACATCTGTTTTAATAATTATTAAGACCCTGAATGTTTCTTTCTTTTGCGCGTGTGCTTTTAACAGTTGAAACTATCTCCGATCGGTTTCCTTCTCAAATATACTTCATTGATATAACATAATTATGTACAAAGTCTATCGAAAAGTCGTTTTTTCTCCATTATATCCAACTGATAATTGCCTACAAAAATTGCTTTTCAAACTAAAATTGATGGCACAAGGTCATTAAAACAAGTATACTTTCAAACAAATTTTAAACACATTTTTACATTTATAAATACCGGTCTCGGCCTTTTAAGAAAATATTGTATTAAAATGTAAATCAAGGTAAAATCTCGACCTTAAAGTATAAATTAATTTCAAACTTTTTGAGGGATTAACTTTTACACTGTGTTTCAAATAGAGACCTGTTTTATTAGTCAGTTTATTGTATGTAAGGTGGTTGTATTTAAGATCGTATAATCGTATATATCAGGATTATCCGTTGACGCTTAAAACGTACATTTGTAGGTCTGACTTGTCATACTGGCGAAACAAGATTTTTTTCTAATATTAAAAGGTCTCGTTCACAGTACATTTTTTATGTGTGAATACCAAAACATATTGGATTAAGGGAATTTTCACTAAGGTATGTACATTTATGCATTCTTAAGGAAAACAAATCAGATATGAATATATATTTATTTATAAATTCCGTAATACAGGACTTTAAGGAGGTACGAAAAACCATGACATTCTGAGTTGGTATGAATAAGAGAAGGAGATCTGGAAGTGTTGTTACTTTGCTTTATTGTTTTTTTTATTTTTAAAGGGATAACACACATTTTTAAAATATGTAATTTCGCATCAAAGTTTCCTCTGCAAAAACGTTTCGGTTTTATTTTGTTGCTTCGATTGATACCCCGTGGTTACTGGACTTCTGTAAAGAATTCTTGTAAACAACTTATCAGATTTCCTTTTATGGTGCAATTAGAACTAAGACACATACAATATGCGAGGGAAATAGTTTTTTCTTTTAAATACTGACTACTGTAATGAAAAAAAGATTTGTTTTAGTAAAACTGTTATGCATGTAGAAAAAGAGAACTTCGTAACCTTATATTTATCATGGAAGCACTTAGATATCACGCTAAACAATATCTTGTTGTGACAAATCTTAATTTATTGCTACTTGTTTCGTTTATTGCTTTCTTACGCATTACTTGTGATAATAAAAGGCCCTAGCAGCATTTTGATTGCTTTCGAATGGGTACTTATTTGGTTCATTCAGGAAGACGACTGGTGCTCCTCTAATCATTATTATGCGCAAAGCGGGCGCTGGTTGGAATGACTGACTATTCTCGAACTAGTTTTAGCTTCCTCTTACATTATTATGAAAGATTGTGACTCTGGGAGGACTCGCACCCGCAGAAGCGAGGGGCCTGTGGTTGGAAATGATCAACATTAATCGCTAGATACCGGAGCTCATGTTTGTACTTCACCAATGAAAAAAATGCTCTCCGCAAATAATAAACACGCAAAACAAACATTATTATATACCGAAATACAAACACAAACACATTTAGTGTTGGGTAAACAACTGAAGTAGATAGTAAGTATCGGTTGGCGATATTTACAGTTATTAATAAAATGCAAGCACTGGTAAGGGCGAAGTCGCGCGATTTTACACAAAAGCCTTCTTCATACATGTATCAGGTCGCCTAGAATGCGCAGTGATAAAGCATCGGCTAGCATTGGCTCTAAATTTCATACGCAAAGGTTCAATTCCCACTTTCATGACTTTGAGAGATATATTTAATATTTCTATTTTAACGTTAAATTGTATTAATGTCAAAAGAATATATATGACGTGTGACAATTAATGAATATAACATATGCCAAATAATAAATGTGTACTTTAAAAAAAACTTTGTAAAAATGACGATTTGAACCTTCAGGCAATAAAACCGTCTCTAACATTTGCCTAGGACAACTCGGCTTGTCGGACTTTGAGAGCGATACGCTTTATAATAAACAACAATTAAATTAAATTAGTACTTCGCATGTATGCTAAGTTGACGTAAATATTGTCCTCTGATCTTTGTTTATCGGTAGTGTTACATTTAGTTTATTGCCATCCTATCGAGGAAGTTAATCTTCAAAGCAAATACTATTCTCATACTGGGAAATACATTTAATTCACAACGGATTTATCTTCGCAAATGTCTTTGATGAACATGAGCGCGAGCATAAAACTAGCGCGGATGTTTGTATAGTGGTCAGAACATATTGTTAAGAAAATAACAATGTCATAATTAATCGAAAGTCTGCTTAATTAGTACTGGCGAAATGAAATGGTACGCTTAGGGTAAAAAGAAACCAACGTCTATATTTTTAACACTTTCAAAACAAATGAAATAATGAGCTTATATAATATTTTATCAAGTTCTTTACAAAACCAAACAATACAAAAAAATCACTATAGTCCGATTTTACGCATTGAGCCGTGAATGTACTTTTGTATTTATAGATTTTTGGAATATTCCACAAAATAGGGATGTTAGATATTCCCATCATGGCCCATTATGTTGAAATTGTACAGGCCCGTAACAAAGGTTGCATGGCCGTGGCAGTAACGCTTCTGATTTCTGGTAATATGATATAAGGGTTGTGTGTTCGAATCCCATGAAGAGGTTTCATTTTTTCTGTTTTAATGTCATTTTTTTCCAATGCATTCATGTAGAAACCGACAAAAATGACATTAAACCGTATAAATTTCGAGTAATCTTTCATCAAGCGGGTTGTCGCGATCGATGCTTACTCAAAACACAGTTTTTGGGCGATGCCAAAACATTGTACAAAGTGATTTTGAATAATATAATTATAAAAGAAAGAGAATGTAACAACAAGAGTTTACAGAACGCCATGTTTCACAATTGTCAACGTTCCTTTGGTAAAGAGGTGCATGGGGTCAGGGCAAGCTGCTCAACAAAAATATATTGTTAAAATGGAATGAACATGAACAAAATTAAAAGGGGGTTGCAAAATATAAAGATAGAACAGCCCAATACTATTAAAAAATAATATCATATGAACTAAATTAAAATAATAAGAAGGAAATGAAAGACAAAATAAAAAGTTTCTTTAATGGGATTCGAACACGCAATGTTTTGCTTCATAGCCCGAGATCTTATCCACTGAGCTATTGCGTCGTGACTAAGTCCCTGCGCTTTTAACAGGTTTTAATGTCATATAAGTAAAGTAATTTAACGGTAACTCTGTAAAATGACGCACTTTACCTATTTAGTATTATAACAGTGGACTTGTCCGAAAGGTCACAGCTCACGGGTCAAAATTGAACTATAGTGTTCTTCAACTTTCATTCTAGACAGGGGGTTTAATTTGAACCATACCCAATTCTAAAATCAAAGTTTATGGGATTAAGACTTCAATTTAAACAACAGTTATTTTTCCTGTTACTCGGTTGATGTTCTTGCAAATATATCCTGAATCCTCGTTAAACCTGATCTAAAACAAATTTTTAAAAAATCCTTTACTATCAAACGACATGCATTTCAATCCAGTTATTTTGATTTGTTTACTTGTAAAAATGATCAATGGGCAGTCAGCATAATATTTAATAGAAGCAGGCGTCCATACGAACATGAGTGCAGTAGACCGGACAATTCACAATGCATCACGGGGATTAAGTTATTATGTTTTGGTATTGTTTGTTTTTGAGAGAAGAGCAACTATCAGCTATATGGGAATTTTTAAAAATCAAAATGCATGACGTTCAGTGTTTCTGTAGTAAAAAACATATCTGCATAAGACAACGGTTATATTTGAGATCGTATAAAATGTGATTTATAAATACCGTCAAAAATGATATTGCCATTCCACAAACGATATTTTCCAATATGATTTTATAAATCTTCGATTTCTTATTTTAGAAATGGACGGGTACGAAGCGGGTGACTCCAGAGATAGCAGCCCTCGACTACCACCCATAAACAGCGGGTTCGACACCCCGGGAAGCGATTACATGTCAGCATTCCGAGGGAATCACAAAACCAAATCTGCCGGACCTAGCGCTTCAAAAGCACACAATGCCAGAAACAAAAGCAGTTCCTACGGCTGCTCTAGGAACCATTCAGAAAGTGGCGAGTTGGCCAAGGCTCAAACCTATTCTAATGAAACTAATATACGCCGTAATAGTGCAGGTAGAAGTCTGATACGTGATCACACTGTGCCAGTCGTGCAAGGCAAAAAGCCAGACCAAAAAGTCAGTAAAACACACACTGACATATCGTACGAAAGGATAAGCCCATTAAAGCCAAGTTTATCAAATAGCGCCACGACAATCAGAAAACGATCGTCCTTGAGCTCAGCAAATCGTTTACGGAATTGGATTCCGCCAGCGATAAGTACCGAGAACTATGAAGAGTCTAAAGGAAAGCTTTTACAGGGTGGAAAGTTTAAAGAACAGATTGTTGACTATTTTGGACTTCGAAAATCTTGGTGGGAAGAAAAGTCGGATAGTGAAGATGATGGTTATGATACGGATCTTGATAAACAATTAGGTAAGTCTGTGCCCAAGGTTATAAAACTGAGCATGGAAACCAGTCTCAAATCGCAAGCATCTGATTGGCTGAAATGACAAACAGTCGCCATTTCAGCCAATCATATCCTTGAGATTTGAGACTGGTTTTCAATCTCAGTTTTATAACCTTCAGACCTGTATTGAGATTTTTCTCGTGTGCGAGGCACTGTCCGAAAAAACTTTTTTGGAAGGTAGAGTATATGCTAAGTTAACGCCCGATGACCGTTTGTCCTAAGGACGCGTGATAGATATTTTCGTGCATTCCCTTGGTCCGTTGTTTCATTTATTTGTTAAAAGCTGATTGTTTTTCTGAACTCAAAATTGTAATTTTCATAAATAACAAATAAACACAATTAACAAAATTATTATAACGTATTTAAATATGCAGCATATTTTTTCAATCTTAATCTGTTTTAAGGTTTTGAGTTGATAGCAGACGAACAATCGCGGGAAATTCTAAAAGACGGAGCTTTTCCGGAGTATAAGCAAGAATGCAGAAAATTCCGAAGCAATCCGAACTCTTATTTCCTTCGGAATGCCTTGAACGACGAAATGGTGATGAGACATCGGTACCTCAGCAAGGCAGACTCGTTAACTATATCTAATCTTATCAAGGTAAGAACAGTTTTTTTTCACTCCAAAACAACAACAACAACAAAAATAACAACAGAAATGAACCCACGAAATTATTGAACGCCGATGTGACACTAGTATACCGGTCATTTGCCGCACATTTCATGTTTATTGGCGATACAGATGCCGCCTACTTAGCCGGAAACTATGCAATAAAAGGTTATGGACCATAGATACCTTAAAATTGACTGCTATCACTTTACAAATCTTTTCAAGATAGAAACACATACATGTAAATACAATTTTGTTCATACTATAAGGGAACCGAATAGAACATTTCCGTATAGAGGGAAGATTTCGAATATTTTCATTTTTCATCGGTTTTCTTTTTAAATTTCAGAACGACCTAACGTTTAAAGTACTGGACTTGGAAGACAATGGCATCGGACCGACCGGGATCAAGTATTTTAAAGAAGTCCTACATGAGAACAAGCATCTTACAGAAATGGTGAGACACAGAGGATGTATGTTAGTGTCAGTGCAGCATCGGTCTTCATTGATCGTGATGCCCTTAACATGCTTTCTACACCTTTTCAACAAATTGAAAGTAAAATTGTCAAATATTACATATAGTCATTATCTTGAGAATACGAAGTTTGTGAGGACATGATATCGTGATTATTGAAAACTATCACTAGCAAATGAGTGGATTGATATATTTATATTATGAATTAAATTTTGGAGTCTTTGCAAACACACAATCCACAAAAACTTCAAGGTAAATAAACCAATGAAATATAATACATTGTACATTATTCTTGTTATAGAGACAAATCTCCATTTCAGTCAATCGGGCCCGGCTCCTATATGACGAACAATCTTATTCTCAAACTTTATTTTCTAATCAATATATTTATTTAAATTCTGAGTAAATACTTGTCGTTTACTTAGCATACTTGATAAAATGAAATAAAATCTTCCAATTAACATGGAAATCTTTTTTATTCCATTACATTTTAATCAGCTATTCTAGAATTAATGTTTAAACTCAAAGATCTTTTGTAGTTTTTTTTTAAATCAGAATATACAAAAAGAAAATTTTGACTAACGCTTTTAAAACAAGAAAAAATAATTAAACTTATTCTTAAAAAAATCAAAATCAATATAGTAAGTTTTTTATCGTCAAAAATTAATATTATTATTCTGAGTTAAGTTTAAAATTCAAATTTGTGCTAAAACATGAAATGGCTAGAACATTTACATCTATCAAAAATAAGAAATAACTGTGTGTTTTACAGATCAATTATGTCACATTTTAGTTTTAATGTTTTATTTTAGTTTAACGAAATCAAATTTTCATCATGCTAAAATTGAACAAGAAACAATTATTATCATAATCATGTTGCCAAATTCTTGAGATTTGAGACCGGGTACCCGATATTTAAGGTGTGTGAAGTTGGCAATGAGTAATGAGTAGGGAATTGGATATTCAATATCCAGCTGAAATTGAATCCACTGCCAGCAGTGAGTTGGGTATTCGCTTTACACACAAAGCGAATACCCTAATGAGATCGAATCCACAGCCAGCTGTGAGTTGGGTATTCGTTCTACACTGACAGCGAATACCCTAATGAGATCGAATCCACTGCCAGCAGTGAGTTGGGTATTCGCTTTACACACAAAGCGAATACCCTAATGAGATCGAATCCATAGCCAGCTGTGAGTTGGGTAATCGTTCTACACTGACAGCGAATAAACTAATAAGATCGAATCCACTGCCAGCATTGAGTTGGGTATTCGCTTTACACACACAGCGAATACCCTAATGAGATCGAATCCACAGCCAGCTGTGAGTTGGGTATTCGTTCTACACTGACAGCGAATACCCTAATGAATTCAAATCCACAGCCAGCTGTGAGTTGGGTATTCGTTCTACACTGACGGCGAATACCCTAATGAGATCGAATCCACTGCGAGCAGTGAGTTGGGTATTCGCTTTACACACACAGCGAATACCCTAATGAGATCCAATCCACAGCCAGCAGTGAGTTGTGTATTCGTTCTACACTGACAGCGAATACCCTAATGAGATCGAATCTACTGCCAGCAGTGAGTTGGGTATTCGCTTTAGACACACAGCGAATACCCTAATGAGATCGAATCCACAGCCCGCAGTGAGTTGGGTATTCGCTTTACACAAGCAGCGAATACCCTAATGAGATCGAATACACTGCCAGCTGTGAGTTGGGTATTCGCTTTACACAAACACGAATACCCTACTGAGATCGAATCCACAGCCAGCTGTGAGTTGGGTATACGTTCTACACTGACAGCGAATAACCTAATGAGATTGAATCCACAGCCAGCTGTGAGTTGGGTATTCGCTTCACACACACAGCGAATACCCTAATGAGATCGCATTCACTGCCAGCAGTGAGTTGGGTATTCGCTTTACACACACAGCGAATACCCTAATGAGATCGAATCCACAGCCAGCTGTGAGTTGGGTATTCGTTCTACACTGACAGCGAATACCCTAATGAGATCGAATCCACTGCCAGCAGTGAGTTGGGTATTCGTTTTACACACACAGCGAATACCCTAATGAGATCGAATCCACAGCCAGCTGTGAGTTGGGTATTCGTTCTACACTGACAGCGAATACCCTAATGAGATCGAATCCATAGCCAGCTGTGAGTTGGGTATTCATTCTACACTGACGGCGAATACCCTAATGAGATCGAATCCACTGCCAGCAGTGAGTTGGGTATTCGCTCTACACACAGCGAATACCCTAATGAGATCGAATCCACAGCCAGCTGTGAGTTGGGTATTCGTTCTACACTGACAGCGAATACCCTAATGAGATCGAATCCACTGCCAGGAGTAAGTTGGGTATTCGCTTTACACACACAGCGAATACTCTAATGAGATCGAATCTACTGCCAGCTGTAAGTCGGGTATTCGCTTAACACAAACAGCGAATACCCTAATGAGATCGAATCCACTGCCAGCTGTGAGTTGGGTATTCGTTCTACACTGACAGCGAATACCCTAATGAGATCGAATACATAGCCAGCAGTGAGTTGGGTATTCGCTTTACACACACAGCGAATACCCTAATGAGATCCAATCCACAGCCAGCAGTGAGTTGGGTATTCGTTCTACACTGACAGCGAATACCCTAATGAGATCGAATCCACTGCCAGCAGTGAGTTGGGTATTCGCTTTACACACACAGCGAATACCCTTATGAGATCCAATCCACTGCCAGCAGTGAGTTGGGTATTCGTTCTACACTGACAGCGAATACCCTAATGAGATCGAATCCACTGCCAGCAGTGAGGTGGGTATTCGCTTTACACTGACAGCGAATACCCTAATGAGATCGAATCCAAAGCCCGCAGTGAGTTGGGTATTCGCTTTACACAATCAGCGAATACCCTAATGAGATCGAATACACTGCCAGCTGTGAGTTGGGTATTCGCTTTACACAAACACGAATACCCTAATGAGATCGAATCCACAGCCGGCTGCGAGTTGGGTATTCGTTCTACACTGACAGCGAATACCCTAATGAGATTGTATCCACTGCCAGCAGTGAGTTGGGTATTCGCTTCACACACACAGCGAATACCCTAATGAGATCGAATCCACAGCCCGCAGTGAGTTGGGTGTTCGCTTTACACAAGCAGCGAATACCCTAATGAGATCGAATCCACTGCCAGCTGTGAGTTGGGTATTCGCTTTACACAAACAGCGAATACCCTAATGAGATTGAATCCACAGCCAGCTGTGAGTTGGGTATTCGTTCTACACTGACAGCGAATACCCTAATGAGATTGAATCCACAGCCAGCTGTGAGTTGGGTATTCGTTCTACACTGACAGTGAATACCCTAATGAGATCGAATCCACAGCCAGCTGTGAGTTGGGTATTCGTTTTACACTGACTGCGAATAACCTAATGAGATCGAATCCACTGCCAGCAGTGAGTTGGGTATTCGCTTTACAAATTCAGCGAATACCCTCATGAGATCGAATTCACAGGCAGCTGTGAGTTGGGTATTCGTTCTAACATGACAGCGAATACCCTAATAGATCGAATCCACTGCCAGCAGTGAGTTGGGTATTCGCTTTACACATTCAGCGAATACCCTAATGAGATCGAATCCACAGCCATCTGTGAGTTGGGTATTCGTTCTACGATGACCTAATACCCTAATGAGATCGAATCCACTGCCAGCAGGGAGTTGGGTATTCGCTTTACACAAACAGCGAATACCCTAATGAGATCGAATCCATAGCCAGCTGTGAGTTTGGTATTCGTTCTACACTGACAGCGAATACCCTAATGAGATCGAATCCACTGCCATCAGTGAGTTGGGTATTCGCTTTACACACACAGCGAATACCCTAATGAGATCGAATCCACAGCCAGCTGTGAGTTGGGTATTCGTTCTACACTGACAGCGAATACCCTAATGAGATCGAATCCACTGCCAGCAGTGAGTTGGGTATTCGCTTCACACTGACAGCGAATACCCTAATGAGATCGAATCCACAGCCAGCAGTGAGTTGGGTATTCGCTTTACACAAACAGCGAATACCCTAATGAGATCGAATCTACTGCCAGCTGTAAGTTGGGTATTCGCTTAACACAAACAGCGAATACCCTAATGAGATCGAATCCACTGCCAGCTGTGAGTTGGGTATTCGTTCTACACTGACAGCGAATACCCTAATGAGATCGAATATATAGCCAGCAGTGAGTTGGGTATTCGTTCTACACTGACAGCGAATACCCTAATGAGATCGAATCCTCTGCCAGCTGTGAGTTGGGTATTTGCTTTACACATTCAGCGAATACCCTTTTGAGATCGAATCCACCTCCAGCTGTGAGTTGGGTATTCGTTCTACACTGACAGCGAATACCCTAATAAGATCGAATCCACAGTCAGCTGTGAGTAGGGTATTCGTTTAACAATGACAGCGAATAACCTAATGAGATCGAATCCACTGCCAGCAGTGAGTTGGGTATTCGCTTTACACATTCAGCATATACCCTAATGAGATCCAATCCACAGCCAGCTGTGAGTTGGGTATTCGTTCTACAATGACAGCGAATACCCTAATAGATCGAATCTACTGCCAGCAGTGAGTTGGGTATTCGCTTTACACATTCAGCGAATACCCTTATGAGATTGAATCCTCAGCCATCTTTGAGTTGGGTATTCGTTCTACGATGACAGCGAATACCCTAATAAGATCGTATCCACTGCCAACAGTGAGTTTGGTATTCGCTTTACACAAACAGCGAATACCCTAATGAGAATGAATCCACAGCCAGCTGTGAGTTGGGTATTCGCTCTAAACATACAGCGAATACCCTAATGAGATCGAATCCACAGCCAGCTGTGAGTTGGGTATTCGTTCTACAATGGCAGCGAATACCCTAATGAGATCGAATCCACTGCCAGCAGTGAGTTGGGTATTCGCTTTTCACACACAGCGAATACCCTATTGACATCGAATCCACTGCCAGCAGTGAGTTTGGTATTCGCTTTACACATACAGCGAATACCCTAATGAGATCGAATCCATAGCCAGCTGTGAGTTGTGTATTCGTTCTACACTGACAGCGAATACCCTAATGAGATCGAATCCACTGCCAGCAGTGAGTTGGGTATTCGCTTTACACAAACACCGAATACCCTATGGAAGTGGTCAGGAATAAACTATGATAGGGTCATCCGGATTTGCCATTTTTTATGATGTAGTGTATTTTCACGTCATTTCTTTATTTACTTACTCTTATTTTTAGTAACTTATTTGTACCTTTACTCCGAATGGAAGTTTTTTAACCATTTTGAATAAATGTCTGGCAGTTGCTTAAGAAGGCAGAATTTTATTTTGAAAATTCTTGGTGAACTTTTAATGACTAATTTTTTGGACTCTGGAAGTTATTTTCAGGCGATAACCGGAAGTGATCCGGAATAGACCATATTGGGGTGATCCGGAACTACCCACTGTTAATATTTTTATTAAAATAAACGCAATGAGCAGCATTGAAGTGTGTTTGTTCAGTGAGTAGGGTATTTGCTCAAAACTCACAGCCAATACCGTAATGTGCCCGAATCCACTGCCAGCAGTGAGTTTGTTATTCAATTTACACAAAAGGGGAATACCAAAATGATACATGGATCAAATCCACTGCCATTAGTGACTTGGGTATTCGTTCTACACTGACAGCGAATACCCTAATGAGATCGAATCAACTGCCAGCAATGAGTTGGGTATTCGCTGCAAACAAACAGCGGATACCCTAATGAGATCAAATCCACTGCCAACAGTGAGTTGGGTATTCGCTTTACACGCACAGCGAACACCGTGATGAGATCGAATCCACTGCCAGCAGTGAGTTTGGTATTCGTTCTACACTACACTTGTTCTGCAGGCCTGAGGAAATTTAACTAAAGCGATGCAAAGAAATAAAAAACGTGAGGCTCGAAACCGAGTCATGTCTCGATTTCTGATCTTTCTTTTATTTCAAATTGGTACAGATCACTATGGTAGGCATAAATATTTGCGAGGGTTGAAATTCTGGTTCCAACCATGTATGAATTGTTTGGCCAGATAAGAAGACTCTACAGATCCGAACCTCCGTAATTGCGATTATATGCAAAATATGGATTTGTTCTATTGTTAAACGTTACGTCCTAAATCTCCACCATTTAATGAACAGTTTTTATGTTTTATATACCATTTTAATCGCAAGAACGAGATCTTAAAATTATTCAGCATGCCGGAAGAGATCGCAACAAAGGAATCCAGGTTAAAGCGAAAGAAGGAGGGTTATTAATCCGAGGTTGGTCTCGGTTTCTGATATATTTTTTTTAAAAAGGGACATATCGTAGAGATAAACATACATATTTTCGAAAGTTTTAATTCCGGTTCCAACCATGTATGGATTGTTTGGCTAGTTTAGAAGACTGTCCAGATCCGAGCCTCCGTAATTGCGATTATATGCAGAATATGGCATTTTTTCTCTTGGTAAAGATTACGTCGTCCTAAATCTCCGCCACTTCATGAACAGTTGTCATGTTTTATAAACCATTTTACTCGCAATAAAGAAATCTGAAAATTATTCTACAGGACTGAAGAGACCGCACTAATTAAAACCAGTTTAAGCGAAAGAAGTAGGGCTCGAATCTGAGGCTGGTCTCGGTTTCTGATATTTATTTCATGGAAAGAGTGACATATCGTAACGGTAAACATACATGTTTGTGAGGGTTTAAATTCTGGTTCCAACCATATATAGATTGTTTGGCCAGCTTAGAAGACTGTAAAGATCCGTGCCTCCGTAATTGCGATTATGTGCAGAATATGGATTTCTTCTATTGTTAAACGTTACGTCGTCCTAAATCTCCACCAATTTATAAACAGTTTTTATGTTTTATATACCATTTTAATAGCAAGAACGAGATCTTAAAATTATTCTGCATGCCGGAAGAGATCGCACCAAAGCAATCCAGGTTAAAGCGAAAGAAGGAGGGCTTTAATCCGAGGTTGGTCTCGGTTTCTGGTATCTGTTTTCTTTAAAATTTGGACATATCGTAAAGGTAAACATACATATTTTCGAAGGTTTAAATATCTATCATGTATGGATTGTTTGGCCAGCTTTGGAGACTGCACAGATCCGAGCCTCCGTAATTGCGAGTATATGCAGAATATGGCATTCTTTGTATAAGTAAACATTACGTACATCGTCCTAAATCTCCGTCAGTTGATGAACAGTTTTCATGTTTTATTAACCACTTTACTCGCAACAAAAGAGATCTGAAAATTATTCTACATACCAGTAGAGACCGCAACAAAGCAACCCAGGTTAAAGCGAAAGACGTAAGGCTCCAATCCGAGGCTGGTTTCGGTTTCTGATATTTATTTCATTAAAAGAGGGACATATCTTAAATGTAAACATATATGTTTGCGAGGGTTTAAATTCTGATTCCAACCATGTATCGATTGTTTGACCAGCTTAGAAGACTGTACAGATCCGAGCCTCCGTAATTGCGTTTATATGCAGAATATGGATTTGTTCAATCGTCAAACATTACGCAGAATGCACTGCTGGACATTCAAAACATGCATAAGATCGAATTTCAAAGAATCAAGAAGGCCGCCAGGCTTCGAAAACTTAAAAAAATCAAAGCTAGTTCTTGTTGATATTTTGCTTATTCACCTCTGAAATGTACATAACATGCTGAAAAAATCGACATTTTTAAGATAAACATAAATTATGATAAATTTTAAGTTTAGGCCGCTAGGCAGCTAGGCTGTCAGGCCGCTCGGCCGCCAGGCTTCGAAAAGTTAAAAAAAATCAAAGCTAGTTCTTGTTGATATTTTACTTAATTATCAACTGAAATGTAATTTACAAAGAGTACATGGGAGTAAACGTACAAAGAGATTCCGAGTCGTCTTTGCAGATAAACTAGAACATTGTTAAGTAATTTATTAAAAAATAAAAGCTAAATCATGTCGAAAACTTTCTTATACACCCCTGCAATTTACGTCATATGCTGTAAAAATAGATTTCAATCCGTTTATAAGATCAACCTAAATTGTGGTAAAGGAAGCCATCTTCACGCCGCCAAGCCGCTAGTCCGCCAGGCCGCTAACTTCACGCCGCCAGGCCGCTAACTTCATGACGACAGGCCGCAAGGCCGGTAGGCCGCTAACTTCACACATCTTTTGTGAAGACCGAATACCCAACTCATTGCTGGCAATAGATTCGATCTCATTAGGGTATTCACTGTTTGTTTCAAGCGAATACCCAACTCACAGCTGGCAGTGGATTCAATCTCATTAGGGTATTCGCTGTGTGTGTAAGCGAATACCCAACTCACTGCTGGAAGTGGATTTGATCTCATTAGGGTATTGGCTGTTTGTGTAAAGCGAATACCCAACTCGCCGCTGGCAGTGGATTCGATCACATTAGGGTATTCGCTGTATGTGAAGAGCGAATACCCAACTAACCGCTGGCAGTGGATTCGATCTCAGTAGGGTATACGCTGTCAGTGTAGTACGAATACCCAACTCACAGCTGGCAGTGGATTTGATCTCATTTTGGTATTCCCCTTTTGTGTAAATTGATAACCCAACTCACTGCTGTCAGTGGATTCGGTCGCATTACGGTATTGGCGAATACCCAACTCATTGCACAAACTCACTGCTGCTCATTGCGTTTATTTCAATAAAAGAACTAAAAATGGGTAGTTCCGGATCACCCCAACATGGTCTATTCCGGAGAACTTCCGGTTAGCTGACTGTTGATTCGATCTCATTAGGGTATTCGCTGTCAGTGTAGAACGAATACCCAACTCACAGCTGGCTGTGGATTCGATCTCATTAGGGTATTCGCTGTTTGTGTAGAACGAATACCCAACTCACAGCTGGCTGTGGATTCCATCTCATTAGGGTATTCGCTGTCAGTGTAGAACGAATACCCAACTCACAGCTGGCTGTGGATTCAATCTCATTAGGGTATTCGCTGTGTGTGTAAAGCGAATACCCAACTCACTGCTGGCTGTGGATTCGATCTCATTAGTGTATTTGCTGTCAGTGTAGAACGAATACCCAACTCACAGCTGGCTGTGGAGTCGATCTCATTAGGGTATTCGCTGTGTGTGTAAAGCGAATACCCAACTCACTGCTGGCAGTGGATTTGATCTTATTAGGGTATTCGCTGTCAGTGTAGAACGAATACCCAACTCACAGCTGGCTGTGGATTCGATCTCATTAGGGTATTCGCTGCTAGTGTAGAACGAATACCCAACTCACAGCTGGCTGTGGATTCGATCTCATTAGGGTATTCGCTGAATGTGTAAAGCGAATACCCAAATCACTGCTGGCAGTGGATTCGATCTCATTAGGGTATTCGCTGTCAGTTTAGAACGAATACCCAACTCACAGCTGGCTGTGGATTCGATCTCATTAGGGTAGTCGCTGCGTGTGTAAAGCGAGTACCCAACTAACAGCTGGCTGTGGATTCGATCTCATTAGGGTATTCGCTGAATGTGTAAAGCGAATACCCAACTCACAGCTGGCTGTGGCTTCGATCTCATTAGGGTATTTTCTGTTTATGTAAAGCGAATACCCAACTCCCTGCTGGCAGTGGATTCGATCTCATTAGGGTATTCGCTGTGTGTACAAAGCGAATACCCAACACACTGCTTGCAGTGGATTCGATCTCATTAGGGTATTCGCTGAATGTGTAAAGCGAATACCCAACTCACTGCTGGCAGTGGATTCGATTTCATAAGGGTATTCGCTGTCAGTGTAGAACGAATACCCAACTCACAGCTGGCTGTGGATTCGATCTCATTAGGGTATTAGCTGTTTGTGTAAATCGAATACCCAACTCCCTGCTGGCAGTGGATTCGATCTCATTAGGGTATTCGCTGTGTGTACAAAGCGAATACCCAACTCTCTGCTGGCAGTGGATTCGATCTCATTATGGTATTCGCTGTCATTTTAGAACGAATAACCAACTAACAGCTGGCTGTGGATTCGGTCTCATTATGGTAGTCGCTGTTTGTGTAAAGCGAATACCCAACTCACTGCTGGCAGTGGATTGGATCTCATTAGGGTATTCGCTGTGTGTGTAAAGCGAATACCCAACTCACTGCTTGCAGTGGATTCGATCTCATTAGGGTATTCGCTGCCATTGTAGAACGAATACCCAACTCACAGCTGGCTGTGGATTCGATATCATTAGGGTATTCGCTGTCAGTGTAGAACGAATACCCAACTAACAGCTGGCTGTGGATTCGATCTCATAAGGGTATTCGCTGTTTGCGTAAAGCTAATTCCCAACTCACTGCTGGCAGTGGATTCGATCTCATAAGGGTATTCGCTGTCATTGTAGAAAGAATACCCAACTCACAGTTGGCTGTGGATTCGATCTATTAGGGTATTCGCTGTCATTGTAGAACGAATACCCAACTCACAGCTGGCTGTGGATTCGATCTCATTAGGGTATTCGCTGAATGTGTAAAGCGAATACCCAACTCACTGCTGGCAGTGGATTCGATCTAATTAGGTTATTCGCTGTCATTGTAAAACGAATACCCAACTCACAGCTGGCTGTGGATTCGATCTCATTAGGGTATTCGCTGTCAGTGTAGAACGAATACCCAACTCACAGCTGGCTGTGGATTCGATCTCATTAGGGTATTCGCTGTTTGTGTAAAGCGAATACCCAACTCACAGATGGCAGTGGATTCGATCTCACTAGGGTATTCGCTGCTTGTGTAAAGCGAATACCGAACTCAATGCTGGCTGTGGATTCGATCTCATTAGGGTATTCGCTGTGTGTGTAAAGCGAATACCCAACTCACTGCTGGCAGTGGAATCCATCTCATTAGGGTATTCGCTGTCAGTGTAGAACGAATACCCAACTCACAGCTGGCTATGGATTCGATCTCATTAGGGTATTCGCTGTGTGTGTAAAGCGAATACCCAACTCACTGCTGGCAGTGGATTCGATCTCATTAGGGTATTCGCCGTCAGTGTAGAACGAATACCCAACTCACAGCTGGCTGTGGATTCGATCTCATTAGGGTATTCTCTGTCAGTGTAGAACGAATACCCAACTCACAGCTGGCTGTGGATTCGACTTATTAGGGTATTCGCTGTGTGTGTAAAGCGAATACCCAACTCACTGCTGGCAGTGGATTCGATCTCATTAGGATATTCGCCGTCAGTGTAGAACGAATACCCAACTCACAGATGGCTGTGGATTCGATCTCATTAGGGTATTCGCTGTGTGTGTAAAGCGAATACCCAACACACTGCTTGCAGTGGATTCGATCTCATTAGGGTATTCGCTGTCAGTTTAGAACGAATACCCAACTCACAGCTGGCTGTGGATTCGATCTCATTAGGGTAGTCGCTGCGTGTGTAAAGCGAGTACCCAACTAACAGCTGGCTGTGGATTCGATCTCATTAGGGTATTCGCTGAATGTGTAAAGCGAATACCCAACTCACAGCTGGCTGTGGCTTCGATCTCATTAGGGTATTCACTGTTTATGTAAAGCGAATACCCAACTCCCTGCTGGCAGTGGATTCGATCTCATTAGGGTATTCGCTGTGTGTACAAAGCGAATACCCAACTCACTGCTTGCAGTGGATTCGATCTCATTAGGGTATTCGCTGAATGTGTAAAGCGAATACCCAACTCACTGCTGGCAGTGGATTCGATTTCATAAGGGTATTCGCTGTCAGTGTAGAACGAATACCCAACTCACTGCTGGCTGTGGATTCGATCTCATTAGGGTATTAGCTGTTTGTGTAAATCGAATACCCAACTCCCTGCTGGCAGTGGATTCGATCTCATTAGGGTATTCGCTGTGTGTACAAAGCGAATACCCAACTCGCTGCTGGCAGTGGATTCGATCTCATTATGGTATTCGCTGTCATTTTAGAACGAATAACCAACTAACAGCTGGCTGTGGATTCGGTCTCATTATGGTAGTCGCTGTTTGTGTAAAGCGAATACCCAACTCACTGCTGGCAGTGGATCGGATCTCATTAGGGTATTCGCTGTGTGTGTAAAGCGAATACCCAACTCACTGCTTGCAGTGGATTCGATCTCATTAGGGTATTCGCTGTCATTGTAGAACGAATACCCAACTCACAGCTGGCTGTGGATTCGATATCATTAGGGTATTCGCTGTCAGTGTAGAACGAATACCCAACTAACAGCTGGCTGTGGATTCGATCTCATAAGGGTATTCGCTGTTTGCGTAAAGCGAATTCCCAACTCACTGCTGGCAGTGGATTCGATCTCATAAGGGTATTCGCTGTCATTGTAGAAAGAATACCCAACTCACAGTTGGCTGTGGATTCGATCTATTAGGGTATTCGCTGTCATTGTAGAACGAATACCCAACTCACAGCTGGCTGTGGATTCGATCTCATTAGGGTATTCGCTGAATGTGTAAAGCGAATACCCAACTCACTGCTGGCAGTGGATTCGATCTAATTAGGTTATTCGCTGTCATTGTAAAACGATTACCCAACTCACAGCTGGCTGTGGATTCGATCTCATTAGGGTATTCGCTGTCAGTGTAGAACGAATACCCAACTCACAGCTGGCTGTGGATTCGATCTCATTAGGGTATTCGTTGTTTGTGTAAAGCGAATACCCAACTCACAGCTGGCAGTGGATTCGATCTCACTAGGGTATTCGCTGCTTGTGTAAAGCGAATACCGAACTCACTGCTGGCTGTGGATTCGATCTCATTAGGGTATTCGCTGTGTGTGTAAAGCGAATACCCAACTCACTGCTTGCAGTGGATTCCATCTCATTAGGGTATTCGCTGTCAGTGTAGAACGAATACCCAACTCACAGCTGGCTATGGATTCGATCTCATTAGGGTATTCGCTGTGTGTGTAAAGCGAATACCCAACTCACTGCTGGCAGTGGATTCGATCTCATTAGGGTATTCGCCGTCAGTGTAGAACGAATACCCAACTCACAGCTGGCTGTGGATTCGATCTCATTAGGGTATTCTCTGTCAGTGTAGAACGAATACCCAACTCACAGCTGGCTGTGGATTCGACTTATTAGGGTATTCGCTGTGTGTGTAAAGCGAATACCCAACTCACTGCTGGCAGTGGATTCGATCTCATTAGGATATTCGCCGTCAGTGTAGAACGAATACCCAACTCACAGATGGCTGTGGATTCGATCTCATTAGGGTATTCGCTGTGTGTGTAAAGCGAATACCCAACACACTGCTTGCAGTGGATTCGATCTCATTAGGGTATTCGCTGTCAGTGTAGAACGAATACCCAACTCACAGCTGGCTGTGGATTCGATCTCATTAGGTTATTCGCTGTGTGTGTATAGCGAATACCCAACTCACTGCTGGCAGTGGATTCAATTTCAGCTGGATATTGAATATCCAATTCCCTACTCATTACTCACTGCCAACTTCACACCTCGATATTTAATCAGACTGTGTAATTGTCAGTAAATGTACGTTCTTGACGCCATCCTTGTACTTCCTGCCAGTATGGGTTCCGTTATCCCGTAATTAATTAAACAGAAATACGAAGTTATGAGATAATTAATTATACCACATCCAATCATTTTGGAATGGTATTAAGACTTGCTTAGAAAGCAACATTCTCCTGAATATCAAAAAATAGACATACCCGATCCGTGAAATTATACTTAGGCGCTATGAAAATAAAAACAGTAAACTTGAAAATAATGTGCCATGAATATTATATTATACAACAAACTCTATTAAATGAAATTTGTAAAGACATTAAGAAATTGAAGTCTACAAATTGAACATAATTTAGGCTAAAAGTACTAGTACATGTATGTATGATTAATTTACAAAACAAATGACGTAGGACTATTTCGAACGACGAAAGTACAAAATGTATGTAGGGTTAAGATTAATTGGATGTCTTGTTGAACGAAGAAATGACATAACTATAGCTTTTTCATGAAGAAGTTTGATTGTAGTTCAAATGTATTTATTCTCTTTTATGTGTATCAACAGCGCTCTTTGTTATAGAAAATAACTCCCTGTTTCTGGTCATACTTGCACAGAAGACATAACTTTTGAAAATGCCTTTAATTAACAAAACATTTTCAAACATTACTCTTTTACAAGAACAAACAGGGTCCTTTGAGTCGGCTTCCTACTTTTAGAAAACAACACGCGTTGATTCATTCTGTGATATTATACTTCCGTGCTACATTAATGAACATAAAATGCGTAAAATCTGAAATAAAATGTGCTTTTATCGATTACGAGAACGCTTTCGACAATGTTTCAGAGATGCATTATGTACTTATATATAAAATTATGTACTACACAAATTATCGCCATTATAATCTGTCGGCGACTTTTTGTGGTTTTGCTGAATAAATGTTTGCATCTGTTGATGTTCTGACAAACCCATACTGTTTTTTCTTCTCTACTTTTTTGTTTCGTGGGGAGGCTGCGTGTGTCGATTCCTAATATGCATTTTCAATTTTTT
The DNA here is from genome assembly GCA_038501625.1 of Corbicula japonica. Lineage (NCBI taxonomy): Eukaryota > Metazoa > Mollusca > Bivalvia > Venerida > Cyrenidae > Corbicula > Corbicula japonica. The sequence continues at coordinate 10,944,006 of JAZAYU010000006.1, read as the reverse complement.
TTAAATCTTGAATCTTGGCTGGCACAAGGTAACCAAATGTCAGTTATAAAATGATTAACTTGATGAGATCGCTTAACGCAAAAGTAACTGCGTGTGTGAAATTGACGAATATCTTTAGTTTAATTCTTTGATGTGTTTCTTGGTTTAAAACATGGGGAGATACTCTTGACAATACTTCATTTAAATATCAAAGTTAATATGTAAGATTTTCATTTAAAGTTTCGAACTGAAAATTATATGCATCAATATCTTGCTTTTATTTGCTTTTAATACTGTAAACAGTATCGTTCGCTACCGATAAACATAGTCAGCAAGCTAAATTGGATACGGATATTCTAATAAATAGGGTTTTAAAATTGTTAAACAACGATCTCTCTATATGGCAATAAAGAGGATAGCCTAAGTAACACTTAATTTTGTTTGCGTACATGATGGGGGAGAAATGACAATTCAGACAGGACTGAATGTAATGAAACTGAGATTGGAAACCAGTCTCAAATCTCAAGCATCTGATTGGCTGTTTTGGCGACCGTTACAATCTCAGTTTGATAACGTTGAACACAGACTTTAAGAGAAGTGAACTTAACCGAATAATATTACGCAACATTACAGCATTGAAAGGCAACGTCACGAGAAAAATTGTCTTTGGTGAAGTTCTTTTTAACATGTTAAGTTGTTTTTTGTTTTGGAAAAAATCAACAATAACCTGTCTTTTTCCTATAAACAAAACGTGATTGTCTGAAACATGTTGTGTTGATTATAATATAAACAATCAGTATGAAATAAAAGACATTTTTTTCAACGTTATAACGTCATTTAAAAGAAGGATTCTTAATTCACAAAACACCTTTTAGCAAGGCGTGATTGCAAAACAATGCTTATTGATTGTTTTTCAGTATCTGGCGTCCAATAATATAGGTCCACAAGGTGCCAAGTACCTCCGCTCCTCTCTCGTTAGCAACTGCTTTCTCTTCAAGCTAGATATTGCAGGTAAGAATTGGGTGTAACTCCCATAACAGCATCGCCGCATACACGAAATCAGGAAATGTCTAATGTGGCAAAAAGGCAGACATTCGCCGCATTAAAACAATTGGAACAAATACTAGTACAATAACAGTTGATCAAGATCCATCAAGTTCGAAGTTTTTGTGTTCAATTAATTAAGCTTTGAACTAGACTTTTAAAGAAGAATTAGGAAGTGAGGTTTAAATGTGAACCAACCAGACCAAATGATGCTTGGACCGACTAAAGGTTAAGAAATCATATAAAAACGTAATTTGGGTCATTTAGAAAATTGAATCCATAAATTCTCGACTTTTTTTAGACTGACGACAATAAACCCTTGGTACTGCGCATTTTTTGCGTCATTTCAAACGCTTATAGAAAAGTCAATTGTTAACGACGGACAAACAACAGAAATCAAACAAGACTCACAGCTCCACATGCACTTTTGTGCTCAGATTAGCTTTTTTTCAAAATGACAATCATCATCATCATCATCATCATCATAGTCATCATCATCATCATCATTCAGTATTTTAATGACAATAATATGCTTCGCCCTAATCTTAATTATCATCATAATCAACAACATCATCATAACCACCGTTTATGTGGCGATTCTGCTAGAATGGGTTACAATGTTTTGTGAATATTTGTAGTGCTTGCATGTGGGTTTTCAATTTGATTTTTTTCGAAGTTTAAAAAACTTTTTGTCATGTTTGAAAAAGAAAAGATCAAAGCACCTTGAACAGATTTTGAATGACTGTGTAAAAATACGATTCTATCACATTGAATATTGCCGTAGCTGGAATTATAAGATTGGTTCGTGTTTTAGTGTGTATACAAACAAACGATAAACAATAAATAAATAAATGGGTATTGTGTGATGGTTGTAAGTTTAGAAGGTAAACTACACCACTGAAATATAAAACAATGTTATGTGGTGGTAATACTAAGAAAGCGAGGGTCAAGTAACAACAGAAGAGGTGTTAAGATGACGTAAAGATCAATGGAACATGATCTGTAGTATAGATTTACGTCTAGCGGAGTCGTCTTTCACAGAGACATTCTCAGAATCCCACTGTGTCCTATTTCTGTAAAGCTTATTGGCAACGGTCAACAATACAACAAAACATTGTCTCTCGTTATGGACCAAAAATAGCTAAACTGATAAACCGGTCATTTTTGAATTGAAATGTTAATTTTACGCGCCTTTATTTTCACTCGAACGATGTGATTTTAAAATATTATTGTCTTTTTTTTTCTTGCAGAAAACGGTCTTGGCGAGAAAGGCGCAAAATACATAGCCGCAATAATAGAGGTAACGGCATATTCGTTTCTTTTTAAGTTGGAAATCTGCATGGCCTTCTTTCTGAAAAAAGTATTCTGCAATATCTGAAAAATTATATATAAAACTTAGCATTTGGTCACAGAAAAGATAATATTATGCACGCTATTTTGTCTGGTAAACATTGTGGCGGCTTTGTCAACTTAACAACTGTAAAATAACACACTTAAAACTGAATATTGCATAACTCAAACTAGAGTATTAAAGCTTGTTAGTTGGTGGAGAGCTGGAGAGCCATTTGGAGATCATGCACGTCATTTAATTTCTTAGCCTCATTTATCTCTCTGTTCTGTCTCGCCCTGTATCCTGAAATATCTCAAAAGTATATATTGTTTGCTAAAATGTTTAAACTTGTACATTACAGGGCAATGAATGGACGCTTTATTATTTTTGTCTAGCATAGAAAATGGTTTCTATAGCACTAAAATAGTGAAAGTCGATATTGGCCTTAATGATAAAAAGTGAAATATTGCCATACCAAGAAAACATAGACTCCACACGCAGCCAAAATGTAGAAATGTAGAGGAAAAGAGAGCATGGACTTATAAAATGATCCACTTCAAATAAGACAATCGCACATAATTATCGAAAAAGTGAACCCAAGGAGCTACCTGTAGAAAAACACGATGGTAGCCTTTCGTTTTGAATTTTCAGATGGTCATGTCGAATAACGTAGAGAAATATTAATGCTATGGCTAATAAAACTATGTTCACAACGTTGATAAAGGGATATAGGCCAAACAGGAGATTATTGTCCGCCAAATATGTGCTTGCTCTGTCGATCCGTCCGTCCGTCTTTTACAACGTTATGTCAATGCGCAGTCCATGCATTTAAAATTATCTAACTATTAATAATTTATTTCTTTTAACTAATTTCTTGTCCGGGACTACTTCTTTAAGCACTGAAGGAAATTTATTAAGTGCGTACTCAGGTGGAGGAAATTAAGAAGATACAATGCCCGGTAACCAAAACTCCTCCTAGCCTAAAAACGACCATTTTGTTCGACGATTGGGGCTTTGACGAAATATTAATTTTATTGTAAATGTTGCTACTATTTCACAAGGAAATATTTTGTATTGTATTTTCAAGGACAACGTTACTTTGAAGGAACTTAACATTGCTGGAAATGACATTGGCGATTGTGGTGCAACACTCATCAGTAAAGCTTTAGGTAATGTTTTATGATCTTGGGTCAGTTTCACACATCGGGTTTAGTGACTAAACACCTTTATCACCTATTGGTTATATGCAGGTTGTCCCTTTTTCCACAATGTCTCTAACATAGATTTCTGTTCAAGGTGATGCATCGGTTTGAAGATCTAAATTTTGAACAGAGAAAATTCGATTTGTCGGTGTTCTTTTCTTCCATGTGGTTCACTGCTAAACGTTTTTACATTAAAGCACCATTTCACGACATTTTGTAGCTTCACAAATTGCTATATGGACTATTTGAACTGACAAACTCGATATTTGTTATAAAAAGATGTTGATAAAACAGAAAAAATCCAAATTTCTTAATTTTTGTCAGGCCTGTAGAGTAGAGTCTAGACGATTGTATTTAGAGATTTTGTCTCTAAAGCTTTTAGGAAACCATTGAGAAATAAAACTTAAGGATTCAATTGTCTTTGAATTTGGAGAGTCCAAGTTCATTTAAAGCAAAAAAGGTTTTTAGACTGAATCGTGACAGTAAAGACTTATACAGATTGCACGCACTTCGTGACAATGGTCGCACACGTGACATAAGCAGTTATCGGTGCTTAAAGGGTGAAGTTTGGTGTATATTTTGTTGTAAATTTAATCAACATCACTTAAATGTTTTAATTAGTTATTTCAAAAGAAAGATTCCTTTGAAGAAAATAACGCTTCAAAATAGGACAATTGCTGAATTAGTCAAACAAGTGTCTTTAATCGTGTGTTGTGCTGCAACACTTTCCTATAACAATTGTATAATTTCTTTTCTGGTGTGGCAACAAATATAGCAATCTGTTGGACTGTGAACAATGTTTGAGTTGATTTGCCAAAAAAAATCGGTTTTTCACTACCTATTCCAAAAAAGAGCCTTCATAGTATAAATCCTGTGTATTGTTTAAGCAGGAATTACGCATATTTGCAAGATCATAAAACTATTGTGTAAGAACACATAGTGGAAATCGGGATAACACTTTAAACTACCCATTCAGCCAAATATTTGTCATACCATCATGACTGAAACCAATTTTCAATTAGTTCTAACGTATATCCTTATTTTATATTGACCTTTTGGAAATTTTTCTAAAAGGTTTGTTATCAAGTGTAAAGGTCTATGTCGTTTTTTCAGTGTATAGTCCTGGTAAACTAATCTGTTTCATGTTTAATACCAGTACTTGAAGAAACCCACGCGCGCTTCCACACTCAAAACACTGATTTAACTTTTTTCCGGAAAATAACAACAAATCCAACAAAACTAAAAAGCTGAGAAAGGCAAAAACAACCAAACTGTGTAAAATACTTACGTTGAATATTTACGTCTAACAAACACGTGTTAATTTTACTAATATATTCTCTTGTAGGCAACAACGTTTCTTTGAAAGTTCTAGATTTAGGATGGAACAATATTCGGACAGAAGGTGCTTGTAACCTGGCTAAGGCTTTAAAGGTATGTCTCGCGAACAAGTTTGTTAATTATTGTGGCTCGCGTCGGTACAAACCGAATAATAAAAACAATTGGCAAAACGTAAAGACGAATTCCTATTGTTGACCATCATATAGGACTGGGAGCTCTCTCTCCCCCCACTCTCTCTCTCTCCCTCTCTCTCTCTCTCTCTCTCTCTCTCTCTCTCTCTCTCTCTCTCTGGCTTCTTACTGGAGAAACAACAACATTTTTATATTTGTAGAAACTTGAAATTAAAGTAATATAAACTTACAAAAAACAACAAAAAAACGAATATAATTCATGTGACACTATCTCCATTCAGTAGCCACCAAACTGTCTTGTGGATGGAATATGTAATGATTTCTATTACATATGTAATACAATCATACCTTTCTGTTTAATTTTTTTTGGAACATACCATTCTTCGGAAAGGGCTTTCATTAACATTGTCTGAACTTGTTGTCCGACCCGTTTGCTATTTGTTTTGTTTTCGAAAATTTGTAATTTATATGTGTGACTGTAATAGATTGTATACAGTCGATATCAGTCAGTTTCTTAAGTATTGACTCGGTAAAAAGTGAAATATTCATATCAGGAATGGCCACATCCAGCAGACACAGCCTCCTCACACAAGCAAAAGGTAGGGAGCTGAAGAGAGCACGGTAATAAAATAATCAGTTTCAATATGTACGTCACAAACAAGTGCACGAGGGTTACCGCCTTGGAACGGCCAGTTTCAAAACAATTTGCCACTGGGGGGTTAAACCAGGTTCTAGGGTGCACCAACCTCACAAGAAAAAACAACGGCTGCACCATTCCTTTTTTGTCACGTTTTGTCATACATGTATTTGGGCTTTTCCCACATTCTATCATCATTATTTTTATTGGTTTTAACCTATGCCTTTCTTGAACATTTAAATGCAGTAATTATGTCATTTAAAATAATGGACATGTTTTAATTTGACTCCAAACTATCTATTATTTTCTTGTAGAAAAACACTGAGCTTGAAGTATTTCTGGCTCCAATGAATGGGTTTGGCGGCGAGGGTGGTCGAGCCATGGTGACTGCACTGCGTCAGAACAACGTTCTTAAGGAAATCGACCTCTCAGATAACCGACTTCCAGACTCCGTTATAAAATATCTCATAATTTCCTGGAGTGAAATCACAAATCTAACAATATTAAGTGTAAGAGTTTTTTTTTGTTTTGAAAGTTTGATTTACATTCTAATTTAATAAAAGGATAACGCAATGGTAGCGATAAAATAATTGTTTGAAACAGAAATTTTATTGATATAACAAAACTGAAAGATTTTTGAATATCAGACTATCATTAAGTAAACTGGTAGCATTTGGAGTTTCATACTAAATTCTGAAAGATGGCCGCCATGAATAATATTTATGACGCCATTAAACTCCATTTTATAAATTTATTCGGTATGGTTTTGATTGTCTGAAGTGTTTTTCAAACGAGATGTACTGATTTAAAAATATTGTCAGGATCTCTGCATTTTTTGCATTTTTAAATTGAGTACCTGTATCGTTCTAATTGGAAGGTTTCTTACACTCTTGTGTTGACCACTGAACAAGACTGGTGCTTCCGACTACATTTGTAAAACTACCCCACGTCTTCGTTGCTTCAGCGATCTATTATATAAAGATTCATTTATCACTTATTATTTGGCAGAAAACATACATGTCATGCTCGTTGTTTTTTTCTAAGTCAGTTTCGTTGTAGGTTTTGTTCGAGTCCTGCGAAAAAGTGTGACGTCAAGCCAGAGCTTTTTCAACAACCCCCCCCCCCACCCCCGCCACCCCTCCACGATATTTGGATTAAATTTTGTAAACGCTTAAGTTAAAACTGTAGATTTAGATTATTTTATTCATACAAACAAAATGTTTAGATTCAGTCTGAACTTGGACTTTTTATGCAGGTTGGAAACAACTGTTTTACGCCTAAGCCTGCCTTAGATTTCCTTACGCTTATAATGGCTAAACCCGGGAACTTCAAAGAAGTTGATTTTGAGGTAAGTTTAATTTTAGTTAAGATGCATATTTAATTTTTATAGTTTAGTTTTATATTCTTTTTCAGGTACCTAAACTAAATTTGAACGTGCATACATGCCCACATATTACATTTATTTAGTCATATTTCATGGGTGCCTAACAATAGTAACCCGCTTCTATATTCATATGTAGTTACAACAGTTTTGCACTCAACCCACTATAAATGTATAAAAAAAGAAATATGCATATCAGGAATGGCCACATCCAGCATACACAGCCTCCCACACAGCCAAAAAGTAGAGAGGAAAAGAGAGCATGGTATTACAATAATCAGTTTCAAAATGGACCCCACAAACAAATAACGAAAGTGAGAACCAGAGGGGTTACCGCCTTGGAACGGTCAGTGGCAAAACAAATTGCCACTGGGGGTTTAAACCAGGTTCTAGGGTGCACCATCCTCACACTTGCCCCAACAGGTTCTCATATCACAAAACAAGTACAAATTGTCTTGGTGAAATAACTCCAACCCACCCATAAGAATTGCAATAAAATTCACTTATTTTACTTGATATATAAATAACCATGATTCCTTAATGGCTTATATTAATTCGTTCATTCGAATTCAGTATGTGACCTTTGAGTAGACACTTAGAAGTCTTTAGGAAAAGTTTCCTAACGAAACCATCCTTGGGAAAAAATCCTAAAGGAAACAACAATACTTTTTTCTGAAACCATGTACGCAGATAATTGACCAGGAATTGTAAATTTTCAGAATAATAAAGTTTATCTTGTTATAGAATTGTCTGGTCAGAAAAACTGGAATATTTTGACAGTAAACAGTCTGTGGGTTGGTATCGTCTCGAGTTGCGTGTGGAATCTATATCACGCCTGACCGAATGTCGCACGTAATGCGGTTTTAAGTTTTATACGTGCCATTATACTGTCATCATGTAAAAAATCTTTATCAGTTTGTCACTGTTTTTGTTGATTTTAAGTTGTTTTTAGTAGTGATAATTTTTTTTAAAGGCCGTTGCGAACATCCTTAAATCTGTAAACGAGTTCTTTTGGTGTTCTTTACAAATCATAATATCAATGACAAGAAAATGGGTGCAAAAACAATTATAATTATAGAAGAAAACGCATTTGCTCAAGAATGGAATCCGAAGAAATCTCGAGAAAAATCCAGCACTTATGTATTTTTCGTTGATATACCGATATGCATGGAATTCTTTCCTTCCTTTCGAATCTGTGGGAAGATATGGCCGTTTAAAAGTAAGAATGTTTAACAAAGCTTATATTACTGAAATGTTTTTGTTCATAAAATAAATCTTTTAAATTTTGATAATATAAACTTCACCGGGTCAGAGCTTGTTCCGTACCTATTTACCTTAACCTAAAGAGATAATGATTTTCTTGTAGTGATTTTTGGTTTAAATTAAGTAAAAAAATCATAGACAGAAACTCAAGTTCCTTTGTGTGGTATTAAATTTTTATTTTCCTTCGTAATAACCCCGGATTCTTTGCAAAATTAGCGAAAATAAAATGTCAGATGTCTCTCCTAAATATTTCTTCAAGACATATGCGGCTCAATTAAGGAAAGAAATGTCAAAGACGGTTTCCGATTTCCAAAACCTTGAATGAAATTCTGTTTACAAAGTATCAGGTTTTCCTCAACGATCATTTATAAAACATGTGTGAGGTTTTTAAAACAGATGTGGCTACCGCCACGACATATATTCTGAAATATGGTGAGAATTTGTTAATTTATCGGGCCAGCCTTTAAAAAATATTGTTATATCTTTTTTATTTTTCTAATGATAGTACGAACGCTTTTCAAATAAAGATACAATAACAAAAGTCTACGTTATTTTGGATCATCACTCTCAAAACGGTTCATAACATCTTGCCAAATGTATCTTTTGCTACTAAATTTTGAAAAAGAAGAAACATAAACACAAGCTAACAAGACGTAAGGCTCTTAGTTGTGTACAGTAATGAATTAATGGTGCAGTACTGTGATCCCAAAATTTTATTAATTTTTTCTGGTAATACTTTTCACATTTTATACTCATAATATTTTTTAAATATATAAATCAGCAGATCAATTAAATGCGTTTACAAAACAATGATTTTAGCATTAAATATTTTGCTGGACAATACTGCTAATTGCAGTGTCAAACGGACACACTGGACAAAAATGAAGCAATCAACCACAGAACTAACATTTGTTTTCTTCAAATTAGGTTTAAAAAAAGATTACCTTTCTTTGCAGAACATTATGTGGACACACAGATAGGAAACAAAAATACACATGTACAATCTACATGACTATTTTACCATTAAGTACCTTTTTGTCGTCAGCTTGAGTATTACAACAATGCATTAAATCGCTTACATGTATACTACCTTAATATGTTTCTCGAGGGCGTCTTGTTGATAGTTTTACGTTCGTTTGAGTCGCACTTAGATAACTGATTTTTTTTCATGATCGCATGCATGCGTTATTCTTTGTATTTTTTATTTCAGGGTGTTGACGTTAGCAAAGATTTCAAGGCCCTTTCCAGCGCTTTACAAACTGTCCATAATATCAATGTAATCTATTGTGAACCTCCGTCCAAAAGGGAAGTTACGAAAGATATTCTTACCAAAAATCTCAAACTTCTCTGTGAATTCATGGAAGGTAGTGTAAATATTATTTGGGGCACGCAACGGGAATAGGTGTCTTTGATTATATTTTTGACATTTTATTTGTTACTTTAATTAGAAAGATCTCACACTTATCTTTTATTTTCTCACTACTGAAAGGGGTTTAGTTAACTCATTTTGACCATAGAATATTATTTTTTTCCGCGCGAAATGACTGATTTTAGCATAGTGCAGTGTTTTTCTATCGCGATATTATTTTTATTTCTATTATTATGTAAAACCACGTTCTTGACTAAAATTTTGTTGTTTAGTTTATTTAAATTTGTTTTGAGCGAGAAGGGTATATAATAAAAGGAACATTATGACAGTATGCAGTCTGTAGGTTCGTATTTTTATGCATACTGTTATAATATTCCATATTTATTGTAAATAATTATTCGTTTGCATTTTCAGCGCAGGAGATTGAGGTTGAAGATCTGTATCCGGACTATGACGAATGTGAGGAGGATCAACAACTGATGATCACGATCAAGGAGGCGCTGTGTGCACTTGAGGTGATGCTTAATAATTAATCTTCTTCAGAAAACAAAATAAAGATCTGTCAATCTGTAAATACAATTATTATATACAGTAAAATCGCTTATTAAGAGCACCCTGATAAGTCTCCGATTTCAAAGTCCCTTTTCATAGTTTTGCACCATTTTTACCCCATAGTTTTGACCATCCCTCTTTACAGACCACTTTAATACAGTCTCAGAGATGGTCTTATTCATATGGCGAGGGTTCACTGTATTTTACCCTATCAAAACAAAAACAACAAAAAACGCTATAATTATGGTTGCAATACTCAACAAAACACGAATTGTTTTTTTAATAAGAATGGGTGTTATATCATTTCAAATAATTCAAAACAAAACTTTAAATTTATTTCAACCTTTTGTATATTTTTGTCACAGTTTTGACTGTGTGCAACGGTAGATAAGGTATTTCTAACAGCAACATTTTATGTGGTGACTTCCCTTGATATTGAGCCGCGAAAATTGTTATTGCTGTCTTTACTAAGTGGGGCGCCACTTGGCCCATATAAGGACCTCGTGACATACCGATATCCTGTTAAAGACATAGGCTATTTATAAAGTTGTGTCGGTCTGGAACACATAAATATACGAGGCACGCCACGGGAAAAGGTACCTTCGGTCATTTTTTGTGTTATTTTTGTTATATTTAGAAAGAACTTTCGAATTTCTATTATTTTCTCATAACAAAACTGTGATTTTGTTACACATTTTGACAATAAAATGGTATTTTTACCGCGAATTGCATAATAATTATTATTATACTGCAAAGAAATTTCCTTGAATTTGATTGGATAATTTGCCGCTGATGTATATCCGTATTTACGGATCGGCCGTAGATATGAACTGCACGTGCCTTAATTTCCCCGTCTGGCCTCCAACCTTTTGTTTCGTCCGCCATTTTGTTTTTAATTTCCGTAAAAATGCATAATTTGTAGTCGATCTTGTAAGTTATAAAGCGGTATGCTTAGGGATTACTAAAATTGTTACAGAAAATATCTGTGTTATGTTTTTAACGTTGAAAACGATCAGATTATTTTCAAATTGTGTAAATAAATATCAAATCGATAGTCTATTCAATTTCTACAGAAGTGACGTCATGCAGGTAAATTAATGACGTCAGACATGTAATTATTGAGGTTCTCAGTGGGGAATTAAGCCGTTCGGCATTTAATAAGCGAAATAAATGAAAAATCGATGTTTTTTAAAATTATTTTTGTCTGCAAAAGTCTTTGCAGTATAATAAAACAATTATTTGGTTTCTTGAAAGGGTATGTGAGGATATATTGCCGGTCTGGATGTCATATTATCCCTCGCCTGCGGCTCGGGTAATATGACACCCAGACCGGCAATATATCCTCACATTCCCTGTCAAGAAACCAAATAACTATATATTATTATACTGCAAAGAAATTTGCTTGAATTTGATTGGATAATTTGACGTTGATGTATATTCGTATTTACGGCTCGGCCGTAGATATGAACGCACGTGCCTTAATTTCCCCCTCTGGCCTCCCACCTTTTGTTGTCGTCCGCCATTTTGTTTTTAATTTCCGGAAAAATGCTTAATTTAAAGCCTATCTTGTAAATTATTAAGCGGTATGTTTAGGGATTACTAAAATTGTTACAGAAAATATTTGTGTTATGTTTTTAACGTTGAAAACGGTAAGATTATTTTCAAATTTCGTAAATAAATATCAAATCGATAATCCATTCAATTTCTATAGAAGTGACGTCATGCAGGTAAATTAATGACGTCAGACATGTAATTATTGAGGTTCTCAGAGGGGAATTAAGCCGTTCGGCATTAAATAAGCGAAATAAATGAAAAAGCGATATTTTCTAATTATTTTTGTCTGCAAAAGTCTTTGCAGTATAAAAAAACAATTATTTGGTTCCTTGAAAGGGTATGTTAGGATATATTGCCGGTCTGGGTGTCATATTATCCCTCGCCTGCGGCTCGGGTAATATGACACCCAGACCGGCAATATATCCTCACATTCCCTGTCAAGAAACCAAATAACTATATAATGTCGTCTGCTCAACTTTATGACGTCGTTTCAAGGATTGACGTCAACTACCCGAAGGTACCTTTTCCCGTGGCGTGCCTCAAACGTACTCTTCTGCCTAATGCTATTAATCATTTTTGTACTGATATACATTTTGTCCAAAGGTGTGACACAGCGCACATGGCATATGAAACAAACTTGTCTGTGCTTAGCCATGCGTAAATGCGAAAAATACCTAAGTCCAGACTGGGGGGTAATTTCATGGGTGTGGAATTTTATTATACGTGTATTACTTGTGAATATTAATTAAGATTAAGAGTGGTTACTGATTTCGTCATTTTATCCTACAATGACATGAAGAAGTTGCTGAATTGTTTAGACGTGTTTTACGACAATAAATAATTTTGTAACTTGTGAAAATTAAGAGTAAGAGTGGTAATTGACGATATCAGTTTATATTAACAGAAAAGGAAAATTGCTTATTAAAAATCAAACTGTAAGACACTCTGTCTTATCGTCTCTTTGTTTTCTTCTTTTTTCAGTTTTGCGGAAAAGTGACCAATTTCGATACTTTACAGAAGCTTAGAGCACGGCTTCGCTACGGGCGGAAGAGAAAATTTCTAGTCAGGTAAATACAAATATTATATGTGAAAAACTTGTTTTCATAGCAAAATACAAAGATGAATCATGTGTTTTATCAACGTGTCTTTTTTCCGAATTGAAGAATAACATCTCTTCAACGCGATTGTTCATGGAAAATTTTAATCCAGAAATACTTAATTGTAGGAAAAAGGGAGTGTTAGTGAGACTACATGTAAACAGGAATGTGGGAGCGGAAGTGTGAATAAAATCAGAAGAGACAGACTGAGATTGTAGAGCTTCTGTTTGTTACATTATTTTGACAGTGTTTACGTATTTCAGTGAGTTTGCGTTGGTGTACGACGCGGTGATCTGTGGCAAAGATCCTCTGCACGAGCAGCCCCTCAGGACCCACCTTCGCCGCTCAATCACTGAGGAAAGGGCGGAGAAGGAACGCCTAGCTAGACAGAAGAAGAAACGATCCGTATTTTCATGATGCTGAAAAACAAATTGACAAAATAACAAAAACCTGAGTGCATGTATTTTGAAAGAAACGCTATTTTACTTATGCGCAACACATCATTTATTTGTCTAGAATCAACCAAGTGCTGTACTTTTTTGATGTGCATATAGTATTAATATAACAGATTATAAAACCAGACAATTTTGAAATTTTGTGTGCACAAATATGCAGTCTTGCCTCCGACAAGATTAACTTTCCACGAAAAGCTTTAACAAGAAACATCTTATGGTTAAAAAAGATAAACTGCGTTGATGAAAAATGTTTTCAGGTGTATGAAATAAAATGTGAAAACACCTACATATCACTCACTAAAATAGTTTGATAACAAACAATTAAACTAACTGAAAATTCATGTATATATTTTTATTTCGCAGGTTACACTTAAGTGACAGTTGCAAGCACTTTACCAACTCTGCAAGGACAATTTAAGTGAAGCAAACTACAAACATTGTGTCGGGGTATGGCGGGCGGGCAGAAGAAATCCGTGACGTCTGATCAGGATCTAAACTGTTCGCGTTTTGATTCGTTAGGTTATCGCTGACCAAATTGGGACCAGTGCAGATCCTGATCTGTTGGCGAGGATGTGTCTGCTGATCTGGATCTACACTGGTCGCACATGCGTTAAAAGCTGTAGATATGGAGCTAAGGGTTATATTATTAGATCAACCATTATAGTGCTCTACAACAATGCTTTGATAAACCGATGATGAGCAAACCTCTGAACGCCTATTTTTAGGTTAAGATTGATTTGATCACCCCACGTACATTCTTCAAGTTAATAAATCCATAAAGCCAGAGAGGCAGATGACAACTTAGAAAGGCTGCTGTAGCTCTTTATCTTTCAACTGTTAGGAGATACAAATCTTTCTTGCCAAAATATATTTATTAATACACTTGTAAGAAACCTTAGAAACTTCTTGCGCATTACATCTTTGTTCGGCATGCCAATGACCAGAGATGTTTTAATTGAGAAGTCACAAGTATCTTGTAAATATTACTTCCAGACCAATGCGGCACAGTAAAGGGAAGAAACGTCACAGACGGTTTCAGCTTACAAAAGAATTCAATTAAATATATTAGCTTCATCTAAGAGGAGAATGGAAATCATTGGCATAAATACGTGATACAAATCTCATTTGGGACTTATAATGGAGAGGCTATATATAATAAAATATTAATGTATTTTTCCGAAGGAAATATGTGAAATAAAAATGGTATTTCATAATTTTATTCGATTCATTTATACATAAACGGGTATATAAATGCAAATAATTATGCAGACATACGTGTTTCGCTACTCACAAATAAAGCTAAGGTGAAACACATGCATGTTAGATATAATATACCACTTTTAAAATTAATAATTTAACAATTAAAGGCAATAATATTGAATATAAAGCGTCGAAATGCCATAATATTTAAGTAAGCGACCAAACTTGTACCACATTAATTTTGATTTACACGTTTTATTCGCATTTTTGCTCGAAATATTTGACAGCTACTTGCATAATGCTTGGTGATAGTACACTACTTTAGAAAAAGTGTCTGTATGGTACCTGTATTGCTTCAGACGGATGAGAAAATCCGACTAATTGGCTTCAAGACTGAAGGTTATAAAGCTGAGATTGGAAACCAGTCTCAAATCTCAAGCATCTAATTGGCTGAACTGGCGACTGGTCGCCATTTCAGCCAATTAGATGCTTGAGATTTGAGACTGGTTTCCATGCTCAGTTTTATATTACCTTGGCCACAAGTGTTTCTGAGGCCGCGCTGGAATCGTGAACGATACTCATGGGACAATTGAATATTGGTCTTATTACCGAGGTAGTGTTAATTTCGGGACAATCGTAATGAAGGGTTTTACTGCATTTACTTTTAATTTCAAAGTTTAAGAAATACAGATGGTAGTTTATTCTATATATTATTTTTTTATTATAAAAAAACAATAAAAAAATAAGAATTAGGGAACACATATGTCCAGTTAAATTCCTCTAAAAATTTCCGCACACATTCGTTACTTCAAACCCCGACGTAAACGTCCTTAATATTAGATGTATACCAATCCTTGATGCCATTTACATCGTCTATATCTACTAAATATAGCATGGAAAGATACTATCTCATGAAAAAGAAACCAAATAACAACGATGTTTTCCTCAAACCACTAGCAAGAAGTCTCATCTCTTCAGCTCTAAACTTGATTGTGTTTAGGATACGAGTTGGCGTACGTTAGAACCACAACATAGACCAATATAAACGTATATCTTATTAGAAATAATTTAAAATTCGAACAGCTATAGCGCATTGTCTCAATGGACCATGTCCGTTCCATCGATAACAGCAAAATTCGAAATCAGAAGTTAGAACCTAAATTCAGCCTTGGCAAAAGATTTAAGAAAAAAATTGACATTGATTAAGTAAAATCATGTATGTGACCTAATGAAGTAGACGTAAAGTAATCCGCGTGTAAAAAGTGTTAATGTTTAATCATTCAAAATGTTTTATTATTGTCTCAAATTTTGTCACTAATTAAACTCTTAGATCATGTAGATGTTTTAGCTTACATGTGTCAACGTTAAAATATGGGGAACTGTAATTGTGTTTCTTTAAGCGTCATATATTTCATTTGATTGCTAATAAGACCACACTATTTGTTTTATGCTTTGTTCGTCGGATTTCCCGCATCAAACTTAAACGTGAAATTAAAAGGCATAGAAAATAACATTAGATTTGTATTACTTTCTCCTCAATGTACATATAGGACGTTGACAGTCTAAATTTGATAAATGCGGTCAATAGCTATAAATGAACATGTACATGTATATGAACCTCTTAAATGATGAGGTCTGATAAAAACTTTATGTAAAAGTAGTCGAATCTGGATCGTTTGATAGTAAGTTTTGATAACACAATTATGCGTGAATTTTATTGTATTCAACGCGACACCAACGGGAGCGAAAAAAGTGTTTAACCGCTTAAGATATGAAAAGAAAACATATTTAACATTACACAAGACCGAAGATTCTGGCTATGAATGGAGTAAATATAACTTTTGTTTCTTTCTATTTCCTAAATCAATGACAACCGTTACATCGCCACCATATCCTGTTCTGAAGCATTTACACCTGGCTGTTTACGGTGAGTCAAAACAAAACATTATACAATCAGATGAACAGAAGCCCTTTTCCGATTTTCCGAACAAGTCGTAGCGCAGACAAACAAGCGAGCTTTCGATATATACAAAAAATAACAAATCCAAGGCGACCTTAAAATTAAATTTCATTTTCTTTTTTTAAACGTCGCAACCCATCTGTTTTATAACTTTCAAAAAGCATCGTTAGCTAATATTTTCCTTGAGTGAAGGTTGAGTCTTTGCACTAAATAACCATTTACATGTTTGCTTAAGCTGCGACGGACAAGTTGTAAAATTTCAATTTTACTGCATGGATTTGCATTAAGCCAATGTTTGTAAGCGTCGAGATTTCAATGAACGTAATTTTTTGATTACGGAAAAAACCTTTAAAACAAAGTTATATGTACCGCTAGTTAAAGAAAACCTTTTCAAGTTTTCTCAACGATACCCATGTTTAATTCAAAAATACAGGTGCAGTTTAAAATCTCTACTGTACAAAGGTACAGTCGGTTTCGCAGCCAGTGTTTTTGGAGACTTGATTTATAAACTTAAAGGGCAATGTTTAATTATCCACGTTATTCGTAAAATCAATCTGTAAATTCAAAAAGAGGGGTTAAAACATGATATTCTACAGCGCTCTGCATACCTGGTGATTACCCAACTAAAATTGATGATTACATAACTAAAATTGATCTTTATTCTTACCTCTGTTTGCACGCGATTGTGGCAGGGGTTTAAGGGTTTATGAAGGTTTAGGGGAACCATTGTAAAAAACAACATCTGTTTCTTTTATTCCTGTCATCGTGGTTCTGCTGATTTGACTCCTGGTGCTCTGATCTCAGTAAAGTCGTTATAACCCACCGTTTTGCTTTACAATGTTATAAGCTTCATATGTTTTATATGTTTCTGTGCTTATGCAAACAACATTGTCAAGTTTATGGGTGATTTGGAGCTTTTTCGCCAAGGAAACTTGTACTTGTCTGTTCAAATGAGAAACTGTTGGGGCAAGTGTGAGGTTGGAGCATAGTATCTAGTTTAAACCCCCTTTTGGCAAATTGTTTTTGGCACATGTATATCGTTCCAAGGCGGTATCCCTGAATATTCTGTTTAAGTTAATTTTAGGTGTCTACGTATTTGAAATTGATATTTTTTTATAAATCCATGCTCTATTTGTTTCTCTACATTTTGGCTGCGCGGGGGCTGCGTAAATTGAGTGTGTCAATTCCTAATATGCATACACTCAACCAAAGTTCTAATTGGTCATTAATCATATATGTTTACAAAGTATGCTAGTTTCGTTTCTTCCCTACGTCAAGAAATGTTGTGGAAAGAACTGTTTTCTCCTGAAATCAATTTTCAATTTTCTAATGTATGTTTAATCATTATTGTTTGTTTTCTTAAATGAATCCTATACCATTTATTTACACCGCAGGGTCAAAATTAGAACAGTCTTTAATTGAAAGGGAGGTAATTGTAAAATTGGTTACTTTGAAAGGGGTTTATTTAGACAAATGTGCTGTTAATTAAACTAGTGTTATGTTTTCCCTACTAATAAGGAGTCCTATTAAAACAAAACAAGGAATTAAGAGCAAATTTATGTTTGATTGCCCTTTTTATGCAAGAAATGCACTTTTGGAAAAAATAAGCCTTAGGATAACTCTCGCCAAACTGTTCCAAAGTCAATTATTACAAGATTAAAGCTTAAGTTGAAGGCTGTTGTTGGCATATGATCATAAATAAAGAGTGAATAAAATGTCTTTATAATAAAGAATGACTGAAAACAGTGACCAGTTAGAACTTTGGGTGAGTGTATTTCATTTTTCCAGCAACGTAAAGTTAGCAGTGAGCAGTTACAGCAGTGACAGCAGTGAGATGATATAACTGCCGCAGTAAGACAGTAGCAGCAGTAAGATCGTTTTTACTGCGGCAGTCACAGCAGTGACAGCAGTAAGATCGTTTTTACTGCGGCAGTAACAGCAGTTACAGAAGTAAGATCAGTTTTACTGCGGCAGTAACAGCAGTTACAGGAGTAAGAGCAGTACGATGTTCTTAGATTATAAAAAAACAACACCAAAATCATCTTACTGCCGCAGTTACAGAAGTGACAGCAGTAAGATCGTTTTAACTGCGGCAGTTATAGCAGTGACAGCAGTAAGATGGTTTTTACTGCTGCAGTAACAGCAGTTACAGCAGTAAGATCGTTTTTACTGCGGCAGTTACAGCAGTTACAGCAGTAAGATCGTTTTTACTTCGGCAGGAACAGCAGTAAGATCGTTTTTACTGCGGCAGTAGCAGCAGTTACAGCAGTAAGATCAGTCTGATGTTCTTAGATTATAAAAACAACACCAAATTCATCTTACTGACGCAGTTACAGCAGTAAGATAGTTTTTACTGCCGCAGTCACTGCAGTTACAGCAGTAAGATCATTGTACTGCCACAGTAACAGCAGTGAGAGCAGTAAGATTATCTTTTTTGCAATAAACTTTGATGGGTGATCCGGAACTGCCAGAATTTTATGCCTTGTTGAATTAAAATTGATGTCTACATTTACTTACAATTACTTGTATAGTAACTGAATCGTAATTTTATTCCGAATGCTGATTACTGTCTGTTTTACCATTTTGAAGGAATATGGTACAATTGTTAAAGTAGAATCATTTTTTTTTTAAATTCTTGGTTAACATTTACTGACCAGAAATTTTCCGGACTAAATTTTTTGGACTCGGGAAGTAATGTTCATGCGATAGCCGGAAGTGATCCGGAATACCCCATGTTGGGGTGATCCGGAACTGCCTATTTTGTTGAAGTTACTTATTTACGCAAGCGCATTGTTAAGTAACTATTTTTTTACTTTTAATCCGAATAAAAGTGACTGTTTATTTTACAATTTTGAGAATTACGGTACAGTTGCTAAAATAGCATCAATTTAACCGTGCAAACTCTTAGATTATAAAAACAACACCAAAATCATCTTGCTGCCGCAGTTACAGCAGTGACAGCAGTCAGATCGTTTTAACAGCTACAGTTACAGCAGTGACAGCAGTAAGATCGTTTTTACTTCGGCAGTAACAGCAGTAAGATCGTTTTTACTGCGGCAGTAACAGCAGTGACAGCAGTTAGATCAATTCGATGTTCTTAGATTATAAAAAAACAACACCAAAATCATCCTACTGCCGCAGTTACAGCAGTGACAGCTGTAAGATATTTTAACTGCCGCAGTTACAGCAGTGACAGCAGTAAGATCGTTTTAACTGCGACAGTTACAGCAGTGACAGCAGTAAGATCGTTTTTACTTCGGCAGTAACAGCAGTAAGATCGTTTTTACTGCGGCAGTAACAGCAGTTACAGCAGTAAGATCAATACGATATTCTTAGATTATATAAAAGAACACCAAAATCATCTTACTGCCGCAGTCACAGCAGTGACAGCTGTAAGATAGTTTTAACTGCCGCAGTCGCAGCAGTTACAGAAGTAAGATCATCCTACTGCCACAGTAACAGCAGTGACAGCAGTAAGATAATCTTTTTTGCAATAAACTTTGATGAGTGATCCGGAACTACCAGATTTTTACATCTTGTTGAATTAAACTTGATTTCTACATTAACTTAAAATTAATTGTGTAGTAACTGAATCGTAATTTATTTCGAGTGCTGTTTGCTGTCTTTTTTACCATTTTGAAGGAATATGGTACAATTGTTAAAGTACAGCCATTTTTATTTAAAATATTCTTGGTTTACTTTTAGTGACCAGAGATTTTCCGGACTTAATTTTTTGGACTCGGGAAGTAATGTTCATGCGATAGCCGCAAGTGATCCGGAATACCCCATGTTGGGGTGATCTGGAATTACCTATTTTTTTAAAATTCTTAATGAATGAAACGCAGTTTCCATATTTACGCACGCGCATTCTTTAGTAACTATTTTTTTACCTTTATTCCGAATAAAAGTGACTGTTTTTTTACTCTTTTGAGAATTACGGAACAGTGGCTAAAATAGCATCCATTTTACCGTGCAAACTCTTAGATTATACAAAAAAACCACCAAAATGATCTTACTGCCGCAGTTAAAGCAGTGACAGCAGTAAGATCGTTTTTACTTCTGCAGTAAGGGCAGTGACAGCAGTAAGACCGTTTTTACTGCGGCAGTAACAGCATTTACAGCAGTACGAAATTCTTAGATTATAAAAAACAACACCAAAATCATCTTACAGCCTCACTTACAGCAGTGACAGCAGCAAGATCGTTTTTACTGCGGCAGTAACAGCAGTTACAGCAGTAAGATCAGTACGATGTTCTTATATTATAAAAAAACAACACCGAAATCATCTTACTGCCGCAGTTACAGCAGTGACAGCAGTAAGGTCGTTCTTACTTCGGCAGTAACAGCAATCACAGCAGTAAGATCGTTTATACTGCGGCAGTCACAGCAGTGTCAGCAGTAAGATCGTTTTTCCTGCGGTAGTAGCAGCAGTCACAGCAGTAAGATCGTTTTTACTGCGGCAGTAACAGTAGTGACAGCAGTAAGATCGTTTATACTGCGGCAGTAACAACAGTTACAGCTGCATCATCAGTACGATGTTCTTAGATTATAAAAAACAACACCAAAATCATCTTACTGCCTCACTTACAGCGGCAGTAAGATGATTTTCTTAATGTACGTACAAGTAAATGCTGTAACTGCTACTACTGCCGCAGTGAAAACGATCTCACTGCGGTCACTGCTGTAACTGCGGCAGTAAGATGATCTAACTGCTGTCACTGCTGTAACTGCGGCAGTAAGATGATTTTTTGTTATAGTTTTTGAATATAAGAACATATTACTGCTGTAACTGCTGTAACTGCCGCAGTAAAAACGATCTTACTGCTGTCACTGCTATAACTGCGGCAGTAAGATGTTTTTATTGTTTTTTTTATTCCAAGTACATCAGGAGTTACAGCAGTAAGATGTACTTAGAATAAAAAAAAACAAACAAAAAAACCCCTTCTTTTTGCCGCAGTTATAGCAGTGACAGCAGTAAGATCTTTTTACTGCGGCAGTTACAGCAGCTACAGCAGTCATATGTTCTTAGATTAAAAAAAAACAACAAAAAAAACATCTAACTGCCGCAGTTACAGCGGTGACAGCAGTGAGATCGTATTTACTGCGGCAGTAGTAGCAGTTACAGCAGTAAGATGTACTTCGAATAAAATACAACATCTTACTGCCGCAGTTAAAGCAGTGACAGCAGTAAGATCGTTTTTACTGCGGCAGTTACAGCAGTTACAGCAGTAGTATGTTCTTATATTCAACAAATATAACAAAAATCATCTAACTGCAGCAGTTACAGCAGTGACAGCAGTGAGATCGTTTTTACTGCGGCAGTAGTAGCAGTTACAGCAGTAAGATGTACTTACAATAATAAAAACAACAACATCTTACTGCCGCAGTTATAGCAGTGACAGCAGTAAGATCTTTTTATTGCGGCAGTTACAGCAGTTACAGTAGTTACAGCAGTATATGTTCTTATTTTCAAAAATTATAACAACAACAACAAACTTTTATAAGCAAAATCGGCAACCAAATGCCTTTGGCTAACAATGAACAGCAATTTTTAAAACATATTTTACGCATTCAGAGTGACTAGAAAATACAATCAAATACAAATGAGGTACAATATCAAAGTGACTAGAAATAGCCATACACAAAACAGAGTGAAGTTATAATCACTAACTCAATTTATATAACACCATACAAACATTGGAAAAAAGACATACAATATAGGGATAATTTCAATGTAAAAATAAATTACCCATCTCGTGTTTCATATGTTTTCTTTAAATATTTACTTATACCAATTAAAGTTTTTATATTTTTTGACGACATCAAGTTTTCGAATTTCCGCAAGCCTGGCCAAGATATCTTTGGCAAAAATACATTTCATAAAGGTGTATATTTAGTACAAATCAGTAAAAAATGGTATTCTGATTCTACAACATGCATGTTAGAATTTTGACACAAGCGATTTTCTCTTTGTATACCAGTAAATATAAAATATATAAAAATAATACCAGTAATAATTTTCTTAAATAGTCATTTTCAATGAGGTCAAAATACCGTTCAAATTCAAAGACTTTTTTGAACTTCGCATAATATTGTAATTTTGGCGATTCGTTTATAGAAGCATTCCAGTGTTGATGAAATTGTTCTCTCAAACGTGTTTTAAGTTGAGGAAAGTAATTGAACGTCAAAGGGGTGATATTACCCCATAAATAACTGTAACCTAATTCATCTATAATAGTTTTAACTTTCTTTGCCCAGGAATACCGTGGGTCATCTATACCGTTACATTGAGATTGAAAATACTGTACATAATTGAATTTGGATTGGCTAAGATTTTAAGCCAGTATTTGATTACTCGTTCTTTACATATGAGAGTTAACGGATACCGTCCAATTTCACCAAGAACTGCCATATAAGGAGTTTGCGTTTTAACAACAAGTATCTTTTTGCAAAATTTCATATGCACTTGATCAATTAGTCTTGTATCATATATACCAAATACTTCAGAGCAATGCAACAATATTGGAGAAACCATGCGGTCAAAAAGCAAAAGTTTAGTTTTAACATCAAATTTAATTCTAGAAAAAACAGTGTATAAACCATTTACCGCTTTTAGCGCTTGCTCAGTAAGCGTTTTCATAGCCTCTTTTAAAGAACCATTACTTGAAAATTTGACTCCAAGATAGCAAAAAGAATCGACAATTTCCAGATTTTCATTATTAATACGCCAATGAAATGTCTCATTTTTTCTACGATTTCTAAAAATACAGATTTTAGTTTTGTTTATGTTGATTTTTAATCCCCAATATATAGAGTAAGCATATAAATTATCAAGTTGAGCTTGAAGGCTCATTTGATCTGTTGTAAACAAAACCATATCATCAGCAAATAAGAGCATAAAAATATTAAGTTGAATTAAATCTCTGTCTGTTAAAGCGTTAAAGTTTATATTAATAGATACGTCATTTACGAAAAGGATAAAGAGTAGAGGCGAGAGTGGTTCCCCTTGTTTCAAGCCGAGTGAGATTTCGAAAATATCGGATATATTTGCATTTACCCTAACACCTGCTGAGACATGTTCGTATATAGCCTGTAGGATTTTAAGCATTTTACTACTAATTCCAATTTCAAAAAGTTTAAACCATAAAGAATTTTTTAAAATCGTGTCGAAAGCCTTTTCCTAATCAATAAATGCACAAAAAAGTGAGTTATTATTTTCAATCACCCTTTTAATAATACTATGTAGGATAAAAACACAATCCACAGTGCTTTTGTTACAACGAAAACCGAATTGAGTATCACTGAAAACATCACTATTTTCACACCAAGTGTTTAATCTATTTCTAAGTGCAAGAGAGAATATTTTTGCAATATTGTTGATCCGAGTTATTCCTCTATAATTCGAAGGGTCATTTTTGTCCCCCTTTTTATGTATTGGTACAATAATCCCCTGTGTCCAACATTTAGGGTATCTTCCTTCATTAAATATTTTGTTATATATTTTAACTAGATCTGGTGAAATAAAATCTTTAGCATCAATGAAAAAGTCAGATACTACATTATCGCAGCCTGGGGCTTTATTTCTAACTAATGATGAAATAGTCTTAGTTATTTGATCGACATCAAACGATTTATCTAAAAAATGTATGTAGTTATTATTTTCTATATTGATTTCTATATTTGGAGTTTGCTCTAACCGTATACTATTATCTCCCGGAGGTGTATTAAAAAGATCAGAAAATAAGTACCAAACTGGTTTGCATCAACACAAACAGAGTTTGAACGTTTAGAACGTCTATATTGATTTACTTTGTTCCAAAAATTTTTTGGTTGCTTTTTTACTCATTTCAGACACTTCTCTTTTTTCTTTAGTATTGAAAATATTTTTTGCTTTTCGTTTTACGTTACAAAAGTGTTTGCGACTTTCTAAAAACGCAAGTCTATTTTTCTCATTTTGTAAATTTTTTAACTTTCTTTTATCGTTTAAAAATCTTGATTTTGCTTGTTTACATTCGTCATTAAACCACGTGTTTTTTCTTCTCTTACTGTGATTTTTAGTTTTTACCTCTTTACCGAAATATTAAATGAGCAATCAAAAATTAATTCAGAAAATTTATTAATGTTTTCGTCCAAATTTCCGACATCATGTAGAATATTTTCCGTTAAATTATCAAAATTATATCTGTTGATTTCTAATAGATCTAAAAGATGTTGCTTGTTTTCCGAATTCCAAAATAATTTTTTAACTAATGTAGGTTCTTCCTCTGGTTGTTTCTCATTTCGAAAGCACTTAATATCATACACAAGTGGACAATGATCAGAAAATTCCGTCATGTCGAGAACTTCTAAATTTGAAATACAGTTAAAATTATTGCGACTAGTAATCAAATAATCTACAACGCTAGCACCATGCTGTTGCCTGTTTGTACTAAAGTAAGTATATTTACCCTGTTCTAAGCGACCATTTACAAAAATCAAATCATGCATTTTTAACAGTGTAATTAATTTACGACCAAAAGCGTTAACTGTTTTATCTTGAGATGATCTAGGTAATACCCTAAAAACATTTGCATCATCGTCGGGTAATGAAACAAATCTATTTAAATTTATATTTTCTACATAATCGATCAAATCACCGGTTCTACAATTAAAATCTCCATTTAAATATACTTCACCCAAAGAGCTAAAGTGCAATAAATCGTCACTCAATGAATCAAAAAAATCAAACTCGAACAAACAAGACTGTACAGATTTATATACAGTAGAATCTTCCGGCGGAATGTAGCAGGTACAAAAGAAAATGTCACGCTTATTTTCAATATGGGATTTCTGTAGTTTAAACGGTTACCATAATATGCCGTTAGGATTAATCTTAACTAAACTTATTTTACAGTATAATGACAAGTACAGCGTCTTTTCCCTCTTCACGTCGTGCCTTAATTAACTCCGGTATAAGACGTCGGCGTTTTTCCTGCCCGCGGAAATTGATCGCCCACTCTGTAGTCTGTATTTTGTAATTTATCATAAGCGACATTTTTAACAGTCAGTTTGTCGGGATAATAATTAAATTTCGCCACAATCGGTCTGTCCTTTCCGGGTATACTTTCCAATTCTGTGCACCCTGTCGAGTTTGATGTTTTCTGGATTATCGAGTTCTAACGTGCTGGTAAAAAACTCAACCAGTCTCTCACGACAGTTTTCCGATTTTCGTTCTTCGGCGGAACTTACGTCAGAGAAAACGAAAAACAGAAGGTTGTCTCGCATCGACCTCGATTGTAGGTCCACTACCTCCTCAGAGAGACGTTCATTCTCCGATTTCAGTTTTTCAAATACTAGTGAAAGTTTATCACTTTGATTTTTGCCGGACTGTATACATTTTTCAATTTCCTTGTTTTTGTTTTCTAACTCAGTACACACTTGGGCATCATAGTTTCGGCTAGCTTCAATATCAATGAGTTTTCTGCCGTGATCATGGACACTTGTTTCAAGAAAAGTTAATCTTGTGTCAAGGGAGGCGACTCGTTCATGGATTGACTTCACCTGGGCCTCTATTGTGCCAAGCTTGTTTAGTCGTTTATCCAAGGCCTCTAGCTTGTCCAAGACCATCTGATTATATGTTGGCGGGATAACAGGCAGGGTCGTTCTAAGAGTTTGTGTGTTTGTTGGAGCACCTAGGTTCATGTATGATGGGGGGCTATTGTACCCACATTGTCCTTGGATCATTACCGGGCTATTAACACTCTGGTTATGGATAGTGTTATCTTGATTTGGATATCGGCTGTATTGCATATTTGGGGAACAATTTAACATATTTGAAAAGTTACCATTGTTAATTGGTGTGTTCTGAAAGTCCGCACTTGATATCGGATATTGAGATTTTTGTGCCTCGTCCATATTGATCCTTTTGTTACACTGAATTTCGCTCACAACATCAGGTGAACCCTGTGATTTTTTCCTTTTTTGCTTCTTTCCCATCAAAAATTTCCACTAAAACATTGGTATTATATCCATATCACAATAATTTGCTATTTTGCTAAAAAGTTGTTCACAATATTCCGTTTTTTGCTTAAAAACATTAAAAATTTCAGAGAGCTAAAATCGCCACTTCTTGTCACTCACGCATGCGCATACCATAATCATCTTACTGCCGCAGTTACAGCAGTGAGATCGTTTTCACTGCGGCAGTAGTAGCAGTTACAGCAGTAAGATGTACGTAGATTAAAAAAAACAACAAAAATCATCTTACTGGCCCAGTTACAGCAGTGACAGCAGTAAGATGTACTTGGAGTTAAAAAACAACAACAAAAAAACAAGATCTTACTGCCACAGTTATAGCAGTTACAGCAGTAAGATCTTTTTACTGCGGCAGTTACAGCAGTTGCAGCTGTCATATGTTCTTAGATAAAAAAAAACAACAAAAATCATCTAACTGCCGCAGTTACAGCGGTGACAGCAGTGAGATCGTTTTTACTGCGGCAGTAGTAGCAGTTACAGCAGTAAGATGTACTTCGAATTAAAAACAACATCTTACTGCCGCAGTTAAAGAAGTGACAGCAGTAAGATCGTTTTAACTGCGGCAGTTACAGCAGTTACAGCAGTAATATGTTCTTATATTAAAAAAATCATCTTACTGCCACAGTTGCAGCAGTAAGATCTTTTTACTGCGGCAGTTACAGCAGTTGCAGCTGTCATATGTTCTTAGATAAAAAAAACAACAAAAATCATCTAACTGCCGCAGTTACAGCGGTGACAGCAGTGAGATCGTTTTTACTGCGGCAGTAGTAGCAGTTACAGCAGTAAGATGTACTTCGAATAAAAAACAACATCTTACTGCCGCTGTTAAAGAAGTGACAGAAGTGAGATCGTTTTTACTGCGGCAGTAGTAGCAGTTACAGCAGTAAGATGTACTAAGAATAAAAAAACAACAACAAAAACATCTTATTGCCGCAGTTATAGCAGTGACAGCAGTCAGATCGTTTTTACTGCGGCAGTTACAGCAGTAATGTGTTCTTATATTCAAAAGCTATAACAAAAATCATTTTACTGCCGCAGTTACAGCAGTGACAGCAGTAAGATCATCTTACTGCCACAGTTACAGCAGTGACAGCAGTGAGATCGTTTTCACTGCGGCAGTAGTAGCAGTTACAGCAGTAAGATGTACGTAGATTAAAAAAAAAACGACAAAAACATCTAACTGCCGCAGTTATAGCAGTGCGTAAATATAAAAATTCAAAAAATAGGTAGTTCCGGATCACCCCAACATGGGGTTTTCCGGATCACTTCCGGCTATCGCCTGAACGTTACTTCCCGAGTCCAAAAATTTAGTTCGGACAATTTCTGGTCACTAAAAGTTAACCAAGAATTTTTTAAATAAAAATGATTCTACTTTAACAATTGTACCATATTCCTTCAAAATGGTAAAAAAGACAGTAAACAGCATTCGGAATAAAATAACGATTCAGTTACTATACAATTAATTGTTAGTAAATGCAGACATCAATTTTAATTCAACAAGACATACAATTCTGGCAGTTCCTGATCACTCATCAAAGTTTATTGCAAAAATAATTATCTTACTGCTCTCACTGCTGTTTCTGTGGCAGTACGATGATCTTACTGCTGTAACTGCTGTGACTGCGGCAGTAAAAACTATGTTACTGCTGTCACTGCTGTAACTGCGGAAGTAAGATGAATTTGGTGTTGTTTTTATAATCTAAGAACATCGGACTGATCTTACTTCTGTAACTGCTGTTACTGCCGCAGTAAAAACGATCTTACTGCTGTTCCTGCCGAAGTAAAAACAATCTTACTGCTGTAACTGCTGTTACTGCCGCAGTAAAAACGATCTTACTGCTGTAACTGCTGTTACTGCCGCAGTAAAAACCGTCTTACTGCTGTCACTGCTGTAACTGCCGCAGTTAAAACGATCATACTGCTGTCACTGCTGTAACTGCGGCAGTAAGATAATTTTGGTTTTTTTTTATATAATCTAAGAACATCATACTGCTCTTACTGCTGTAACTGCTGTTACTGCCGTAGTAAAAACGATCTTACTGCTGTAACTGCTGTTACTGCCGCAGTACAACGATCTTACTGCTGTCACTGCTGTGACTGCCGCAGTAAAAACGATCTTACTGCTGTCACTGCTGTAACTGCCGCAGTAAAAACGATCTTACTGCTGTCACTGCTGTTACTGCCGCAGTAAAAAAGATCTTACTGCTGTCACTGCTGTTACTGCCGCAGTAAAAACGATCCTACTGCTGTCACTGCTGTGACTGCCGCAGTAAAAACGATCTTACTGCTGTCACTGCTGTTACTGCCGCAGTAAAAACGATCCTACTGCTGTCACTGCTGTTACTGCCGCAGTAAAAACGATCTTACTGCTGCTACTGTTGCCACTGCGGCAGTTATATCATCTCACTGCTGTCACTGCTGTAACTGCTCACTGCTAACTTCACGTTTTTTCATATAAGACAGAGAATCGCGTACATTAACAGTTATGTTTCTATAATTGAAACTGAACGCAACAAGATTTTTGCATACTTTATTAGTTATTAAATATGAACAAACGGTGACATAAATAAACAAGATAAAGAAACCATAACGAAATGAGTTATTTACACAGGACTGATAATGATTTGTATCAAATTCAAGGGATTAACCAGTCAGCAAAACTGACCTCTAGAAAACTTAAGGTGCTCTTTAACTTGCACCCGGTATCGTTTTAATTAATGAACTGTTATACATTAAAATAATAATAATAGGCAGGTAAGAATAAAAAAAGTACTGGAAATTGAAAGTCCATACTTAACTGGACATATTCAAAGCTAAATATTTGCACATATCTTGCCCTTTGATACGATGACGTTCTTTCTTGAGACTATTTTCTGATTAATTGCAACGAAACCACTTCTTCGTGCAAACTCATGGGAGTTTTCGTATTTCTTTTCTAACCTTTTTATCACTTTTTCTAAAATACAAGTCACATACTATGATATATTTGCAATATTTTGAATAAGAAAAATCGTATATTACCATGCCACTTTAAAAAGAAGTCTAGTTAAAAATAAGGGAAAACTGCTATCAAAGACGTTTGGCCGAATTTTTCCAGCCTGGTCTCGGATATGTAAAATAAACTTATTTCTGTGACGTGACCACATCTTTCGCTCGAATGCAAACGCCACTGCTCAAGTAATGGAATAGCAATTAAATATACATTTCGTATCGCGCTCACGTCACTTCACATGTAAGGATTGAATCGATGTTAAATCGCGTGTATAAGGGGTAGAAAATATTTGGGTTGTTTAAAGTGTGTGAATCCCGAAGGGTATTGCGCTTACTTTAAACAACCTAAACGAAATTCAAATCCTTGTGAAAGCGATAAAATATCGATTCAATTCTTAATTTTACACTTCTAAATATTTTCAATGTTTACAAAAATATTGATGAGAATTTTAGATATAACCGCCTTTTGAATGGCTGTTGATAAGGGAATAACGGCATGCTGTTCGCAGCAACTCGTGGTAAAACGTGAGTGCTCGTCTGTCAAGTCTGTGTCAAAACACATATCACGGTGCCCAGTCCAATTGCTTGCATTCGCCTTTTGTTGAACCCACGTCCAGGACCAAACGTTTTCCAATTCAAAATGTAAACAGTACAAAGAAAGACTTTAACCACAACGAAGTTTATATGAACGAACATATATGATTTAAACTTATTTTCGTGTACAATAAGCAAATAACATCTTTAACTACACACAACAATATAGTTAGCTACCTTTACGCCTTGATTTCATTAAGATCAATGTGCATGAATATAGAAATGTTTGAATATTGTAAAAATTCTTCACAATCTGATTGCGTCTCCTTAAACATTTATCTATAATCCTTTATCATTTTGATGCACACTGCAGTTTCAAACATTACAATAACAGCACACGATGACTGGCATAGGGCGTTCTATAATAGTAGCACATCTGGTGTTACTGAGCACCGGTTTCGGTAAGTCAGTTTTGTAGTAAATAAATTTTCGCTGTTTGAAATTCAGGATTATGGAAGATAAATCAAGTGTGCGTTAAATATATATATCGGCGATTTACTTTTGAAATAGGCCTTGTTTACTCTATCTTATTTAGAGGAGACTTATAGGTCTCACATCTTTTTCAGCAGATGAAGCCATTGAAGGCATCAAATATCGCCTCAACAGGTCTATACTCTCTTAAGTTAACATATTATCTCTGTTACAACTTGATATGGAGATACAAACTTTGTAACACAGGTTACACTCGATGAGATAAAAAAATTGATTTCAAGAAGCCAAACAATTTGGCAGCCAGTTACGTCATAATGCGGTAGCATCATATTCTGTGCTCAATACTGATCAAAAACCACTAATGGGATCTGTTTAAAAATAGGCAAAAATGAAGTAAATACACTGAACACCTGAACGTAATAAAATTAATTTGACCGCAAATAAAGTCATATTATGTTTGGTACAAAGTCAGAAGTGGCATTGAATCTTAAGATAGTTAAGCGAGGAATTGGCCTCTTTGGGATAAAACTGGCGGAAACAAGAACTTAATAAAAGAAATATATGTTTTGGACATTAAGTGCCTTCATACAATCGATATTTTAAAGCCAGCATGCGCATTCTACACTTTGTTTCGTGAACGCATGTCCATGCCCATTAGCTAATTGCCACTTACCGTTTGTAGTGTCTTTTATGAAATGTTTTATTTCATGAACTCGTACTATTTAAATTTGTCATTTTATAAACCATGCTCTCTCTTCCTCTCTTCTTCTTGAATGTGTTGGGAGGCTGTGTCTCCTGAATGTGGCATTTTCTGATATGCGTATTTTACTGTTTGGCTGTGTGGAATGACTGTGTTTTCTGGATGTGGCTATTCCAGATATCCATATTTTACTTTTTTCTTGTAAAAGCATAATCGAAAGTATTAGACAGTTTAGACAGTGTACAAGCGTTTATACATGTACGCATCATAAATATGGTACATTTGGGTCGACCGTGACAACTGAGCACAACCATGGTTGGTTTTAGCATGTTTTCAAGTCAAAATTTCATTCCTGTTATCTACTCTGTTAAACCCCCATCACAGATTGCGCAGATGGACATTAATATATAGATTGTACAAATGCACTCTGCAAAACATATCAATTATTTTAACCGCCATTTTCTATCCCAACAAAACAACGTCACCAAACGCAATGCTTCGTCAGCCTTCTTGAAAGAACTGGATATAAACATTCAAAAGTGATCCACCAATTTATAACGTCATTCAACATGGCCGCAAATGAAGTCCTATTTTGTTTCTTATCGCTTCGTTTCAGTAATTAAACTTCAAACTAATGCAATAAATTTGCTGATATTTGCCAAGTGATTTTCTATGGGACCCAAATTTTGTTTGGAACCATTGTTATTTTAATGGTTTTTATTGACAAGTGACTACGACAAAGAAAATTAAATTCTTATGATTTCAACGCGTATGGACTGAACAGCACTTTAAACATCATTATTAAGTATATATTTTAAGATTTAAATAGGCCGCTTAAAATTGCCACTGTATGCGCATAACAAAAAACTTGCAACGAGGTGCTGACCCGGTACAGCCGTGACATTTTAATAACCTTTTCTTTGTTAGGCTTTATGGGGCGGCAATGAGGTTGGTGCAACCTTTGGAATCAGGTTCTCCTAACCTCTGTTTGTTTTGCTTGAAAGTAAAGTATGTATTTGCTGTGTAATAATTCCTATTTCTATCTAAAATGTTGCTTTATTTTCATTTTTGCTTTATTAAAGGCAACGCCGAAACTTTCAGGGATCAAGCACGTGCCATACAAATGGAAGTAAGGACGATGTTTAACATAGGCTCTTGCATTGAAGAAGCAGACTACCGAGCGAGTCAGACCGAGAGGTATGGCGATCGGCATTATGCTGCTCTGTGGTTTAGCATGTACTCCCGTGATTGTTTGATAAGTCCGGATCTGTTACCTGATGATAAAGGGTCAAATAGTTTCCCTTACCGTTTGAACAAAGAATTGCGATGCCAACATACCAGTTATAGTGATCAAAACACAAGGAACGTTTTTCTAAAGGTAGCAAACGTTTTAGATCAATCTGTTGATGTTATCGGTCAGGGAAGGTATCCTGAGACTTTCAGAGGAATTAGTACATACTTGACCCTTTATGAGGAAAAGGATTCTTTTGTTGATGAAAGCTTTGTGAGTGTATCAACAGACATCAATCCCGCTCTTAATTTCGCAAAGAAGCAAGTACTAATGATCGTTAAGGATTACACTGGTGTATATATTGCAAATTACGCACAAGAAAAATTTTCTTATCAGAAAGAGGTTTTAGGGAAATCTGTGAAAGTTTTCAATATAGAAAGAAGGGTTAACGATTCGAATGAAATAGCGTCAATTATGTCCACATACCCGGTAAATAGAGGAAAACATCCAGATAATCCTGCGAACATCCTGTTCATTCGCCAGATCCAGATTTCACAGCAAGCTTTGGAAGAAATGATAGAAGGCCAATCTAGTTACTTTAAAGGCTACTGCAGCTCAGCAACCCGTGATATCGTGAACTCTGAAGGCATAAACTATTTTGGAGTTTTCCTTATTGTTTATATGTTGGAGTTTTAAAATTTGCAACAACATTCTCATTGTAACCGATTTTCTTGAATATAATTATTATATTATATTGTAAAGACGTAATCAGCGATTCCGGAAAACTCTGAAAATAACAACACTTGTTGGTCTTTTCCTGACTCCATTATTCAGATGTTATTTTAAAACTATTAGATATGGGAAACAATGACTTCTTGTCAAGTTTTTGTACACAGTGTACATTTTTTCCTGAAACAGAGACTTCATAATTAATCATCCTGGCTTTTGTATCAGTGTGCTTTTGTTCTCAGGTTTGTTCAGATTTTTCCAATTTCAAGGTTATCAAATTATTTCCAATTATCATAAAATGTTTATTTTTAAAACAGGATCAACTGAAAATAACAACTTCCATACTATTATTCAACTCGTTCTCGCGAATTTCATATGTCCGAAAACTATTAATGGCTCGAAATAAAGCTACCTATTATCGATGGTCGTATAATCGTAGTCTACTTTGACTGAATGTCACTGGCAATTAAGTGTTACAATTACACAAAGACAACAACTATTTAGTTACAATTAAGTATGTCTGATCAACAAAATTTAATTCTATTTGTGTTGAAGAAAGCTACTTTACGTTTGTCAATTCATAACACTCCAGCTCTGGACTTTGCATAGAATTACGTTCTGACGTTCGTAATTTTAAGACTACAACGATTTGCATGTATCACAATACACTCATATACATCGCTCATAGCGGAACGCAGCGAACAAAGTTATATTGAAATACGTGAAAGTCTTATATAATCGGAAGGTGCTGTAATCAAAGAGAAATTGACGAAATTAGTCTTACAAATCATGTGACCAAAAGATTACCGATAATTCAGCAATTTTCATGTACATTCGTCAAATAGAATCGTCCTAAGAAGCGCTTAGCTCAAGATATTACTAGGTCTACTGCTCAGTTTCTAATTCTTGATCAGCATATGTTGTAACAAGAAGACACAAACTGCAGACATTTTCTCTTTCTCCCGTCACAGATGTTGCCTGCATCTGAAAGTGTATCAATTTCACAGGCGCAAAGGTGAACTATCATGGCAACTTGAATTATGAGTGTATGGCAGTCGAAGGAAGATCAACACCATGTATGTAAATCTGGTGCCCCAATGTGTCCTTAGGCCTAGGCATTAATCTTAAAAGGAAAGGTACAGCCTTCTGAATTTATACTGTATAATTATACAAGCTTTTCATGTGCGACTGTACTTATAAAAGTAATAATTATTCTAGCTGTCATGCGTGTATAAACGTAGTAAAATATATTTTCACCATCATTGTTTACATATTATCAACGCCATTTGGTTGCTGTTAAAATTCCTATGCACATGCTTAAAAGAGGTCGCCATGTCTGGTTATTTAATAAGTTATTGATTGTCCTGTTCATTATACTCTATCGCGGCGACGACGAATTTCTATCGCGTTAACAACGCATTTTTATGGCGGATTTCGTGGTGAATGAGCGTAACCGCAGTAAGTTTACACTTTTTACTTCGTATGATGATGATACAATGGCAAGGGACTGATCGCAAAGTACCCCCTCACCATTCTATATTTTGTTTGTATCACTTGAACATGCACAAACCTTGCTGATTTGTTGGAGAATCGCCCACAGTTTTGCGAGGTTGGTGCAAAATGTTGCGATTTCAAAGAAAAAATTATTTTGTACAGTACAACCAGGCATATGTCCATTCCTACCAGAATTAAAATATCGGGGGAAGTTATCATTTGACAAATAATACATTTCTTGTAAAATATTTGCATCTTCTGCTAATTTATCGGAGAAGAAGTGAACTGAACGCGTCTAGAACGCTTTCGTCTGAACGCATATACGACGCGACCCTTTTTGTTCCATGTAAATTGTTAGGTTTGGCAGGGGAGCATGCTGTTTCCAACAATTTTAAGTATAATTTCGTGTGGATTTTGTTTAAACCGATATAAAATTAAGTGTCTCCGAATATCTCTTCTCTTTAGTAGCTTTATTAGCTTGACAGCTACGCGTCTTGTCAAGCTATGGCAGATTCGTCCTGATGCAAACTTTTCGCAAATGTTCTCAAATGGAGTAAACAATGAAGAAATTTAAGTAAAAGTGCTAATGTTTTGTAAAACTTACAGTTACTTACAGTTACTTTATCTAAATTTGCTTATTAGCTTTCTAGTTGAGGTTTTCCTTATAGTAAAGGCTGTGACAAGTTCTACTCTTTTGCAGATGATTCTATATGAAAACTTCGAGATCAGCGGTGTACTCCGTTGTTCTAGGCAACAAACATATAGAGACGGAGAAAGATGCCGACGAGTTTAACAGGTCTGGAAAAGAATACATTCAGCTGCTGTACGTCGTTTCTATATCTATAGTTAATATAAATTGCACATTTTGCTATACCAAAAGAAATCCAAGGTGTAAAATTTTCATTAGCATTAGTATTTCAAGTAAATGAGGCATAAATTTTATATTTCTTTAGGCATACACGTGAAATAAACATTTAAAACTTAAACACTATGTATGGTGTGATTTTTTGATAACACTTGAAATATCACCAGTTTTCAGTACGGTGCTCTACCAACGTCTAGGCTTACAGTAAACTGAACACACCTTTTGTATTATGTAAGACATTACCGAGAGAATTATAACCCGATCACCAGTACTAAATTTAACGACCGATAAAATATGTTTGACCAGTCACCAATTAAGCCAATCAGATGCTTCAGATTTGAGACTGGTCTCCACTTTTATTTAATGATCTTGGGCCCTGATCTTGATCTACACCGGTCGCTCCTTGGTAGAAAAAGTCAAATTAATCTAAAGCGGACCGAGTATTTCCTGATTGGACAAATGTGCCAGCTTATCTAGATCCATACACTGTTTCATATCCCATGGAGTTAAGGGTTTCGAGTTAGTACTAAGTAATATGCCAACTGATTTGGGGACGAAAGGTTTACAATTTCGAAAGTTCAAAGTTTGTTTCAACAGTTTATTTTACAATTGCTTACTTGGTAAATGTTTTGCTTACAACGTTGCAAACAATACTGTCCTGTAATATAATGTCTTTAACAACAACACAATATCAAAATATAACAAACTGAACTGCACAGCTAGTTCCCGACAAGTGCTCATTTCGTAAAGTAAATAATAGACATTTTAGGAAGCTAAATAAT
Source organism: Corbicula japonica (assembly GCA_038501625.1). Lineage (NCBI taxonomy): Eukaryota > Metazoa > Mollusca > Bivalvia > Venerida > Cyrenidae > Corbicula > Corbicula japonica. The sequence goes on along the minus strand of JAZAYU010000006.1, from coordinate 10,907,682 downwards.
AACGGAGCATGATACAAACGTAATCATTTCGATGTTGTTTGCAACATATGGTAACTGTAAATACAATTGTACTACTAAATTATACATGTACATAACAAAATTGAAATAAGGCGACGCCTTGTCAACAATACTTAGAATAATCAAAATTTAAGGGCTTACCACACTCCTCCCAATCAGGTTCATCGATAAAAAGAAAATTATCAAAATCTAAATAATGGCAAAATGTCGTTCAATGAAACTTTGCACAAATGAATCGTACCGATGTTTCTTTATTTTGCATACAGTAAGACACTTTAGAAAAGTAAAGAAAAAAAGCTAGACCTAAAAATTCCTTAAAATTATTTTCATAAATTCACAAAAACTAAGCCTTACAAAACATAATTTTAAATTCCCACGTGAGTGTAATGATACTGACAGAAAATTTTGTGTAATTTGTGAAAAACTTTCAACTACTCAAAGAGAAATCAGTGATTGTCATCCGTTTGTGCGACCAGGAGGCGACCAGGAAATTGAAGGTCAAACACACTTGCTCTGTCTTAACAATCAGGCGCTGAACATTCGCCTGAAACTTTGAGAAACATAAACATACGGTAATAATAACCTCTTAAAGTTTATCACGGTTGTTGTGAGCTGTGACCAAGATCATAAAACAAAATATGGATCAGTCTCAAATCTTAAGAATCTGATTGGCTGAAATAGCGACTGGTCATCATTTTAGCCAATCACATGCTTGAGATTTGAGACTGGTCTGCAATCTTAGTTTTTATGATCGTTGATACTGCACACGCCTTTTAGGAATTGTTACATTTCTTCTTGTGATAGTTCATCGAAGAACGTAACCTGTACTTCTTTCCACAGGTTGGACACTCAAACTTTTCCGGTCCTTCGTGTACGCTTTTACAGTGTTCACGCAGGTATCGCTGCTGTTTAAATTCCTTACCACAGTTTTTACAGGCGTACTTGTTGTCAGTGACACAATGTTTCAAGTGTCTGCTCATGTGAATCACCAATTTGTTGCATTTCTCGCACTGTTTCTTTTCAGTATGCGTTTCAAGGTGAGCCAAGAATACTGGCTTATGAATAAAAACCTTCCCACACTGTAAGCACTGGAAATGTTTTTCAGGTAAACGTATACGCCGGTGCTGATGGTAACAACTTCTTCTTGTAAAACCTTTCCCACAAAAGTCACACGTGTACCGTGCAGCGGTGCTGTGTCTCGCATTATGCTGGCTTAATCCGTCCTTGGTGGCAAAGCTCGCCCCGCAAATGTCACAGGAGTACGGCCGGTGTCGGTTATGAATTTTTTTCGTGATGCTTTAGTGATCCACGTGATCTATATGACTTGGCGCAGATGCAGCATACAAAGTTGGCATCCATTTTCTGTAAATAAAAGAATAATTAGTTACAAAAAAATGAAAGATGAAGAACGTAAGCTTTTTCTTGTACCAAATAACTATGCGTAAAATATATAGTTTCCGTGTGGGACAATCGTTGTCTCGCCTTTGTTTTGCCAAACGCAAAACCATGATGCGAGATCGCGAAGATACGAATCAAGATCGCGATTCCACGAGATTGCGAAAAAAAAGACACTTTGATATCGCTACCTCGCATTGTACTTTCACGACCTCGCATCGTTGTTTTGCGTTCTCGCATCGTATTTTCGCGTTTTCGTGGTCTCGTCCTTAGGACGGCGAGACCATAACAAAAAAAAACGACGCGAAAACACGATGCGAAAACACGATGCAAGGTCGCGAAAGTAGGATGCGAGCATGCGATATTTAATCATGTTTTCGCGTTTTCGTGGTCTCGATCTCCTGAGATAAGCGATCACTATCCGTTTTTTCCATATTTTTCGATATGGAGTCTTTGGAGTCTCCTTGATTGGTTTTTCTTGATAGGCAATGACGGGCGAAGTCTTTTTATGGAGTTATATATATTAAACACATCTGCCATGCCCGTTTTTTTCTTTCTCAACTTTTAATTTGAAGATTATCACCATAGTCTTTTGACTATTTTAGTTGTGTCTCATCTGTTCATATGGATTCTTTCTAAAGTATTTTTCTTATTTGTAATGTTTTCTACACTAGTTTTTCATTCTCGATCTCACGTCGTGTTTTCGCGGTATCGCCCAACAGATCGAGAGGGCGAAACAACGATGGCCCAAAGGGAACACCGTACTTGACACTTGTGCACTTCTAACGTCACAAACAGATGTCTTATTTTGCATGCTCAAGTGAACAAACATCGTTTTTTTCCCGGGTTTGGTCGTAGGTGTCGTCATGTGGTCAGTATCTTTCATTTCTGAACAGCAGTTATAAATTTATAATACATACCTTATAAAATAAAATAGAATCTTCAGTGTAGGGCCTACAACGTGCAGACGTAGACTACTTCGATGCTAAGTACTACGTCATTAACTGTGACGTCATTAAACGAATATTTACTTTTTCAGACAGTGCAAACCGCTGTCGGCTGAATTATTTTAAAGCTTATTAATTAAATCATTTAACAGGACAGCAAAATGTTAATTTTAATGCTAGTAGTTTTAACGATAGTTTGGAAAGTCTGGATATGCTATGTTCGGGAATGTTTCATTCATATACTGCTGCTTTGTTGAACCGAAATTTTCACACAAACGAATTCGTCACACGTGTGAAAAATTCGTAAGAAAAAAATTTCACATATTTGTGAAAATTTCGTACGAAAATGGCCAAAAATGTGCTGAGAAAATTTCGAGGCCTATTTTCTAACCACCACTAGGTATCAACGAATTTTTCACATAATTATGTGACACATTCCTACGTCTTGCACACGTGACTATGATATGAAGTTAATCCTGAAAACTATAATTATTACTGTTAGCTCTTATGGATTTACATGATTTCTCAGCATTTGAAAATATCTCTAGCTCCACGGTTATTGTGAATTTTGATGCATGGAATCGCTCCTTTGCTCGGGAAAGCATAATTTAAACAAGATGCAACAATAAAGGACCTATAAATCGTATTGCATTATATAGGAAGTCAGTATAGATATTTTCCTAGTTCAATCATAGGTAGATGCAATATAATTTTGTAAAATGAGAACTTGTAAGAATGTAATCTTTACGTAATCTTAATTTTCGCCAAGCAAACGTCACGCGACGAATCGCAATTTTGGCAGCGTGCACTGCTGCCGGTAGTGCTCTTACCTTTTACTCTAGGCAGCGTACCCGGCCACCGGCGGAGCTCTTACATTCTAATCTAGGCAGCGTGCACTAGCGCCGGTGCTCTTACCTTCTACTCTATGCAGCGTGCACTGCCGCCGGTAGTACTCGACCTCACGTTCCTCCGATAACAATGCACTCGTCATGACGGTATCGTATCTTCATTGCTTGGGCTATAAGAGGAATAACTCAGATTAATTACTGAATCAAAACATCCTGAAGAAATTCTCCTGATACGCAAAAGGTCCTAGTGATTTTCATTGGGCGGGTACGTGCGTATGTTTGATAGATCCTCTGATATACGTACCTTTGTTCAAAAAATATGTGAATTTTCCGTTGGACAATATTTTGTCAAATCATTTTTCTACTTTTTTTTGTCATGTGAAAATTTCGTACCTGTTTTAGGGGGGGGGGGGGGGTCTAAGGTTCCATACGAAATTTTCACAAATATGTGAAATTTTCGTACGAAATTTTCACAAATATGTGAAATTTTCGTACGAATTTTTCACACGTGTGACGAATTCGTTTGTGTGAAAATTTCGGTTCAACACTGCTTCATTAACTTCCAATAGGTATAAAGATTTACGGAAGAATCTGATTTCCGAAAAAAAGTGCTTTAACTGTATGTACAATAAGCTTTTTATTGAGTCTAAAACGCTTTTGTTTGAATAGTGGTTTTATGGTGGTCTATAGTCTTCTTTTTTTTTAACAAGTTCCAAGGAGATTGACTGTAAAATCCCTGTGCGTAAATCTGGTTCTTAGCTCTTTTATCGTTTCTCAAAAGTTTTATTCCGTTAAATATGTAATCGATAGCGCTCCCACGCGAGAAATAACAGGAAAATTGGCTTGTTAAAGTTATCCAAGGTCTATATTTTACCCTTACAAATGATAAAAATAACATTTTAGATCGATTATTAATGAAAAACTAGGCATAATCTAAGAATACATGTATTACGAATTCTTTCCCGTTTGTCCAATAAATAGAAATGAAATATGTATAAAGTTAAAAAAACTGGCAGTTTTTTTAACTCGCGGATATACCCGAAGATGACGGAAATTTTACGATGATCTCCGTAAATCACGTGACATGAATATTGATTAGATGAAATTCCAAAACATATGGCGGATGACCCATTTCGAACAAAAAGGAAGCGAAAGTCAACTGTGACTGATTCAGCAAAGAAAAGGCGGAAACAGACGTACAACATAGAATTTAGTAAGGCAAGGATTCACATCGGGAAGGAGCACATTTTTATAAGTTTTCCCATCCGCTCTAACGTTAAAATGTCGAGGTACGAAAAGGCGCGTGACGTCATGTATACAACTAAAGACCGGGGGACATGTCAAACGTGACGTTTTCATTGAGTTAACCAACTGCGCTAGGTAAAGTGGATTTTAAACTGAATTGCTTCATTTTTAAACATTTACAGTAAAACAACTGGTCCCAGGAACTGAAATTATCCAGAACTATTATTTAAAATCGGAGACATAACGTCACCAACATTTATAGAATATTACACTTATCGCTTAAGCCCCGGTCACAACCCGCCGCACTTGCAAGTGCGTGCTGTGTACGTGCAAAAACGTGGGCCTAAGGCCGGTAATCCATAGTTCCGTTATGCGTGATCCGTTTCCGTCTCCGCGTCCGTGTCCGCGATTTTTCACTCACCAAATAGTCCATACCTCCGTGTCCGTTTCACGTCGCGGACACAGACACGGACGCGGATCGGACACTGAGGTATGGTATATACCCAACGATATCTCTGGTGTGTGAAAAATCGCGTACACGACCGCGGACACGGATCACGCATCACGGAACTATAGAATACCGGCCTAAGGCAACGTACGAGGCATGTAACCGCTTACTCATAGTCGTGGCGTGCGGGCCACGAGCTCGCAACTTGCACAACCGTGAGTGTGACGTGCTTCCTCTCTGCCCTTGCCAAAAAAGAAGCAAGGCGGGTTGTGACTGGGGCTTAAAGTACGCCCTAATCTGTCTGTATGTTTTACTTTGACACATGTAATTGACAAACAATGTTATTGAAAATATTTTTCTCTTCAGATTAAAATGTTTAGGCGGAGACGTAAACTGTATTTTAATTTAGCAACTTGGGCATCAACTTCCGTCACACTATGGAAAATCAAACAATAACGTTGACCTACAAGAGTCCAATACTATTAATTAAATGAATGAACACTTAGGCCTAATATTGGACCAGACATTTGATAAAATGCAGTATTTTGCATGTTCGGAGCAGTAACATGGAAACTCAAAATGAACAACAAGCGCAGTGAAACAACAAATATCTAATAGTCAGAGTAGTGATGTGCTGATGATCGGAAGACATCGATTAGCGACGTGTTAATGCTTCTCGATGTCGATGATCGATGTCGTTCTCTCATAATCGATTAACAGTTGAGACATGCACAGTGTAAGCGACAAAATATAAAGGTACGGGTTCAGGCTTTTAAACCGGCCATAAAGGGAAATCACTTTGAAAAATTCAAAATTAGAATTGCGATCCGAGAGATTTACGAGAACCAAGGCAAAAAAATTAATCAGAAGCACTTTAGATTCTACAAGATTAACGAGCACAGAGAAAAACCTAGACTTAACGAAAGGCCTTTGCAGAATTTGTTGCAAATAATACAAACATACAGGCAACATGCAAAAACGCAAAATGGCGCCGATTTTGTCGAGCGTCTGAGTTGCGTAGCTATATGACGATGGTAAAAATTCTTCGAATAAATATGTATTGCATTAACTAGACGTCTTATCTTGTGTTTTCAGCCTTAAAATCAGTATATTAATCACAGGAAAACGCAACATTTTTGCATTTAAGAATTCATGTGGCGGATATAGAGGAGTTCAGTTCAGTTGCACAAACCTTTTTGGGCAGCAATGATTTTGATTCGGTTTTTGGTCAGAAAGTTGAAAATTATTAGTATCCAGTAATTATGTATGCTACTGATCTAAGACTTTTTGTAAACCTAACACTGCGTAAATTAAGAAACCGATTATAATCGTGAAATCTCATCGGAAAGGGCAACCGATTCCAACCGATGATCGATTATGATTTGCAACCGATTTCCCAGCACTAAGTCAGAGATCATCGCCTGTGAAATCTGATGTAAAAGATCGTTCATTTATTTATTGATTGATAACTGAGAGCCTTTTTAATGCAGAAAGGATGCGACGAGTTCTAAATTGAAAATGTTTATTTTCAAAACAGGATGTACAATTGTTGTAATATTGGTTAAACAATCGAATGTTGATAGCTACACGTTCGATCTCTGACGGATAAACTCATAATTCTGCTCGCAAGTAGCGTGTCATTCATGCGAATCTTTCTAAGACCAAAAAAGACAGAAAGATTTTACCATCCACGATGAAAACTTTACACATGCTGCGCGCAAAAAGCGTGCATTTCGTGCAAATCGTACTTTTTCATGGCACACGTCTGACGTATTGTTAACGTTTGATTGTACGTCATATGTTTATAATGTAAGAGGCAGACAAACAGCTTGCATTTCAAGCAAATCATGTGTGTTTTCCGCCAAATATCCATGCATCTGATATTATTGTCAGCGTTTGAGTGTAGGTCATATGTTTATGACGTACTGAATGTCAGATTCCTCAAAACCTTTTGTCCGACGGCAGGATAACGCGAACGGCGAAGGAGGGCAGACATTTTCGGCTAGACTGGTCTGGCGATATTCTAGATTCCTATCATATCAGAAGAAAGGCAGGGTAATATGAGTAAAAAAAACGTGGTCGTAACGCCAAGCAAGGGATATTTCATATCGCTTGAAAACGAAGTTAAACGCGATACAAATAAATCGCGGAGCATCGAGCCGAAAGATTACGGTTCCGAGCCCCCACAACCCCACGCGTAATTTCTTTATTCGGGTGTTAATAATTTAATACACAACTAAATACATTTGCTAACATCCTCATTATCTGAAACATAATAGGGCCTACACACTAAATAATATTTTCCTTACAGCATATTTATTCCATTATACAAAAACGAAATATTCATCGTCGTAGTGAACGTCAAACTTCCGGTCGTATGCAGCAGTCCTTGCTCGATAACACAAATGTATAATTATTAAAAACATACCGCTTATGATAATTATATGAAGCACCACGATCTCACATGTGATCCTGGTGTTTGTACATCCGTTGTACAACATAAAAATATGTCGGAAATTATCATAGTAATACGATATAACTGATTGTACTGTGTTTTGCAAGTGATTGAGAAATTAAATCAAAACATCGCAAATCAGATTGGGATTTTTAATAAATTAGGTGTTTTGTCTTGTTCGTCAGTCCGGATGATACGAACATTTTGACAGTCAAAATAACGTTTGAGAACTTCCCCGCTCTGTTTCAATCGCGATGACGTCACGCGTTACCTCACAAAATGGAGATCAATACTGTAAACAATAGCAACATGCCATAGGAAATTTAAATTTTGCGATTGTAAGCTTGATATAAGTTTTAAAGAAAAAATCCAGGATTTTGCAACATAGGAGTGTTTTGTATTTCACAAAACAGGTATTAATTTTTATATTTGCTCCGACATTTTGTTTTTGTTTTGTTGACCTCTTGCGCGAACTTCCGGTATGCATAAATTATACATCGCCAAAATGTCGGAAGGTAGCGAAAGAGCGTCTGCTTCAATATTTGTTTTGCAAAAATCTTATTTTAAACCATAATTTGATAGATACCATGTGGTCAAATTAGTTTAAATTAAGATGTGTAAGCTTTCATGGCAAAAAGATGGATTTTAATTTTTTTGTTCAGATGCGCCAGATATATATTTAAATAAGACCCAGTTTTTCACAGGCAACATAGTCAAACTGTTACATTCTATTTTATAGTCATTCATGAATTCTGTATTTCTATGTAAACGAATAAGTGTTTAAAGTGACCTGGATAATGGGTCTGGTCTGTGTTTTCAAACATATATATTGGGACCAATGGAAAAGGCATTGTTTTATCAGTAACAACATTAAGTGTAGTATTTGTTTATGAAGTGATATGTATTGCTCTAGAACCAGTCTAGAACTACAATCCTGGGTTTGTAAGAGAAAAGCATATTTCTGCGGTAATATTTTCTTGTGTCAGAACTACCCTTCACTTTTGCTATTTCCATGTGGTCCAAATTAAAAATTCTCTTTCAGAGGTACAATATTATGGGCAACAATGTGAAAGCCTGATGGACAGAAAAACTTGAATAGGACTCAGTTCTTCCAAAGCCACATAGTCAGACTGTTACATTCAAATTCATATTCATTCATGAATGATGTATTCCTTTATAAATAAACATGTGTATAAAGTCACCTGGATAGTAGGTCTGGTCTATGTGTTCAAACATATTTATTAGGACCAATGGAAAAGGCTTTGATTTATCTGATTTATTTCTGTTTGCTTGGGGTTTAACGCCAGATTCAACAGTATTTCAGTTATTTACAGGCAGGAAGTTTACTTAATCATCATTCCTGGGAAGAACCATTACTAGACTCACATCATACGTAAAGAGACTTTGACCTTAGCGGGGCTCGAACCCATTGCCCTCTATCAGTAAAAGGTTAAGTGATTTCAAGTCAGCTACTTAAACTATTCGACCACGGAGGCTGGTATCTGAAATTTAATTTTTAAAGTAGTATTTGTTCATAAAGTTATATGTGTCTGTGTATTTAAGTAAGCATTGGTTGGCTGTAAAACCATTCTAGAACCACAATCCTGGATATGCAGATAAACCATAAAGCAATACATGTATATATTTAAATTCACTAGAATGTGTTATACATAAGTAAGAGTGTTCCGAGAAAACTCGTGTTGCCTGCTGGTAAAATCCAGTAACATAGACCGACTTTTCACCTATTTTGGTGTCTTTTGATCAGCCGCGTTTGAATATTGTCATGTTTTAATCCCTTTTCTTTCCAATTTTAGAAATTGTTTTTTGAAAGGCTTATTTACTAAATTTCGTAAATGATACTCGGACCAGCGAGCGAGTACACGCTTTACCAGTTACTCGTTGCCATTCCTATATTATATACTTAAAGTCACTTAGCGGTGAGTCTGCGTTTTCAATCACATTTATTGGGACCCATGCTTTATTCAACAATATTTGAATAAACAATTTACGTTCAGATTTTCCATTTGCAGCTGATTGGTAACTCAAACATAATACAATTTATTAGCTTTTACTATATTTATATAAGTTTGTATGGCTTTGGCAGCGATCTTTATATTTCCACTTTCTAAAGAGACCGCATAATTTTAGTCCGGTTATGAAAGAACTTGATGCCACAGAAATAAAAACACCCATGAATTTTAACAAAACCGCAGAATTTGGAGCCCGCGGAAATAACCACTTATATGGTAGGTATTTTCTTTAGTATTGGGTAACAGTTTTGGGGCCATTTGTCATTTTGACAAAAAGTTTCCATACATACTCCTTTTTACGCATGTGTGACCAGTGTAGATCCAGATCAACCGGCTCATCCGTGCTGTCTGATCAGGATCTGCACAGGTTGCATAATGGTCAGAAATTACCTAATGAATAAAAGAGCGACCAGGTTAGATCCTGATAAGACGGCACGAATGTTCCGGCTGATCTGGCTGAAACTGTTCGCACACGCAATAATGGTGTTTCAATGGAGGAATGGGTTAAAACACGGCTTCGCTGTGCAAACAACTGAAACTGCAAGTGTTTAATTTTTTGTTGCAAATTCTTTTCTTGGATAACACGGCTTCGCCGTGCCCTCTTTTAAATTGTTGCAGTTGCCAAGTGGTTCCTGTTGCAAGTAATTGTTGAAATTAATCTGCAATCAGGGCTGGACAAATTTTGCTTTTTTGTAACTAGTCCAGAACTAGCTTGGTAAACATTTCTGATCAGCTAGTCCCACTTGCGCAAATAAGCGAATTCTGATTGGTCAGTATTTATACAGTAAAGAAAGAAACAGGAAATTCAATAGGAAGCGTTTCATGGGGGCTTGATATTTTTAAAACAGATCTCAAAACATGTTATTTTGTAATAAACTTATTTCTGTTGTAAAACACGATATGCACGTGGTGCTAAAAGAGAATGGCGCATATCAAATTAAAGTTTGAACTAGTCTGCACTAAAAAATTGAGCTAGCCTACGGACAAGCAATCAGATATTTTGAGATTGTGTGAAACAATTTTCAGCTTGTTCAGCGAACCGTTTAGATCATGATCAGATGGCACAGATGTGCAGGCAGATCTGGATATTAAATATTCGCGCACACAATAATTGTGTATGTACGGAGGAAAGGGTTAAAAGTTAATGAAACACGGCTTCGCTGTGCAAAGAATTCAAACTTAAACTTCAAGTGTTCAGTTTTTTATTGCAAATTCTTTCCTTGGAAAACACGGCTTCGCCGTGCCTGCTTTAAAATTTTTACATTTGCCAAGTGGTTCCTGTTGCAGGTAATTGTTGAAATTTATCTGTAATTTCTGTCTCAACATGCTCTCCTTGGAAAACACGGCTTCGCCGTGCCCGCTTTAAAATTGTTACAGTTGCCAAGTGGTTCGTGTTGCAAGTTATTGTTGAAATTTATCTGCAATTGCTGTCTCAACTTGCAATAAAAACTGTTACAATATCTTTTCTTTGTTATGCCTTTGCACGACTACAAATAACAAATGCTTCACTTTTTTCCGCCGTTACTGGAGGTCTATCTACTATTCTGCAGCTGGGTGTATTTATTTTTAAACTGAAGTATCGATTGAAACGATTTCTAAAATTAAAAAAAAAATCATTCGTCTCTTTTGACATTTCAAACAAACAAACACACCCATGCGAAAGTTTCTTACAGTGTTCGTTCCAATTAGCTGTTTATTCGCAGCAAAAAATCCATTTTTGATTGGAAATGCCATCTTTAGACAACATTTACTCAAGACAGCCATGCCATAAATAATTCCAGTGTGACACCGTTAACGTCACGTTGGGATAGAAATAAGACCAATACAAAATAATTACCGTAAGACAGCAACTACGCGAAAGGTCTGCTGTCAATATCCGCTACGGGTAGGGTTCTCAATTTGGTACCGGATCATCTTTAACTTGATAGATGAGGCCACTTCGAGTCTACGTTCATTGTCCATCTAAGGAAGGAGACCATTTTCTTACTGAATCGAGAAACAAAATGGCGGCTTTTCAGTTTTATAATCCGGAAGCAAGCATAAAAGACTATAGCACCCGGATGAAAGTCATATTGTCCAATCAGAAAGCCGTATTTTGCAAACCGGAAGACAAGGTCTCAAAGTTTCAAGGTACTACGTTTTGCTCATGCGCAATACCGTAATCGGAATCGATACGATTTCGACGCGCGAAGCGCGTCGAAATCGTAAGGTCGATTCCGTATAACTTGAAATCGTTTACATCTACTTTCATGATTACAGCTAAGCGATTGTGTATTAAATTTTACAAAATGAAATATCATTCGTCAAAATAATTTTTGCGCATAAACAGAGATCTTATTCGCTGTTCATAACAGTTACAACCTGCGTTGATAAAAACTTCGTTGTTTTCTTAGGACACGTGGACTTTTAATGTCAATTAAATAAAAAAAATTGACGCAACTGATTAATCGTAATATTTCAATTCCAAAGCCTACAATTCATCAAAAAGGCGGAAAAACTACACTGGCTCCATCGATGTAGTTGATTATGTGTATTTTATATCGTTTTAAGACTCTTTTTTCAATATGTCATACAACATTGATTGCTTCACACATCTCTTCACACATCTCTACATTCAAGGCTATCGTCTTCGTCAAAATTAACCATTTATTAATTAACCATTTAATCCATAGTATATGATTGTTATCCAAGGTGAAAAGACTAATATAAATCAGCAGGCATATCTGTGCGTCTGGTCAGGATCTACTTTTGCGCTTTTGAACTTTATTATTTTATATCCGACCAAGTCAAACAGTGTAGATCTAGATCAGATGGTACGGATGTGCCATCTGATCCGGATCGACACTGGTTGTACACGCAATAAACTCCGTGTATATGGAGGAAATGGTCAACGATTTCCTCATCATGTACAACTCTGGAATTGATGCAGGGCGGATCCAGAGGTCTCTTTGCCGGGGGGGGGGCACACATTTTGCCGTCTCCTTTCACGAAAAATTGAGGTATGAAAGAAAGAGTGTAGCGCGTTTGGCGTTACCGCACTTCTTTACTCAACTCCGCCATTTTTAGTTGTTTAATTTGACTTAAAACAGTAAAATATCTTAACGCTATCTACGGTAAAATACTTGGCCCAAACCCCGCCCCCAGAGGTCTCCAAAAGGTTTAAAATTGTTCAAATTATGTCACATCTACAACAAATTTCCCGCAGTCTTTTATATGTTACAATTAAAAATTAAACAACCAAAAATGCGCAAGTCTGGTTCCCATCGTACTGCTAACAGTGCCGATAACGTAGTACTAGGGGCAGGTTCTCCAGACTAAAGTTGCACTCAAACCAAATAAAACATAAGACGGGTCTCTGATTTTATCACACGTACCAGTCCGCTGGATTTCATCATTTGAACCCGTCCAATGGTGGATGGGAAATGGACGAGTTTAGTTTAAAATAGGATGCCATTTCTTAAAATGGACCTGTCCATTTCCTGCTCAAGCATTGCCTCAGGCTACCAGCGTGTCACCTGCTTGTGTCTTGCATAAAATTTAAATATCGGGATATGGTGTAATGGTCGTGGGCAGATTAAGCGGCCTGCGTTTTATAAGATGCTTATTATATTGTAACATTTTCAAAATTTGTTGCTAATAAAAAACAATTCGAGGTTTTAAGCGTAAAAATTATTTCAGAGCAAATGAATAAGAGTTTGAGCGTTATCAGACCTTATGAGACTTCAAGATTTGCCGAATTAATGCTTATAATGAAACATACCACAAAACGTGTGCCCCTAAAATCGGTGTTCGTGCCGGGGTGGGGGACGTGCCCCCACATGCTGGATCCGCCCCTGTGATGATGACTTTGGAAAATACCATAAAAGCTTGCATATATTGATTCGAGAAGTTATCTATACTATGTAAAATACCTTATGTCGCGTGATAAAAGTGTGCGCTTCAGCTAGTTGTTGTACTACTAGCAGTTTCGCATAAGCTTCTGCTTTTAGTTAGTTTTATTTTAAATTATATTTCCAGATGCGTTTTAAATATGTGAACCGGACTACGATATAGATGTTCTTAACTTTTCTTTCAGATATTGAGGTCTCGCAAATCTTATCAAATAATTATGCTACATGTAAGAACTCGAAATAAAGAAACATAAGTTATAAATCGGGTAGTCCTACCACGGACGTTGTAAAGATTTTTTTTATGTTTAGGATGAAAATCTATACTAACGTCCTACGAAACTACCTTCGCAAAGCTCAAAATTGTCGACCAGCTCCCAGACTGGACGAGATTGCAATGCCGTTTAGAAGAGAAATGATTGAAAAAAACATTTAAAAAACTGCAATGTATATTTATTTATTGAAATCAACTGAAAATAAACCTGGATAAAATAAAACGAAACGACAATAAAGCATGGTTTCACAAATTTGTTGTCAGTTATTTTTAAATCTCGGTGCTTGTCTCGTTGCTAGGTGCGCCGTAAAAATTAAAGGTCGTGATAATCGCCATCGTGTAAAGACTTGGCCGTGCAATTTACAATTGTTGTTGTTGGTACTCCATACTTCAGAAGACGAAATGGAACGTAGTTGATGCAGTCATTTTGAAAAGTATTCGAAGGGCTATAAAAGACAATCTTTGAATAGTTTGTCTAAATCTTTTCCCGAATCAGGCGTATTTAGCTCCATTCTGGCTGATCAGGAGTTCAGGGCCCCACATAATTCAAAAGCTTTTCTGTGTTACGACTGTGTTTCACTGTTAAAAACCAATTTGTCATTCTTGACACTTCTTGAAAAATTTAAGGAGAGAAAAAATGCTTCAAAAACTGGTTCTCCACCCAAGAAGATGGCCAAGATCGTTGAGCCCGCCTCTCCCATTGCCATTTCATCCAATGTTTGTAATAAAGTTGGTTGTCAAATGGAAACCAGTTTATCATATCAGACAAATAAATGTGCCATTTTCAACAAGCTATGTTATAGAAAGTGCAAAATAAAATTTAGAAAAGTATACTGTACACAACAGATAATTATTTAATATCAAAGGTGTTAAAAAAACTGGGCAATGTCAACAAATAATGGCGCCCAAATGTAGATCTTAGTTGTCCGTTTTACGGCAAGTTCTCAAGTTGTTTATTTACATATTTCTAAGCACGTTTAAATACTTTTAGGATTTGATAACCATTTACTTAATAAACCAGCAAAGCCTCCAGGAAGACAACGAATTTGAGCTATTTAGCTCTTTAGGCTGCAAATTCTATGTTTTCAACCCAGTATCTTGTTTGGTTGTAGAAGCCACATTTGTTTTATTAAATCAGGCTCTAGTCATGTCCAGAACAACATCCTGGCCAGGAGTCCAAAACTCCCATCGGAAGCTATTGCAATTTATTGATTTCAGATACTCACAAACATGAAATACATACACAAAACCTTTAATTTTCAGAAGGAATTAAGTTGATATACTAGAAGTTGCATTTACATTTCCTACTATCAATACTATTTTAGTAATAGAAAAACGCTGTTCATGTTAAATTTGTTATGAAGAAGAATAGTATGATGTTTATAGTGTACATTATTATGTTTCTTCCAGTTTATAAAATATAATTGACTTGGTTTGCAAATCACAATGAAAAAAAGCCAGCCTTTGAAAGGAATTCATTTTTCTGGGCTATCCAATGTCATTCCTTCTGTGAGAGAAAAATCAACACCCGCAACAAAGCCATTTTAATTTTCCTTAAAATCGAAACTGGAATGGCATAGATGCAGACATTCACATTGAGTCATGCAATATCATCTGTCTGCAAACACATAAAAACAGACTAAACATCATTTTCCATCATATGGCATTTACATTATGTTTAATACCAAGTCAACAACTTGAAAATTGAAACCAGGAAACCAATCGCAAATCAGTTTACAAATCAGTAGAGTGGTAAAAAAACAAACAAAATATCATCTTGATTTTAATTTTTTTTTCAACAATTCAGCCCGTCCAAATCCGAAATTAAGGTAATTTCTGGAAAAATGACACCCCTGTGTATTTTCCATATCAGGAAAGTTATATTATTTAGTAAACAGGATAGCAATATATTTTTATAATTAAGGATAAAAATAATTTTAACATATCAGGACAGCAATATATTTTACATATCAGGATAGCAGTATATTTTACACATCAAAATAGCAATATATTTTACGCATCAGGATAGCAATATATTTTACATATCTGGATAGCAATATATTTTTATTCTTTAACAGTCGGAAAATTCGTGACATCTGATCTGAATCTACACTGTTGACTTTAAGATTTATTATGTTATTCTCACTTAAGAGCGAACAGTGCAGTACTGATTAGATGGTACAGATGTGCCAGCTGATCTCGCTCAACACTGTTGGCACATGTAAAAAGAAATATATATGGAGAAAAGGGTTAAAAACAGTGCAGTACATTTATCTTTATCTCACTGAAGATTCAGTTCATACCACCAAATTTCAGAAATCCTATGCACCTTCAACAAATATTGACCCAAGAACTGTATAATATTCATCTTTCAACTTTTAAATCAAGAAATTGAAAGAGGTATTAAACCTTGCACACCTTTCACCTTTCCCTCCATATTTACTCATTTGACACATGTGTGACCAGTGTAGATCCAGATTAGCCAAGTTTCATGTTGAAGTTGCATTTGAAAGGGGCATAACTCAAAAATAGTCAAACTGAATTGTGGTCAACAGATGTAATGTTTGTAACTGTAGAGGTGTAAATAACAATTGCGTGAAATTTCAAAGTACAGATCAGATCGATTAAAAAACAATAATGTAATTAATTTTGAACATGCAAATACAGGGAATATATTTTAGTACAAATAGCCAACCTGAGTAAGTATGCAAGTGAATTTTTAAAATTTGAAAAACATGAAATATGTTTATCAGGAATATCCATACAAAACATAATGCAAGGATACTGCAAAAAGATTGCTGTCTTTGTGAAAATTTTGAAGCACTGTAATTACTGCCACCAATGCTATTCAGTTATGATTACAATACAAAAATATTCACATACATGTATTACATTATAGCAATGTCACAAGCAAGCTTTCACGTAAGCAAGAAGTGCAAACACATGGCTAAGATTTAGCTATAGTATGGAGGGGATTCAGCCACTCGTTCCAAGAGTAATCTAGGGCCCAAGATCAAAACACTAACATTTGAGACCAGTTTTAAATCTCAAGCATCTGTATTATGCTGCAAAATATTCTATTTTTGCATTTCAAATATTGGACATAAAACTCTTCAAAAAATGTTTATCATATTTAAAATTGGAATTTATTTTACAGCCTAATTGATTATAATTGATACACTTTAGGGCTTGGTCAGCAAGAGACTTCTTTGACACTTTCTTTATAAATGTCACTGCAACTTTATGCAAATCAGACAAGCTCTGGACTCCTTAATTGTATATCCTACAATAATCTTCATGGCATGACAGCTAGAAATCTAGAAAGACTTTATTGCATTATCTTTACTTAGTGTAGATGTCAAAACTTTTGGCAACTAATTATTAGGTCTGTGTGAACTCACAATCTGTTTCCAAAGTAATTTATATTGTACTTTGTCACTTGTATGTCATTTTATGCAAATTTATATCACAAGGGCTTTAAGCTCCACCTTCTCAATTTGATTAAAATAAAAGGGACATATTGATAACATGAAAAAAAAAGAATTAAGAAAAATCTATGTGATTATTATACATATTTGTGAATCAGAAATCTACGTGATATTTAGAAAATCAGAGACATTATAACTTTTGTGGATAAAAACTGAGTGACACTATTAAATTCTGGACTAAGTGAATTTATTAAATTAACTTTGTGATACCAATATTCAAACTTGGTGATTTATTCAATTTACTAAGAACTAAATATTATTCTTATTTATAACTTTGTGAACGATTATAGCACTCTGTGTATGAATTATTATTGTTAAAGCTGGACTATTAAATATATTGAAAAAGACTTTGTGTCATTATAAGAACTCGGTGTTCTCAAATACCACACCTCCTGGCACAACAACAACAAACAAACCATAACGACGAACTTTACATCCTTAAATCTGATTGCATTGAGCCAAATTTTTTTTATGCTCTTGGGCATAGAGCTATCAAGGAAGGTGATTAATACCACCACAATGTTCACTGCTTTGTCAGAAATTCCATAAAAGTTCCATCTTAATTATCTTCACAAGAAAAATATGTCATACACATGTATACTTCATGCAGAAAATACATTTTGAAGTAACAGGCGGTAAATTGACAGAAGAAGTAATTTGTAGCTTTTTAGCACAATTCTGCTCATGTCCAAAATTATGGACTTAACCCTTTCCTTTATATACACATTTTATTGCATGTGCAAACAGTGTATATGCAGTTCAGTCGACACATCTGTGCCATCTGATCAGGATCTGCACTGTTTGCTTTTTGGTCAGAAAAAAAACTAATAAATCATGTTAAGAAATGGCCTTATAAATAAAAAACGAACAGTGCATATCCTGATCAGATGGCACAGATAAGCCGGCTGATCTGGATATACACTGTTCCCTCTGGCATAATGACACATTTATGGGAGAAAGGGTTAATATGAAATAGATATGTATACAGTTTCAAGTAAGTATCTTCCAAACAAAGAATTTTTTGTTAAACAAGATTTTGTGAAATCCTATTTTCCTCTAAAAATACTTGACTTGTCATGAAAAATATGTCACACACTTATACTCTTCATGCTGAACAGTTGTGTATAATTTTAAACTGAAAAAAATACAAACAAGCTTAAAGACTGATTTGGTAAAACTCATCAAAACAAAAGGAGGATTAACAGGTTTCTGACTGGCAGTTGAAGGACAATCCAAAGTAGAAATACACAATGCCAAATTAACACATATAATATGAACTAAATTCATTAACACTAAAACACACTATTAAGTTAATTATAATAAAATTCCATATTCAGTTTCTCCAAAATCCAGCCGCTAGACTTTTTTACATTTGATTAAACATGATTTTCTGTGCAAGTTTAATGTTTAGTCCCTATTTCTGGGGACCAGTGTCAGAGAAACCCACACTGCAAGTTCTTGAAGATTTCTCTTGGAAACAGGTGCTTGAATACATGCAGTTGTCTTGCCCTGTGCTTTACCATGCTGTAGTTGGTTCTCTGTATCAGAGGTACTGAAATTATTTTAAATTGTTCATTCATCATGCATAAATTTGTAATACAAAGGCATTAATAAAATAAAAAAAATTAGAAAATCTTTATTTATCAACACTTAAGTAACTTATATGACATCAGTAACAGGTTGTATGATAATCCTGGCCACTGGTTATATTACATTAATAATCATCATTATCATAATTTATAATAATAACTTTAAATATTACATACAGCTTATAAATAACATTAAATATAATAAACAGTTACAAAGATAACATCTTTCATATCTGCACAGATATTCTCCAAGTGAAGAAAGTAAGAAACAAACTGCAGTTGGCTTCATATTGTCAGCTATGCGTATTATGGTTGAAGTGATCACGTGAAAATCCCCAAAACCACTGCGGCTTTACGCGGGAAATACAAAAATAGCTAACCTAAACCTATGCGCATCGCATAGGATAGGAAACACCATTTATATATCTTTTTAAAAAAATATTGGTTTTAAATATTTCGGGTGTAAATCAATATTTCAGCTTCAAATAATGATATTCAACTGATTAATAACCCTTTTCGCAAATCTGTTCCATTCATCAATCCTGCACATCTCCCTTTAACCACCATGTACACTGTGCAATTAGTGTTTTACCTTAGACTGAAGAACTGATCTCCAAGAGCTGCTCAATAGAAATTCCTTACTGGCAAACACATGACTATATTCACCGTGTTTTAAACCTGTCAAAGTATATCAATTTTGCATCAAACACATTTTCATTATTACACATGACAATAACTTGTTAATAAAAGAAACTAATGAATTTAATAAAAAAAATATGAATATTTACAAAATTCATAAATTTACAAATTACAAGTCCATATGATTGCATTTGTGTCCATGAAGTAATCAGTAACTTATGTAAACAAGAACATTCTTAACAATTTAAGTAAATACAAATCAAACTAAATGTTTTTTTGTGAAAAACGCATGTCTCCCCCCTGCCCCCCCCCCCCCGCGCCCAGACCCCTGTGACCTTAACCTTTGACCTACTGATCCCATAATCAATAGGGTTCTTCTACTCTATAATGGCTATCAACCTATGAAGTTTGAAGTCCCTGGGTCAAAGGGTACTCAAGTTATGGAGCAGAAACGGTTTTCACTCTTCGGGCCACTGTGACCTTGACCTTTGACCTACTGACCCAAAATCAACAGGGTTCTTCTACTTAATAAGGGCTATCATCCTATGAAGTTTGAAGGCTCTGGGTCAAAGGGTACTTGAGTTATTGAGCGGAAACGGTTTTCACTCTTCAGGTCACTGTGACCTTGACCTTTGACCTACTGACCCCAAAATCAATAGGGTTCTTTTACTCAATAAGGGCTATCACCCTATGAAGTTTGGAGGCTCTGGGTCAAAGGGTACTCGAGTTATTGAGCGGAAAAGGTTTTCACTCTTCGGGTCACTGTGACCTTGACCTTTGACCTACTGACCCCAAGATCAATAGGGTTCTTCTACTTAATAAGGGCTATCACCCTATGAAGTTTGGAGGCTCTGGGTCAAAGGGTACTCGAGTTATTGAGCGGAAACGGTTTTCACTCTTCGGGTCACTGTGACCTTGACCTTTGACATACTTTCCCCAAAATCAATAGGGTTCTTCTACTCAATAAGGGCTATCACCCTATGAAGTGTGAAGGCTCTAGGTCAAAGGGTACTCGAGTTATTGAGCGGAAACGGAAGTGTGACAGACGGACAGACGGACAGGGCAAAAACAATATGTCTCCCCCAGAGGGGGGGAGACATAATTGGTGTAATTTGACAGAAAATACTGATTACTACCTTGTCCCAACACCCCATTATTACAGTGATAAAACAAAGGATCGTAAAATTACACTATGATGAAAAAAAAACCCACACATTTAAATACACTCTTAGCAAAGAAATCTGTATGCAGCAATTCTTGACAACAGAAATGAGCTAACATTAATACTGTATGTAATTACCCTGCTCAGTCTCAATCTTATGTGTCTGATGAAAATAAACTGGCTGCTCTTATCCCATGGGCCTGAAGTTTGGTTGTCATGTCAAACATGAGACTTTAAAGTGGAGATAGGACCACACACATTTGTTTCCTGCCAAGCATCTGTAAATAAATTATGAATCATAGATAAATATTACAATTAAATAATACCATTAAATTTCCACTATAAATGGATCCACACAAGGAAAAAAATTTGGGATTTCGATTGGTACATGTATTGTGATGATAAAATGAATGGTCAAATATTGTGAAATAAAGAGATTATTTTACCATTTATTTTGTCAGTTTCTTTTTACGAATAATTATGTATTATCCACATATACTGTGTATAGACATGGACTATGTAAAATGGATAATAATGACCTCATTTAATGGCAATACACTTGGATTTCAATAGATTTTACAACTCAATACAATACAAATTTTATTTACTGTCAGTATAAGTAAAAATATAATAACATAAGCTTAAAAGCTTTTGACCGACATTTTGGGGTCATTGGACAAGTGTTGTGAATTTTCCCCCGAGTCATAACTTTATTTTGCTACTTTTGATATTGCTTTAACGTTATTATGATTTATTTCTAGGAGTCAAACAAGTATTTACTTCATATTTAAAATGCAACAGACATGATATTGATTTTATGGAACAATAATAGAGCATTGCCTGTGAGAAAATTCATAGGTATCCTAGGCGTCTGTAAAACAAATTTCAATTATATATAGTGAGTTTAAATGGGGGCTACTGCCCCCGACCCACCACCCCGTCCTGCTTTTCTCGCTCAAACGCCACTGGGCTTTTGTGCATTGAATATCTGGGGTCCCCTTATTAGGTTTTACTTTTTTCCTGCGAAATTTGACCACTTTTCCTAAATCTCCTGCATCAAATTGTCCCCAAGCCCAGAATCAGGTGGGTCAAAAGTGGAACAATTTCAATTTGCTTGCATCAAAATGCAAGAATCTGTATCTATTGAAATCGCAGAACACATATACTTTTGATTTCTGATCGAGTCGGCCATTTCAAATTTGAAAATTTGGAATTACTGTATCGTGGTTTGCCCAGTTTCGGTTACCATAAGATTTCATTGAATGAAAATAAGAAACAAGTCTACACTAGTCAAAAGTTCTAAGTGCACACTTGATAAATGTTATTTTTTTAAATTATTTGATTGAATCTTTTAAAATAGTGTAAACTACCATGAAGAAGAATCAATATTCTATTAAAGCACACCAAACATTTTAAGTCTGCTTAACCAGATTAAAAAATAATAATATTTTAGCTCACCTGTTCTCAGAAAGCAATTCTCAAGTTAATTATCATTGCATCGGCTATCATATGTGATCGTTTTCTCATCTCTGTATAATTTAAATTTCATGCAAATTTAAAGGAAATACTGTAGTTTGCCATTCCATTGCACTGAAATAGCTTTCTGTAGCTTTGTAATCGTCTGCTGGGCATGATGAGCCAACACACTCAACTCTATTTTATTCATAACGTTTTTATATGATTTCAAGGAGAAAATTCCATCTTTAACACAATGTTCTGTGCCAAAAGTTTTTGAATTGTCTAACAGTTTGGGATGATACAATTCTCTATGACAGATGTGTAACAACCTTTCCAAACGAAAAAATGTATTCATTTCGATAAAATTGACCAGTTTTCGGACATGCGTTTTGACCAAATAAGCGTCATTTTCGAATAATTCGATTTTGAAGTTTATTGAATTTCTATAAATTTTAGTTTTAAATTTTTATTTATTGGACAATTATCCAACAAATGTTACACTAATATTTTCGACTTTACGTTGTTTTACGTAAATATTTAATGACGTAATTGAGTAACATCAGCGTTCAACGTAAGCAACGTAATCAATCTAGAAAATAATATCGTTTGATTTTCTTCTTAAATTAATAAAATATGCAAAAATAAGGTATTTCTTTTGCATTTACGAAAACCGTCAAGATTTTTTTACAACAAATTTGAAGTTGTGCCTGTGAAAAGAATTTTGACGGCAATGTCGTTGTCGGCTTACGTCAACCGTTCCATGGTTACAATTTGTTGGTGTGTTTTTCGTGTTTGTCTGGAGTCGGTGAACATGTGAAAAACAAAAACGATTGTAAAAAATTTAATTTCGCTTTCCCCACGGGGATAATGCATAAATAGCGTATGCCGACGTGGATGACGTAAAACGTAAAACATATGCAAGGTTTTCAAAAAATTGTTATTGGTAATTCATTATTAACATAAAGTCAAACTTTCATTCAATTTCAAAAAGTTACTTTAGGATATTCAAACTTGAAAAGTGTGCACTTAGAACTTTTGACCAGTGTATACTGCTAGCTACCTCTTCTTTCACCAGTGTCGGAACGATAACACAGTCCGATTTTCCATATCCAGTTGGCAGAACAGAGATAACCGATTTACCCTTTAAAATACATGTGATAACATCAATCTGTTCTGGTTTAAGATTGTAACTATTGCCAAACCTTTCGCGCACATGTTCAATAATGCCGATGTCAGCCATTTTGAAATACCTACATTAAACGCTGCGCAATGGAAATTCACGTGCGCAATTGAAATGTACATCGAGCATTATTTTGCTTTTTTATTGTTTTAGTTTTTAATTGCTCAGTAAAATTTATTTAGTTAAGAAATGAAACCGTAATCGAACATGAAACGATATACATTTAGTAGATTGGCGGTTTTAGAATATCGCCAAATGGAAGGTTACATGTACGCAATGGAAATGTAAAACTTATTTCTTCACTTTTTGGAATGCATGAAGGATTAATCACACGTTCTAGTAATAATATAATTAAAGGAGTACCTTTATAAAATGAATAAATTTTCATCAAAATCACATTCAATTTTGAGGCTTATTTGAAGACCACGGTTGTGTAAATGTTTCGTGCGCAATTGAAATTTTCATGTAAGCAATGGAAAATGAAAATCACGATCTTCAACTAACTTTGTGTTCGTAAATGCAAATGAACACATGCACAAGCTTAAGGGCGTTACTCTTAAAAATAATCAAAGAAATTATTCGTACAATTATTACTCATAACTGGAAAAAAATATGTTTCAAGACTACGCAATGAAAATGCACATGTACGCTATGGAAAACGGAAATCACGATAGACGAGTGCAAACAAACATTAAAACTATAATAAAGAATACATAAATTTTTTAAACAACTTTCTTATTTCATATGTCGGGGCCTATTTAAGGACCAGGTCCGATCATTGTGATAATGATCGCCCATCCGACTGTGTAGATATTTCGTGCGCAATGGAAATTTTCATGTACGCAATGGTAAACGAGAATCACGATCTTTAACTAACTTTGTGTTTGTAAATGCAAATCAACACATGCATAAACTTAAGGGCGTTACTCTTATAAATAATCAAAGAAATTATTCGTACAATTATTACTTATAACTGGAAAACACCTCAATGAATAAAAATATGTTTCAAGACTACGCAATGGAAATGCACATGTAAGAATGGAAAAGAAATCACGATTGACGAGTGCAAACAAACAAACCTATAATAAAGAATACATGAATTTGTAAAACAACTGTCTTATTTCATATGTCGGGGCCTATTTAAGGACCAAATTCAACCCCAGCGAAATTAAACCATTTAACAGGGTTTCTTTAAAGGAAAACACAGTGCGAGAATTCATTCCCCCGCGAATATGTTATTCGGGTTTTGCGCGAAAATTCGTCTCCGCGAAATCAAATGATGCTACAGTATATAGTCGGGGCCTATTAAAGGTCCTGGTCCGACCATAATGGTCGTCCATCCGACTGTGTCTATAATTGTCGTTTTGCCTTTTTCATTCGCGTAGTTGAACGTTCTGCTCTTTTTCTTTTAATCTGTTTTTTTTCGGCCGTTGGAGTTTTCATTAAAGTTCTGGCGCCATTACTTGAAATTACAATTCCACTGTTTTGTCGTCCTTTATCCTCGCGAAACTTTTTTCTTTAGATTCTCGTTGTTGTTCAGTTAAATTTGACCACGCGTCTATGTCTATCAGATGATGAGCATAATCCTGCGCCAGTTTATAGTTGCCTTTATTTCTTATTGCGCGACATCGTTCGATTTTTTTCTCCGTTGATCACTTCGTATAATAGTTCAAAAAATTTAGGTATGTCCGTCGACTTCCACTTCGTCAAAGTTTTAAGAATCTGGTTAGCGCTTTCGCTATTGTTTTTCGTCCAATTTGATGTTATGCGATTATTTCGCGACGGCTCAATGACATGGCTGACTAGAAGGGTATTAGTTAATTTTCAAAGTATGGTTGGAAGTTTTTGTCTGTGATATTATTGTCTTTGCTAGCTATGAATTGTTTCAGGCGTTCAACTCGGGTGTCGAACAATATATTCAACCAATGCCAACAGTGTCCGGTAAGTATGCGAAACGGTCTGGAATATTTCCGAACCATGTCACTCGTCTTTTAAATTGTTGTGCACCTTTGTTGTGAGGCTTTCAAAGTCTGATACATCCGGTGTATTACCAGAATATTTGAATCGAGCGGATGTGGTTCTAGAGGTATATAATTCCTTTTTCCTACTGACAACTTCTCTGTGCAATATTCATTGTTTCGCTTTATTATACAAGCTACAAAAATCAAAGAGAGATAGACCGAGGTATGTTTCATTGTCAAACATTCTATTGGAAGTTTATTTGTATATAACTTGTAATTGGGGAACTAATTTGCACAACACGAATTATGTTGATATTATAATTATTCTGACGTTTCTATATACACTGGTCAAAAGTTCTAAGTGCACACTTTTCAAGTTTGAATATCCTAAAGTAACTTTTTGAAATTGAATGAAAGTTTGACTTTATGTTAATAATGAATTACCAATAACAATTTTTTGAAAACCTTGCATATGTTTTACGTTTTACGTCATCCACGTCGGCATACGCTATTTATGCATTATCCCCGTGGGGAAAGCGAAATTAAATTTTTTACAATCGTTTTTGTTTTTCACATGTTCACCGACTCCAGACAAACACGAAAAACACACCAACAAATTGTAACCATGGAACGGTTGACGTAAGCCGACAACGACATTGCCGTCAAAATTCTTTTCACAGGCACAACTTCAAATTTGTTGTAAAAAAATCTTGACGGTTTTCGTAAATGCAAAAGAAATACCTTATTTTTGCATATTTTATTAATTTAAGAAGAAAATCAAACGATATTATTTTCTAGATTGATTACGTTGCTTACGTTGAACGCTGATGTTACTCAATTACGTCATTAAATATTTACGTAAAACAACGTAAAGTCGAAAATATTAGTGTAACATTTGTTGGATAATTGTCCAATAAATAAAAATTTAAAACTAAAATTTATAGAAATTCAATAAACTTCAAAATCGAATTATTCGAAAATGACGCTTATTTGGTCAAAACGCATGTCCGAAAACTAGTCAATTTTATCGAAATGAATACATTTTTTCGTTTGGAAAGGTTGTTACACATCTATCATAGAGAATTGTATCATCCCAAACTGTTAGACAATTCAAAAACTTTTGGCACAGAACATTGTGTTAAAGATGGAATTTTCTCCTTGAAATCATATAAAAACGTTATGAATAAAATAGAGTTGAGTGTGTTGGCTCATCATGCCCAGCAGACGATTACAAAGCTACAGAAAGCTATTTCAGTGCAATGGAATGGCAAACTACAGTATTTCCTTTAAATTTGCATGAAATTTAAATTATACAGAGATGAGAAAACGATCACATATGATAGCCGATGCAATGATAATTAACTTGAGAATTGCTTTCTGAGAACAGGTGAATTAAAATATTATTATTTTTTAATCTGGTTAAGCAGACTTAAAATGTTTGGTGTGCTTTAATAGAATATTGATTCTTCTTCATGGTAGTTTACACTATTTTAAAAGATTCAATCAAATAATTTAAAAAAATAACATTTATCAAGTGTGCACTTAGAACTTTTGACTAGTGTAAATTTATGTAAATTTATATATAATACAAAACTACACAGCTGTGGTAACATCATATTTCGCGAGGGACGAAGTTTCGCGCACGGTTACACTACATAAAATTGCACTATTGCACATGTTGAGCTAGAAATATAAGTGGCGCAAAAATGCGTGATTATATCTTTAGCGCGAAAATCTGTCCCGCGAAACATAAAGATGTCACTGATGAAAACTGTGAGATAAATGAGTTCATGAGCTATTACTTGTGTATATTAATTGTTACTTTTGTGATTTGTAATAAACCAAAGACGCTTAGTTATAATCTACCAAATTATACATTATCACTAACGGTTCCTTTTTATAATTAATTTTCTGGTAGCAAATTCTTTTATCTTTTATCTTTCCTAATCTGCCAGTAATCTCGGACCCCTGGTGGGAACTGAGACGCCTAGGTGTGAAATGCAATGGTGTATTGGCATTAACGTGTCATATGTGTGCTACTGGTATTGCACTGGATAAACATTTGGCAAGAAGTTCGCGAGTATGCCCTAAAAACACAGTATTCATTTCCATTGCGTGCTCTGGAATTTACATTGCGCAAGATTTATCATATGTTTTTCAATATCATTTTCTAATCTAAAACTTGGACACTTGACAAATTGTTTTTGATTGATAAAATATTCAATAATTGTTATTAAATCTTATAAAGGGCAACTTAATATCAATTAAAACATACTCTTGAATTTCCATTGCGCACGAGTTTTGAGGATTATTTCATATATATTGGAAACCTGAACACTAAGACATTGTTTAAAAAAAACTATTTCATGTTTATGAACGATGAAATATTATTAAAACATCATTTATGAGTTAATTTTAATTAAAATATTCGAGAATAGCAATAAAATCACGATCTTCATTTCCATGGCGTCCACAGGAATTTCCATTGCGCAAGAACAATAAAGGTATATCATTAATATTTACCAATCTGAAACCTAGACACTTGGTTTAAATTAAAAATAACATGTTTTTGGTTGATATAATATTCAATCTTTGTTATAAATTCTGATTAAAAACAAATATTTGACAAAATAAATATCCTTTATTTCCATTGCGTACACGTGAATTTCCATTGCGTACACGTGAATTTCCATTGCGCACGAGTTTTGAGGATTATTTCATATATATTGGAAACCTGAACACTAAGACATTGTTTACAAAAATATTTCATGTTTATGACCGATGAAATATTATTAAAACATAATTTATAAGTTAATTTTAAATAATATATTCGAGAATAGCAATAAAATCACGATCTTCATTTCCATGGCGTCCACAGGAATTTCCTTTGCACAAGAATTATTAAGGTATTTCATGAATATTTACGAATCTGAAACCTGGACACTTGGTTTAAATTAAAAATAACATGTTTTTGGTTGATATAATATTCAATCTTTGTTATAAATTCTTATAAAAAACAAATATTTACACAAAATAAATATTTTTTATTTCCATTGCGTATTTTGTTTCCATTGCGGTCCATTTTTCCATTGCGTATTTTATACCTACCGCGTTTACACCGGTCTCGTAAAACACCGTAACTAATCACGTGATATTTTACACGAAATGGAAAGTAATGAATTTTATTTTCGAAGTGGGTTGAAACCAAAGCTATGAAAACAGGTTCCAGACGCCTGATACTCATAAATTAGGTATAAAAAGGTAGAAAAAGGATTGTTACAGTTTTATTTACCGAAAAATCTCGCAATAACGTGCAAATTCACAACTCATTTCTTGCCCACAGAATTTTGTGGGCAAATTTTCAGTTTTTTAAACGGCCTTTCGCGTGACTCAGACACAGGGTATTGGTCCCATAGGACCCCCTTGTTTGAGTCACGCAGCGGGACTATAAATCGGGTAAAACAAGAAAATAGCCCGCGCACTCTATAGTCCGAATTTCTCATTAAACTGTCGTGTTCAAATATTCGTTCACAGACAAAAATCTATATAAGTCATTCTTTAACATTTCGATCATTATTTAAAAAGATTAAAAACAATATCGATGTATAAACTGATACAGATTTGACATACTCTCCACAGATGTTAAAATCTACGATACTTCATGGTACCCTTTATTAAAACGGATGCGCATAATTAAGATTAAATAACATTACGTAACCAGTAATAAAAGTCCCTTCAGTTGAAAGAACATCAATCGTGCTTTGCATAAATCTTGCAAGATCTCACACGAATTTTGCAATCTGAAAGACCGATTATTTTTTTAATGCTAATTATTGGACATTAACCTATATTTACCAATGGCCCGGGCCTTATTGTTGTTAAAGGCCCAATAAACTTGTCAAAACGTTTTTTTTTTTCATTGTGAAAATTAATTAACCACTTTTCAAAAGAAAGTATAAATGACCAAATATTTATGTTCTCAAACAATCCCCAATCATTGAGACCCGGTCCGAATTAAAACGTCACAGTATTTTTGTAGCCCACAAAATTACTAACCAATGTTTACAATCACTCGGCGAAAAGTTATCGGTTTTTTTCCGTACGTGGGCCGTAAGAACGCAGAACGCGGTAACGTCATTCACATAAAAGTTGTAAACACAAAATCATGCAAACATGGAAAGAAAAAGACAAGGAAAAATAGAGATTCTTTAAGTTTTAACTTCATTACAAGGTAAACAAAGAAAGATGTAAATGTTATACGATTCATCCCGGTAACGGCTTTTAGTGGGGAATACGTCATCAATTTATGCACTTCTGCATAATTAGCGACCGTCGCCTGCAGAGAGTTGCCGAAAATCAGCTCGGAAAGATTCGCTGTTTGTTTTGTAAACAAGATAAACGATCCGCAAAACATGCTGCAAATCAATAAGATAATACCCTTTTCTTATTGTAAGGTTTATTTTTGTGTTATTATGCATACAGGAGAAATCTAAAATGTTAAGGTTAATAAAAATATGCTGTTTGACAAGTTTATTGGGCCTTTAAAATAGGAAAATTAGGAATAATAATAATGCATGTGTGCGAGTGGTACAAATATTAGTGTTGTGTTTAATGCATTTTCGTACCAACATTTATGCACCATAATATGTTTGACTTACGCAGAAGAAATTTATTATTTTTATGAATAATTTTCTCCCTAATTTTTGATGAGTGAATTTAAGAAAAAAGCATAATATGATTGACTTACGCAGAAGAAATTTTATTATTTTAATCAATTATTTCCTCGCTAATTTTTTATCCGTGAATTTAAAAAAAACGTTGTGGGAACATTAAATGAAATTAGAAAGTGGCATAGAAGCTGGAGACTACAAAATTTACGTTTTTTGTTTTTAAATATTCTTCAAGATTCAATTGCCGTAATAGGAATACACGAACACTTATAGTTATGTAAAGGTATAAACATGTTTAGTAAACAAATAAAATCAGTTGAAAGAAATCGGGTATAAGTTGTTAACCAGCAAACAATGACTAAAACAAATGATTTATATATATTTTATTTTATTAAGGATTGGCACAAAATTGTCATGGCTGGATTTAGATAATATTTAATATATAGCTTAACAATGAAAACTGATGTAACGTAGTGATTAATTCTTACAAAGATCTCTGGGTGAAATAACCCCAACACTTGTTAAGTCCCAAAATTACTTTATATGTCGATCAGCTTTTAACAGTTTATCTATTACTTCTAAAACATAAACAGTTCTTATAAGTAAATATATTCCTAATAAATTTCTTAGTGTCATAAGTTTCTCTTATTTAAAGTTTAGTAATTTAGCCACGAGACTAACAAACCATCTTCTTAACGCCTTACGTGGCCCATTCCGGCCGTCCGGCCGTTCTCTTCTCCAATTCCAGATAAAATATCTGTTTTTTTTATACCTTACGCTAGACTGTTCGTGCAGACCTATTACTTTTCAAGATGACAGTTTGACTTGAAGAATATATAAAACTACAGTAACAGTTATATAACGTCTTGCTTTATCATAACAGGATCGAGTCCAATGTAATTAAAAGATACAGGTGAAGACATGAAACGACCTGTGGCTAAAATACCTACAAGATTTTTGATGTTATCCAGAAAAGGATATTAGTCTAAACAAGACCCTTAATAAATATTTTAAAATGTAATTGTTTAACACCTAATATGTTTGTAAATTATTATCATAATTTTCCTATTACATTACACTGAGTAAAACTTCCATTAGAATTATTGAATATGAATTGACGTTATTTCTTGCTCCGTCCACGAGCGCAAGAGTTTTATGATATTAAACAATCGCATAGCATACTTATTAAGAAAGTTCAGGTTAACAAGGGAGTTTGCTAACGAGTTACCTCCCTTTATAAACGTTAATTATTGCCAATGTCGTGAGTTCGCCAACGAGTTGCCTCCCTTTGTTAAAATTTGTAATCACCGATGTTGGGAGTTCGCCAACGAGTTACCTCCCTTTAAAAAGTCATTGATCCCACATGTTCACAACATCATCTGTACCGTCGCCAGTTATAGATGTATATAGACAGTCTTTTTGCGATTTTCCATCACTGGTTTTTAGGAATCCAGATGAAAGCTTATTCCAGCCACGACGATGTGTAATACCCTGGAAATATAAACAAAACCAAGAAAAGGGGACAGGGTTGGGTGGGAAGTTATTAAACAAAGCGTCGCCTTATTATTACAATGTTCTAACTTACTTTTTTACAGTTTGGAGAAAATCGTCTTCAAAGTTTCAGATTTCTCTAAAACCTTCATATTCCACCGAATTTGCTCAGAAAAAC
This sequence comes from Corbicula japonica, assembly GCA_038501625.1. Classification (NCBI taxonomy): domain Eukaryota; kingdom Metazoa; phylum Mollusca; class Bivalvia; order Venerida; family Cyrenidae; genus Corbicula; species Corbicula japonica. Next base: position 10,876,319 of record JAZAYU010000006.1, on the reverse strand, counting down.
AGCAGCGTGTGTGTTTTGATGAAGTCTATAAATTACATGAGTTTGTGTTTAGTCTTTATCTTTAACTTTTTAAAAATTCTCTACTTTCGGTTTAACCTAACCAGTGTTCTTGAACTAACCAGTACTAACCATTATTTTCTCCGCAAGTAACTCGTCGCCTTATTATTACAATGTTCTAACTTACTTTTTTACAGTTACTTAGAACAGTGTAATCCTTACACGAGTGTGAATAAACCGCAAGATAGAACATTGTGTGATTGGGAATTTTAAAAACTAAAGTGAATCAACCAATTCTGAAACCATATTCAGATAGGTCTTTTTTCCACGATTACAACGGTATAAAAATCTCATTTTTCGAAAAATATCACTTAGAACATTGTAATAATAATGCGACGAAAGTTTTTTATTAAAGTAGCAATGCCTCTACCTTGTTCCGTTGATTCAGAATCAGAAAGACTGGAAACTGCGGAGACGAGAGTTTATATAGACAAAGTCACGTGACGTGTGACGTAACAGGAGTCATTTCTGCTGGTTAAAGTGTTTAATCTTTAAACGATTAAACATACTATTGTAATTGTGTTTCTTTAAGCGTCATATATTTAATTTGATTGCTAATAAGACCACACTATTTGTTTTATGCTTTGTTCGTCGGATTTCCCGCATTGTATTACTTTCTCCTCAATGTACATAGACGTTCCTGAATTTGATAAACTCGATTCAATAGCTATAAATGAACATGTACATGTATATGAACATCTTAAATGATGAGGTCTGATAAAAACTTTATGTAAAAGTAGTCGAATCTGGATCGTTTGATAGTAAGTTTTGATAACACAATTATGCGTGAATTTTATTGCATTCAACGCGACACCAACGGGAGCGAAAAAAGTGTTTAACCGCTTAAGATATGAAAAGAAATCATATTTAACATTACACAAGACCGAAGATTCTGGCTATGAATGGAGTAAAAATCACTTTTGTTTCTTTCTATTTCATAAATCAATGACAACCGTTACATCGCCAACATATCCTGTTCTGAAGCATTTACACCTGGCTAATTTACGATGAGTCAAAACAAAACATTATACACTCAGATGAACAGAAGCCCTTTTCCGAAATTCTGAACAAGTCGTAGCGCAGACAAACAAGCGTGCTTTCGATATATACAAAAAAATACAAATCCAAGGCGACCTTAAAATTAAATTTCATTTTCTTTTTTTAAACGCCGCAATCCATCTGTTTTACAACTTTCAAAAAGCATCGTTAGCTAATATATTCCTTGAGTGAAGGTTGAGTCTTTGCACTAAATAACCATTTACGCGTTTGCTTAAGCTGCGACGGACAAGTTGTAAAATTTCAATTTTACTGCATTGGATTTGCATTAAGGCAATGTTTGTAAGTGTCGAGATTTCAATGAACGTAATTTTTGGATTACGGAAAAAAAACTGTAAAACAAGGTTTTCTCAACGATACCCGTGTTTAATTAAAAAATGCAGGCGCAGTTTAAAAACACTACTGTACAAAGGTACAGCCAGTTTCGCAGCCAGTGTTTTTGGAGACTTATAAACTTAAAAGGCAATGTTTAATAATCCACGTTATTCGTAAAATCTATCTGTTAATTCAAAAAGAGGGGTTAAAACATGATATTCTACAGCGCTCTGCATGCCTGGTTATTACCCAACTAAACTTGATGATTACCCAACTAAAATTGATCGTTATTCTTACCTCTGTTTGCACGCGATGGTGGCAGGGGTTTAAGGGTTTATGAAGGTTTAGGGGAAACATTGTAAAAATCAACAACATCTGTTTCTTTTATTTCTGTCATCGTGTTCCTGCTGATTTGACTCCTGGTGCTCTGGTCGCAGTAAATTCATTATTACTCACCTTTTTGCTTTACAATGCTATACGCTTCATATGTTTTATATGTTTGTGTGCTTTTACAAACAACATTGTAAAGTTGATGGGTGATTTGGAGCTTTTTCACCAAGACAACTTGTACTTGTCTGTTCAAATGAGAAACTGTTGGGGCAAGTGCGAGGTTGGAGCATAGTACCTAGGTTAAACCCCCTTTGGCAAATTGTTTTTGGCACATATCGTTCCAAGGCGGTATCCCTGAATATTCTTTTTAAGTTAATTGTTTTAGGTGTCTTATTTGAAATCGATTTTTTTATAAATCCATGCTCTATTTGTTTCTCTACATTTTGGCTGCGTGGGGGCTGTGTTTTCTGAGTGTGGTAATTCCTAATTTGCATATTTCTTTATTTTTTCATTCTAAATAAGTCTGATTTTATAATTATATAATTAAACCCCTTTTTTGATAAACGTAAATATCGACCAGGGCATTTTTTCATATAGGACATAGAGAATCGCATATATTTACAGTTATGTTTCTATAATTGAAACTGAACGCAACCAGCTTTTTGCACACTTTATTGATTATTAAATATGAACAAACGGCGACATAAATAAACAAGATAAAGAAAATATAACGAACTGAGTTATTTACACAGGACTGATAATGATTTGTATCAATTTTAAGGGGTTAATCAGTATCATCAAAACTCACCTATAGAAAACTTAAGGTGTTCTATAACTGGCAACCGCTATCGTATTAATTAATGAATTGTTATCGTACATTAAAATAATAATAGGCAGGTAAGAATAAAAAAGCACTGGACATTGAAAGTCCATACTTAACCGGAAATATTAACAGCTAAATATTTGCACATATCTTGCTCTTTGATACGATGACGTTCTTTCTTGAGACTATTTTCTGATTAATTGCAACAAAACCACTTCTTCTTGCAAACTTATGGTAGTTTTTCGTATTTCTTTTCTAAACTTTCTATCACTTTTTTAAAAATACAAGTCACATACTATGATATATTTGCATTATTTTGAATAAGAAAAATCGTATATTACCATGCCACTTTAAAACTAAGTCTAGTTAAAAATAAGATAAACTGTGACCTATAGTGGATAGGAAATTCTGACCCAGGAAAACTGCTGTCAAAGACTTTGGCCGAATTTTTCCATCCTGGTCTCGCAAATGTGAAATAAACTTATTTCTGTGACGTGACCACATCTTTCGCTCTGATGTAAACGCCACTGCTCAAGGAATGGAATAGCAATCACAATATACATTTCGTATCGCGCTCACGTCTCTGCACATGTAAGGATTGAATCGATATTTTATCGCGTGTATAAGGGGTCAAAAACAATTGGGTTGCTTAAAGTGTGTAAAACCCAAAGGGCATTATGCTTACTTTAAACAACCTTAACGAAATTCAAAACCTTGTGAAAGCGATAAAATATCGATGCAATTCTTAATTTTACACTTCCAAATATTTTCAATGTTTACAAAAATATTGATGAGAATTTTAGATATAACTGCCTTTTTAATGGCTGTTGATCAGCCACATTGACGACCAAGGAAATAACGGCATGCTTTTTCGCAGCAACTTGTGGTAAAACGTGAGTGCTCGTCTGTGTCAAAACACAAATCACGGTGCACAGTCTAATTGCTTGCATGCGCCTTTTGTTGTAGCCACGTCCAGGACCAAACGTTTACCAATGCAAAATGTAAACAGTACAAAGAAAGACTATAATCACAACGAAGTTTAAGATGAGTGCAAATATAGCATCTTGGTTAGAATTAAAACGAAGCATGTTTACATTTGTATATGCAAGTAAATATGATATCTGAAACGATAATATATTGCATTTATCGAGATATGGAAAACAACAACAGTGGGGTCGTTAAAGTGTTTCATTCGGGCTTTACACGCTATTAAACCAATTTTTATTCAAACCACAGTGAACCCAATACGAACAAACATATATGATTTAAACTTATTTTGGTGTACAATAAACAAATAACATCTTTAACTAAACACAACTTAATAGAAAGCTACAATTTTGCCTTGATTCCATTAAGATCAATGTGCATGAATATAGAAATGTTTGTATATTGTAAAAACTTCTTCACAATCTGATTGCGTCTCCTTAGATATTTATCTATAATCATTCATCATTTTGATGCACACTGCAGTTTCAATCATTACTATAACTGCACACGATGACTTGCATAGGGCGTTCTATAATACTAGCACATCTGGCGTTACTGAGCACCGGTTTCGGTAAGTAAGTCAGTTTTGTAGTAAATAAACTTAAGCTGTTATTATCTCTGTAACAACTTGATATGGAGACACAAACTTGTTACACAGGTTACACTCGATGAGATAAAAAATTGATTTCAAGAAGCCAAACAATTTGGCCGCCAGTTACGTCATAATGCGGTAGCATCATATTCTGTGCTCAATACTGATCAAAAACCACTAATTGGATCTGTTTGAAAATAGGCAAAAATGAAGTACATGTAAATACTCTGAACACCTTCAGGAACGTAATAAAATTAATTTGACCGCAAATAAAGTCATATTATGTTTGGTACAAAGTCAGAAGGGGCTGGACGTGGCATTGAATCTGAAGATAGTTAAGCGAGGAATATGCTTCTTTGGGATAAAACTGGCGGAAAGCAACAACTTAATAAAAGAAAAATATGTTCTGGACAGGAAATGCCTTCATACAATCGATATTTTAAAGCCAGCATGCGCATTCTACACTTTGTTTCGTGAACGCATGTCGATGCCCAGTAGCTCATTGTTTTGCCACTTACAGTTTGTAGTGTATTTAATGAAATTGTTTATTTCATGAGCTCGTACTCTTTTAATTGGTCATTTTATAAACCATGCTCTCTCTTCCTCTCTTCTTCTTGAATGTGTTGGGAGGCTGTGTCTTCTGAATGTGGCATTTCCTGATTTGCGTATTTTACTGTTTGGCTGTGTGCAATGGCTGTGTCTTCTGAATGAGGCATTTTCTGATTTGCGTATTTTACTGTTTGGCTGTGTGCAATGGCTGTGTCTCCTGAATGAGGCATTTTCTGATTTGCGTATTTTACTGTTTGGCTGTGTGCAATGGCTGTGTCTTCTGAATGAGGCATTTTCTGATTTGCGTATTTTACTGTTTGGCTGTGTGCAATGGCTGTGTCTTCTGAATGAGGCATTTTCTGATTTGCGTATTTTACTGTTTGGCTGTGTGCAATGGCTGTGTCTTCTGAATGTGGCTATTCCAGATATCCATATTTTACTTTTTTTTCTTTTAAAAAAGCATAATCGAGAGTATTAGACAGTTTAGACAGTATACACGCGTTTATACATGTACGCACCATAAATATGGTACATTTGGGCCGACCGTGACAACTGAGCTCCACCATTGTTCGTTTTAGCATGTTTTCAAGTCAAAATTTCATTCCTGCTATCTACTCTGTTAAGCCCCCATCACGGATTGTGCAGATGGACTTTAAAATATAGATTGTACAAAGTCCTTTGCAAAATATATCAATTCTATCCCAACAAAACAACGTCACCAAACGCAATGCTTCGTTAGCCTTCTTGAAAGAACTGGATATAAACATTCAAAAGTGCATCACACCAATTCATGACGTCATTCAACATGACCGCAAATGACGTCATATTTTGTTTCTTATCGCTTCGTTACAGTAATTAAACTTAAAACTAATGCAATTTATATGCTGATATTCTATGGGTGATGTTCTATGTGACCCAAACTTTGTTTGGAATTATTGTTATTGTAATGGTTTTTGCTGACAAGTAACTACGACATAGAAAGTTAATTAAATTCTTATGATTTCAACGCGTATGGACTGAACAACACTTAAACGTTTGAAGTATATATTTCAAGATTTAAAGAGGCCGCTTAAAATTGCCAAAATGCGCATAACAAAAAACTTGCAACGAGAAGCTGACCCGGTACAGCCGTGGCATGTAATAACCTTTTCTTGGTTAGGCTTTTTAGCGGCTATGAGGTTGGTGCAACCTTTGGAATCAGGTTCTCCTAACCTGTGTTTGTTTTGCTTGAAAGTGAAGGTTGTATTTTCTGTGTAATATTTCTCTCTAAAATGTTGCTTTATTAATGTCAATTTTTCATTTTTGCTTTATTAAAGGCAACGCAGAAACTTTCAGTGATCAAGCACGTGCCATACTAGTTAATGGAAGTTTAACATAGGCTCCTGCATTCAAGCTGCAGACTACCGAGCGAGTCAGACCGAGAGGTATGGCGATCGGCATTATGCAGCTCTGTGGCTTAGCCTGTACTTCCGTGATTGTTTGATAAGTCCGGATCTGTTACCTGACGCCCTTAATTTCGCAAAGAAGCAAGTACTAATGATCGTAAAGAATTACCATGGTGTATACATTGCAAATTACGCCCAAGAAAAATTTTCTTATCAGAAAGAAGTATTAGGGAAATCTGTGAAAGTTTTCAATATCGAAAGAAGGGTAAACGATTCGAATGAAATAGCTTCAATTATTTCCACATACCCGGTGAATAGAGTAAAACATCCAGATAATCCTGCGAACATTCTGTTCATTCGCCAGATCCAAATTTCACAGCAAGCTTTGGAAGAAATGATAGAAGGCCAATATAGTTACTTTAAAGGCTACTGCAGTTCAGCATCCAGTTTGTTGGAAAAATTTGGAAGCATAAACTGTTTTGGAGTTTTCCTAATTGTTTATTTGGCGGCGCTTATTCGTGCACGTCTGTTTTATATTTTAGTTGTCTCACGTGTTTTAGTTTTAATGTTGTAATTGATTATCTTGAAAATATGTTACAAAGACGTAATCAGTAGCTCCGGAAAACTCTGAAAAAACACCGTAGGGTCTTTATCTAAATTATACTGAGCAAAAATTAAAACGCATCTGACATTTGATAAAGCGGGAAGATGTTGTTATTTTTGCACAGAGATCAAGACTAACTCCTCTAATTATGATGAGATCGATATTTGTTTATACTGTAGTCTCAGATGGATAATCTGACAGTCAAATTTAGAAGCCTATGACTTGCACAGACGGAAAAACACAAAACTAATGCAAATAATAATATACAGTTAATTATATTATTGTAAATTATCTCCCTTTGAAAAAAGAAAGAACAAAATTAAACTCTTTATTTCCCGAAACCAAATAACTGTTTTAATATTTCGTTTTTAAATCGATAGATACTGAACGACACCTTCCAAAAAAACCCATATTGGTGATCAAATTCCTCCAGATATTAGCATTGACACTAGCATCATTAATATAATTGGAGTTCCACATACTATTTGATCAAGATTTTATTTTGCATTCCATAATGTAAATAAATATGTCATAATATGCAGTTATCTGAAACATATTTATTTATTTTAATACTATTTGTTATAGAACAACGCGCATTCTAGTCAAGTTTTTGGATAAAGTGTTTGTCCTTTCCTGAAACAGAGACTTCATAAAACTTTCTCGCTTTTGTACCAGTGTCCTTTTGTTCTCTTGTCATTTATATTTACTAGGATAAATGTAAACTAAGACATTTGCTTAAATGCTTTTTCGGATGAATACAATTTTTTGGTTAATCCAATTATTTCAACAATTCACAAAATGTTTATCAATATCACATTATCAAATTATACAAGTGAAGATAAAGCAATTTCGATACCATAATTCAACTCGATCTCCCGAGTATGTTTAAAATTATTCATATCTTAATATAAATCTAACTATTATCTATGTCCGTATAATCGTAGACAACTTTGACTGAATGTCACCAGCAATAATGATTTCACAGCAACAACAACAGCAGCAGCAGCACCACCAGCAACATCAAAATTTATTAAGTGCAGACTTATATCAAAGGGGTGGAATGATGTTATGCGTAATATTTCTCAGATTCAACTTTTCAGTTTGTGACGTTCAAGTAAAGGTATTTATATGCTTATCTTTCTGCCATACTGGCAGCTACCTACATGTGTACGCATATTACTTAGATGAAGTTGACTGACATTTGTGAGATCATTTTAACATGTTACACAGACAAAATAATGAAATAAATAATTCAGGGGATCATGGAATGAAACTTATCTAAAAATACCACATCGATGGTTCCAAGACAACTCTAATTATGCACACCGTTTGGGTGGATAAAATATGCACCTTTTAACCTAATATTTACAATTAGGTATGTCAGTAAAATAGACATTTATCCACATATTCTATTTGTTTTGAAGAAGGCTTCTTAAGTTTGTCAATTCGACAATTCAGCTCTTGACTTCCCATAGATTAAAATACTTCAAGTTTTAGCTTTCCAAAAAGCTAGTCGGTCATTAGCAGATAAACTAATAGAATAAGTGAGTATTCGTGTTTGCATTAACTTTTGGACCACTGGAAGTCAAGGATTTGTCCATTTTTCTGTCGATCAATGTCATGTACAATACATAAACAAAAGAACATATATACATTACAAATGCTGTTACTTGAAAGCATGCAAACAAAGTTGAACGGCTGATGATTGATTTATTGAAACGCGAAGAAGACGTGTATCGGCAAAAGACATTAATATAAATAATCATGTTTCTGGTAGACGTGTAGAATTAATGACGTTGTTTAGGCACCATCGAATTGGATGAATATGTTACATTAACACAATTGCTAACAGATATACCATAGAACTTTCCACAGTCGATGCTTATTTGTTCAGTGAGCAGAAAAGCGATGCTTATAATATTTATTATTAATTAACTTAAATAATATTGACACAATATGTCCAATTCAGTCCACCTAATATCGCTTACATGTACACCCAATTTATATGAAATCTCAACTGGGCCAATACGAGATAACCTGGGCCTATACGGGTTTTACTGAGCCAATATGAGATTACATGATTCTGATTGGATAATGAACTGGTCCAATATGAATTGAATCACTTCCTTTTAAAAATAAAAATGCCACCATTTTGAAATTTCTAAGTTGATTTTGCATGGATAAAAATGATAATAGATAGTGTGACTTTGGACATGAGGTGCATGTAAACAAAGCGGCAGAGGATAAGTCTATATTGCCACTTTTGGTGATTTCTTTCGGTGTAATAAAAATCTTCGAGTTTATCTAACTCGCTAGTACAACAACAACGCGGATGTCTGCAGCAAGAATTCTTGAAACTAAAAAAAGACGGTCAATTTTAAGGGATTACTCTTCATTTGAGCAATTTATTGAACGTAACTTTGTAAAAAGGATGAAAACGTTGTTTTGATAGATAGGATAGCTTACAGACATTCAGTATTTTAAATTTTACATGCGGAAGTCGTGGATGGAATGTTCCAGAAAGTATACTTATTTTGGACATATGTGGATAAGAACTAAATTAAGACTGGATGAACTAGAGACTTGGCTGCCACAGTGTGTAGTAATGTTCAGGTTGTTTTTGTATTCAAAACAAAGCAACCTTCATATCTGCATCTCCTTGGTAGCTTATACCAGCCAGGTCACTAGCGTAGATTTAAGATTGAACATTCATATCAGAGCTGACACTTCATCGCTTCAGACCGGTAAATTAGTAATTATAAAGTCTAGAACCATGGATATTTTGTTAATTAATAAAATTGTCATTAATCAAGTGAATTCATATTGGCATTGTTATTGGGCCTCGGGCAGTCATATAAGCCCTCGGCCTACGGCCTCGGGCCAATATGACTTCCCTTGGCCCAATAACAACGCCAATATGAATTCACTTGATTAATAACATTATAGTATTTATTACCAAAATAAAGTGTAGTTTTAATTAAGGCAGCAGATCTGGTCAAAGTTAAAGTTGACGAGCGTTAGAAGACAGTAGACAATAAATTGGGAAGAAGATGCATTTATTACTTTCATTTAAGTTTTATGTTGCTCATATCTTTTGTTTTAGTAAGAACGATTTTTTTCTGAAACTATTACAGAAACTCGAGAAGCAATATTTGTATTTAAATTAATCTATGATAAAAGAAATTGTCGTTATGCCACTGTTCTGAAAATTCTTCACAACTATTACTTTACTTTAAAGGCTGGTTTTGCATTGCTTGCAGTATATTCTAGTAGATCGCCCTGACATAGATAGTGCTTGTGTTGTCTACCTTACTTTACTTTTGAAAATAATGTTATTGTTTAGTATCAACCCAACACCGAATCCAGATCCGTTATATTGCATGTGTATGGGGAAGCAGACATTGGGGTCAGGGGTATCCCCGGAAATCTTTTACAAGTTAAACTCAATTTGGATTGCAACTGGGACGAGTCCAACCGTTCACAATAGATCCCAAGAAGAGAACGCATGGATAGATGCGGTTTTGAGATGGAATCGGGGAATCAAAACAAATCACTTCGTTTTTCTTCGAAAATGCATATATTCAATGGAAGAGGCAAGTTTTGAATATTGGGGCGACGGGGTTTTTGTAACATAAATTAAATTCATTATCACTTGAATGAAATAAACATACTTTAGATAAGGTCTTGTGAACACCAAAACCTAAAACAAAAAAGGTAATTTTAACTATTTATATAACTTTGCTTACCAAAAGTTTTTAGTGATTCGGATTGTCTACACAAACTGTACTTTTCAACTTTCCATGACAATGTTTTAATATTCTATGATTTACCACTTTAAAATCCAAATAATCAAGATTCCTTGAATTTTCCAGGCAATTCTCGTTTTCCATGACTTTTCCAGGTCTGTGCCAAACCCTGCAATCAGGAATCCCAAACGAGCTATGTACACGTTCTTACTATACGCCAAGTTTCATGTCAATACGATGACCGAACTTAAGTTAAACGTCGGAAACCAAATTTCTATTTTTAGTAACGGTGACTTTGATCTTTGACGGACCGACCCCGAAAGCAATCCCAAGCAAGTCCTCCACCTGTTCTAACTTAACATCAAGTTTCATGTCAGTACGATGAACCGAACTCAAATTAATCGCCGGAAAACAAATTTCTATTTTTAGTAACGGTGACTTCGACCTTTGACTGACCGACCCCAAAAGCAATTCCAAGCGAGGCTTCCACCTGTTCTTACTATACACCAAGTTTCATGTCAATACCATGAACCGAACCCACCTGTTCTTACTATACACCAAGTTTCATGTCAATACCATGAACCGAACTAAAGTCAATCGCCGGAAACCAAACAGTTTTACGCCCGCCCTCCCGCCCGCCAAACGACAAACACTAATCTAATTGTTGTTTTTTCAAAAACCTGATTAAAACAAGAAAATATGCGAGAACCAGCATTATATTACATGTTGAAGTTCTAAAGTTCTAGCAATAACAGCATTCTAACGAAATTGTTGAAGATCAGAACAGTAAATACAATATTTTTGAGTCCCTGTCAGGCTGCTCACCCCGCTCCCCCCTCCCCCCCCCCCATACACACAAATACAATTACAGCTTGATTTTCGTTTCTTTCTCTACACTTTCTGACAAAAAAGTGTTAGACGAATAAATAGTGATTGACCTACCAATTTTGGTACTTTCAAGTAAATTATAAATAATGTTTGCAAAATGGTAAGATTTATCACCAGCTTAAATGCATTCCTTTAAAAAAGGGAAATATATAGAAGTAAACTATATTTTGTATGACATCCAATAAAAATTAAGCGCTTCTATTTCAAAGTTGTTTAAAGTTTTAACTTCTGTGCCATGTGTTTTCTTTGGTTAAAAGGTTATGCAAATGACCGACTAGCTTTTTGTAAACTTTTGTTTACAGACAGCATTTCCCGCCTAAGTCGGATATCATTTAGTCTCTAAGAAAATCATAAACGGTGTCTTGCTTTTAACGAACAAAATCAAGATAACTCAACGAATCTATTTCATATATGGCATCATCATGAACAGTTCTTTGATTCAAATAAAGTATCAGTTCAACGTATATGCAACTAATATTTTGCTATAAAGGTTTGCATCACGTGACTTTCTAAAAAAAGACGCATATCATTATTTTATACCCCGTAGAAAATACAACACACATATGTTTACATAATTTAACATGTCGTTATATATGAGCTCAATTTCTGATTTGCCGTATCTACAATATCCAAATATTGTTTCATCAACATTCAGGGGGAACGAAATAGCATTCTCAAGCTTTAGACGGGCGGCTTTGTCTACAGTGACCACGTCCAGTGCCGCTGTTAACCGGTGTTACCCTTCAAAGTTCAAGTTTGGTCCATTATAATATGTCGGTCATCAGGATGACCGACAATTAATTAAGTATACATGAAACATGATTATCTACTTTAATATCTTTTCCGGTAAACGTCTTCTTTAAATATCAAGCAATCAAACATCGGCCTCTACACTATCTTTTGCATGCGTCTTTCGAACAGGTGGCATAGTATAAATTATCCGTTCTGGACCGTGAGTCACTGTTAACCGGTGATCAGGCTAAAGATATCAAGTTTGGTCGATTATAATATAACAACGGTTTAAATGTATCGCAATACGCACAGAAACATCACTCATACCAGAATAAAGCGAAAGAAGTTTGAGAGAAATACGTGAAAGTCTGATAAAGTCGTAAGGTGCTTAAATTAAAGTGTAATTGACGAAATTATATTTACATCATGCCACCATTCGTAAAATACACTGAAATCCGGAGATTTTGACTAGAAACCTGGAGATCTGGAGAAGTTACTTGAAATCCTGAGATTCCAGATAAAATCCGGAGATTTGGCAGGCCTGCTTCACGATTTAAAACCCCTTTTTTGCTGTAATTTGTTTTACTTTTCACACATTTGTCTTATATTTTGTTTTGTTCATAAGATTAGAAGCAGGTTAATACAACAACAATAATAAAAAATCTCATCCGAAATGCAACAAAATAATAAATCCATTTCCACCCACGACCCCCCCCCCCCCCTACCCAACTATTTCGATATATCCATTTACTTTCACTTTCAGGATCCGTTGAATGAATGGATTTTTGCCTGAACTTTTCTGAAACCAAATAAAGTGTCAGTGTAATTTCATAACTTAGTCATGTTATACCTCATAAAATCTTACCATTTTGGCGTATAATGACATTATCCTACTAAAATATGAAGTAAATAATCGGCAAATTCTGTTGCTGGTCTGACATTTCCCACGCCGGATATCAACATTGGTTTGCGCATGCGCGCTGAAGGATCTCATGGGGCTGACGGATTTCACGCTACACCGTCTTAAAAAGTGATGTGCTGAAGATATAACAAGGTCCACTGCTCAGTTTCTTATTCTTGTTAAGCATCTGCTATAACAAGAAGACACAGACTGCAGACATTTTCCCTTTGTCTATTTGTCTGTTTTGATTAGAATATTGGTACGATAAAGTTGCCTGCGTCTGAAAGTGTATCAATTAAAATTGCTCAAAGATGAACTATCATGGCTACTTGAATTATAAGTGTACTGCAGCCGAGAAAGATCTGCACGATGCACGTCAATTTGGTGCCTCAGTGTGCCAATAGGCCTAGGGCTTAATCTTAAGCGTAAAGTAACGACATTGCAAAACAATAATATACTAAAAAATCGATAAGCGTATTTCAGCTATTCAGATAATTTATTTGCATTGTTATAAAAGGCGTCATAGAATTGTTCTGGAGTCTCTAATTCCAACTGTTTTTTTTACTTACAAATAGAAAGATTTGATGAAGTTCTACAAGGGTCATCTGCGTTTTTTTTCTTATTCATTTATTGCCGTAAAAGATCTCGACACGAATGATTTTGCTCAGGCATTGCGTGGGTCAGTATAACAGAAATCCGGATGGGCTGGCATTTGACGCTAGCCTAACAGGTTGCTCTTGGTTGTAGCGAGTAAGAGAGGTCATTTTTGAAAGGGGTACTCTTTCTTCTTAAAATGCCGGATTTACCGTAACTTTACTGCCGCCTTTACTTAGATCCGTTCATCGAGATAAATATACAAGGAAGAGCGAACAAGCTGTGCAGGCGGGACATCACCATCCAAAACAGTCTTCAGATGGAGAAAGAGAAGTCTAAAATAATCTATGAAAATATCGATCACTCATTTTTATGCTAAAACTTTTTGAACAACCTCAACTGCTTTTAGCAAATAAAAGTTTGCAAACAATAAATAATTATAAGCATATCTTCAATAGTTATTGTGCATACATAACGATCGGTGAAAGATAATTGCACATGACATTCAAACTAATCTGAATAACGTAACATAAGGAAAATATAGTTTAATATTTTCACCACTGATATTTGCTTTGTATCACATGAAAAGCGGCCTACATGTATACACTGAATGCATTTACAATTATTCGTCTTTTGTCATTTTGTATTCAACGAATAGCATAGTCGGTATGCCGTCTTCATAAATACAGGTGCAGTTTAAAATATAAACTTAAGAAGATAAAAGGCAATGTTTATTTCTTCCGGTTATTCGTAAAAAACATCTGTAAATTTAACAAGAAAGGTTAGCAACATGATATTTTACAGCGCTCTGCAGGCCTGGTGATTAACCCATCTACAGTTGATCATTATGCTTACCTCTTTGGTTGCACGACGGTGGCAGGGGTTTCAGAGTTTATGAATGTTTATGGAGAAATCTTTTCTTAAAAGAACCTAGAATCTCGACTTGTTTCTGTTATCACTGCCATCGTGTTCTTGCTGATTTTACTCCAGGAGCTCTGGTCTCGGTAAGATCATTGAATATTGTGATAACCTGCTTCATGTAGTTTAATATCCCTGCATTGTTTGCCGGTTACATTTTTAAATTACATTTTGATTTTTGGTATTTGCATTCTATTCTTCGGATGTTTGATATATGCTTGAACTTGTTTTACTACCTGATTCATAATCAGATACTTGTTAGAGAACATATCAGTTTAAATGTAGAATAAGTCTACTTTTGTTTCTTGCTTTTTGTGATTGATTGTATTCAATGAAAAATGTTCGAAGTTTTATAATGATCATCACTCTCACGTTCAATATTTATTATTATTCGGACTAAAATTATCTATCAAACTAGTTCCAAATCGCGTTTCCTGGTTGTTCATAACTGTTTATCAATACTCAAATATTTTTAGGACTATTTAAATTTCTGGGCTGTAGATATTGTTAAATTTTGTTGGAGATTTCTAAAATAAAAATGTTTTTTAGTGTTTTAACTTTCAAAGTCGGCTACTGTGCTATCCTCTCCTTTTTCAATCATAAGAGCATTGTTGAAGTTAGTGGCGTATTGAAACCACACAACTAACAATGCCACATTCCGGAAACACATGCTCCACACCCAGCACTTAAAGCTGCCTATTCACAGTTCCATGTGGAATATTTCAATGTATCAGATGCAGATTAAGTCAACTGTATTAAGCTGTTGAAGCCAACGTTTCCCTTTTGACCGAATTCCTATCATACATTTGTAGGTGTATGGCTCAATTTTAACCTAAAATTTGCTGAATTGGTCTCAAGTTTACGCATATTCATTTACCGATATTGGAGGCAGTCTAGCTTTTATAGTATCATTTCTTACTTATATCAGAATATTTTGATCAACCCTCACATCTCAAATAACAGCGCTTGCATTTAATATTTATGAAATTTAAATATTTCTGTAATTCCTGTATACGTTTGATAATCTCACAGCACAAGATGTATGGCATAGGATATGTTATATTCCTAGGACATCTGGTACATGTACTATACGCTGGCTTCAGTGAGTATGTTTTTGTAACGAATATACTGAGCGTAAATAGATAGTTACCACTTTTGTAGTAGCCTTTATATTTATAAAATTGAAAACATTGGGTAAGGTAAAGAAGCACTGGCACATACTTTAATTTTCGGATAGCATGCGCTTTTCTTATGCTTTTTCTGCATCAAAATTTAAAATATGCAGAAAAAAAGGAAATATGCTTAATGGTGGCAACGCTTGAAGAATGTTCCTGATTCTGATCACGGTGTTTGTTTCGATAAGTAAAAATTTAAATTCATATGAAGCCAGTGATATTGTATCAAACACTTAAAGCTGGTAATAATATCCAAAGTGGTAACTTTGAATTGACGCGGAGTATCTAGTGGACACATAAAAACAACAAGACAAATTAGCAGTGGACACATAAAAACAACAAGACAAATTAGCACACAGCCAAAAAGCATAGAGAGGGTTTCAAAAATTTCAATATATTGTTAAATAATTTCTTGAATTTGAAATGGTCATGAGGACTATTTGGTGTTAGAAACGCCATCCCATTCTTCGAAATCAACATTTACTTCAACATATTGTTTTACGAACTTCATCAGGTTTAGACTCACACATATTTTTAAACTTGCGTTCTCTGGCAATTAAATAATAAGATAGGACAGCTAAGATTGTTTTTTTTTCTTCGCGCTAAAATGCATTTCGAAATCAGGTTTAAGGAGACATGAAGCGCTATTTAGATTTCGAAGAAGCAAGCAATATCTTATAAATGTTGTGGATAATAAGACGCAATAATTTCTTATAAAATTTGTTTGACAATCACATGTTTGAAGTACCTACCAGCTTAAACACGCATAATACATGATAGAAAATAATCATGAAATAAACATTAACAATATGGGTCGTTTTATACTTCAATGCCTCGTATAGCCTGTTGTGTCATTTATAGAGCATATGAATGCCTTATGTCATGCAAAATTCAAAATAAAACGAAATATGTACTGAGCAATTTCCTACATTGTGAACAGACTTCTGAGGGAGTCCAACTGTCTTATTCGTCCATTGTTATCAACACTTGCTGCAGAAGAAAGACATTACAACACAAACAACGACATCATGGTCTTAATAAGAAGATAATGGTTTAAACAATTTAAAAATAGCATCCTAAAGCTGACTGTGACTAACCATTTTACATCCATATTTGTCTA
Source organism: Corbicula japonica (assembly GCA_038501625.1). Classification (NCBI taxonomy): domain Eukaryota; kingdom Metazoa; phylum Mollusca; class Bivalvia; order Venerida; family Cyrenidae; genus Corbicula; species Corbicula japonica. The sequence continues at coordinate 10,859,547 of JAZAYU010000006.1, read as the reverse complement.
CAAATTCATTAAGAAGACTTCACAAAAATGCAAGTTATGGTGTACATATATTAGGACAAATAGTAACATACTAATTAGCAAAATAAGTAAATGTACACAGTCTTTTACTTGAATTGTAGAATAATACACGCCAATGTCGATTAACCCTTTCCTCCATAGACACACCTTACATTGTTAATTACGTGGGCGAACAGTTTAGATCCAGATCAGCCGGCATATCCGTTTCGTCTGATTAGGGATAAAAACTGTAAGATTTTTATTTGTAACGTTATTTCTGACCAAATGCGACCAGTGCAGATACTGATCAGACGGCACAGATGTGCCGGATGATCTGGATCTACACTGGTCGCACACGAATAAAAAGAGATGTATATATATTATAGAGGAAAAGGTTAAAGCATTGCTATACTGAAACCGCATCATCTTTGTTACTTATTTTACGTATGACTACACCAACACCTGATGCGACATTAATCATGTTTATGAAATAATTTTTCAATTCTGATGTCAACTCACAGCTTGACGATCACTATGTGAACGGGCCCTTGTGGGTGTACTAAACTGCAAATCACAATCAGATAGTCCAATGTTTGAAAGTTTATTCGTGATAGAGAAAGCGAAAGTGACGATTACATAAGAAGTAACATAATAAATTGATTACATAAGAAGTAACATAATTAATGAATACAATAATACAATCAAAACTTATATTTCAACTTCATTGGGGATTAGGGTTTGGTAGAACATCGCCTTATGCTTGGCTAAGTAAAGAGGTACAATGATGTCAATTACATTAAACACCTAACACAATTCAATCTTACTTTTAAACTAATTTCTCATTGAATAGGATGATTCCTTATTAAAATTAGACTTAAATATTAACATTTACTAAATTCTAAAATGAATAAAACCTAGAATTACATTTCTACTGTTTAAGGTACAAAAAGAATCAATAAAACAATTTTTACAAATCTACGCATCGCATTGTTCCTGGAGGCTGCCATCTTGAATTACGCTGTGAGAATGGTTTGTCGTACAAATTACTACTATACAGTGCGACACAAATTCTATACTTCCAAAAAGATGTTCATTACTATACAAATTTCCTTTAAGATTAACAATACGAAAGTAAGGAAAGAAATTGAATCTACATTAGTGAAAATGATTAAGACATGAGGAATTAAGGACTTTAAGTTTCTACCAAATACAATTAAGCCATGTACTTTTAACGCATGAACATTTGAGATGAATAATTTAACTTTGGAACTTAACGTTGAACATTTCTTAAGAAATTCTTATCATTAAACAAAAATATAAAATTACGAGTTACAAAAATCTTACCTGCAAATCACAATCAGATAGTCCAATGTTTGAAAGTTTATTCGTGATAGAGAAAGCGAAAGTGACCATCTCTACGTTTGGCTCGACATATATCGGAAAAGCTTTAATCTCCGAGCCAAACTACAAACAAACAAACATTGACCACTAATGGATCGCAGGTGGAAATTATTTGAGAGAAGATTGAAACTATTTATTTACAGCGGCTTAACATCATAAGCTATTACCAGTGCGGACATGAACAAGAAAAAGTGCTTGTGTGAAGTTTGTGGAAAGGCTTTCAATTTGAGAAAATCTTACAATGTTGTTATTAACAAAGACCGAAACAGGAAGACTTTACGAACTTAAGTAAAATCCCACATCTGGTAACAACCTATGATCTTCAAAATCAACATACAAAACCTAAAACTTAAATATCAATTCTACTTTTTTATATAAAGAAAACTCATATACAAATACCTAATCATGCAAAGAAAGCAATATCATCAAACATTATTATGAAACATTATAAGAAATACTTGGTCATAATTTTACTCTATGACAACACCCCCTTGTTTGTAAATCAATGCTCCTGCATTGAATGATTTGGGTGTGATGAATCTTTAGGGAAAGTCTAAAGCCTATATACATAATTTAATATTGAACAAATGAAAAATATAGTGATCAGGCCTTAATGGCACATGTTATTTGTTACAGTGAATCTAGTTATAATTCTGAGTAGTCTAGCTACTATCCTGTCAGTTCACTTCTGCATTATTTGTGAGTCCTGAGTAGTCTAGCTACTATCCTGTCAGTTCACTTCTGCATTATTTGTGAGTCCTGAGTAGTCTAGCTACTATCCTGTCAGTTCACTTCTGCATTATTCATTCATTCAATATTGTTCACGGAGTGTCTTCAACGTGGTTGGTTAACCGCACTATCCGATGTCTTCGTATTTAAGTGTCATGTTTAGTCCAGCATTGTTCGGGTATCCAGGAGTTGTTTTCGGCTCCGATACTAGTTTGGTGGACCACATGGAACACGATCAGGGCATCGGGCGTTCTTTCATTTACGAAGTTTTCACCGTCCACTCGTGGGCTCATCGGACATGAAAATATAGAGAAAACAAAGTTAAATCGATTCATGACAAATACAAAGTTTTATATACATCATGAATTGAAAATCGCTAAGTAGAACTATATACACTATATTATTTGTACTTCATGTGCTGCTTCAAGCATATCACAAGGCTTTATTGTCAATATAGAAGAAAACTTGACATATTAGTGCTGCCAACTTGGGCACATCGCAAGGACTTAAGGTCCAAGGATTTACACTACAAACCTTTAGCTACATTTATTTGCAAACTACTTGAATACTTATTTCTACATTCCACTAACTGTACTTTGTGTGCTGCCACGGGCACATCGCAAGGACATAAGGTCCAAGGATATACACACTTTAACTTACATTTTAGTGCTGCCAACAACGGCGCATCGCAAGGACATAAGGTCCAAGGATATACACTAAGAGTGTCATTATTGATTTTCTGTTCGTTATTTGTTTGTAATGTGATACAGCTGTCTAATGACTTTTGGCAGTAAAACTACACCATACATCAATTTTGTACTATTTAACTCCAACCAACGTGATTTTGGCCAATTAAGAAATCTACTACAAGCAAGATTAATCCTGCTATGAAATGCAAAGAATATTGAGAATTTGTCAAGTTTTACAAAAATTTGATTTTCCATGGAATAGCACTTTCATTCATGAGACCTGCTCATTACTTAAGAGTCATTTTTGGAAAACTTAAGTATCATCAATAAATCCTGAGCATACTTTTACTTAAACATGCCTGACAAACATACCAAAAGTTGGTTATCATATCAGAGAAAAACAAACAAATAAAGGATAATGGGTGTTTTTAATTCACTGTAAAGTCTTTAGCTAATTTTCTACCACAAGAGCATTTGTTTAACTGATACACTTTATTACAATACATGTAACATTTTTCTTTTTATCATTTTAAAATATTTTGTGTAACTTATCATTTTAGATGTCATTTCTTGATTGCAATAGTTTTGACCTTTTCTTTTTCTGCCCATTATAGTTATAATGAGTATGGTAATCATTTAACAGAACCTTTGGAATAAGGGACTTTGGTTCCCATGTATTTTTCCATTTAATTCTATACTGGGTTCCTCCCCTAGTGTGCTTAACACCTAATATTTTGTCAATATCATATTCAGTTTCTGAAACCTTTGATTGTACAGACTGTTGTACTGGTTTTTCATTGTCATTTACTGAATTTCTGTTTGTAACTGTAACTTCCTGGACATTATCATTTTGAGTATACTGGCGTTGAACAGGATCATGATAAAGTTTGAGTCTATTAGCATGGGCTAAAGCTCGCACCAATCTACCATCAGACCTCCTAAGCTTATAGGTATGGTTTGGACCTAACTCTGCTATCTCATAAGGACCAATATACTTGTCTGTTAATTTCTTTGATTGACCTATGGCTACTTTTTCATTTTTCAACATGACCTTATTACCAACAGTGAATGTAGGTTCAGATGCATTTGAATCATAGAATTTCTTCTGACGTTCCTGTGCAGTTAAGCGATTAGCTATAACAAGAGAACTTGTAATTTTCAGTTTTTCACACAGATCCAGGATGTATTGCTTAACTGAAAGAGGAAGAGACTCCTTTGGTATCAAAGCAGTATCCACTGGAAGTCTCATTTCTCTACCAAATAACAGTTCATGAGGTGCATAACCTATGGAAGAACTCTTCATATTTCTTAAAGCTAGCATAATGGAAGGCAAATATTTATCCCAATCATCTTGTCTCTCATTGCAAAAGGACCTTAAAGCTTGACCTAAAGTTGAATTGACCCTTTCGACACATGAATTTGTTTGTGGGTGAAAAGCTGAAGTATGGTGCCTTGTGATTTGGAATAATTCACATACACTTGCTACAAGTTTTGAGAGAAAGTTAGCTCCACGATCACTCACAATGATATCTGGTGCACCATAGCGACAAATAATCTCTTCGTACAGAACCTTAGCACATTCAGTTGCTTCCTGTGATCTTAAGCAAAACCCTTCTGTCCAACCAGAAAATGCATCAACAAATAGAATGATGTATTTGTACTTATTACTGGTTTCTGGTAATGGTCCTAAAATATCCATATGTAACCTAGAGAATGGTTTATCAGCTGCAGGCAAAGGATGTAATGGTGCCTTATGTTTTCCAAAGTTACGTTTAGCTTTTTGACAAGTATCACATGTTTGAACATGAACATCAACATCTCGGTACATTCTGGGCCAAAAATATTTTGCGCGTATAGCACCATATGTTTTGTCGAAACCTAGATGTGCATTTGAGTCATGATAGCTGATCAATATATCTTCCCTGAGGACTTTAGGCACAACTAACTGTGAGTATTGCTCATCATGTCTAAGCTTTTTCCTGTTCCTTGTGTCAATATAATGATATAGAACATTATCCCTAACAACATACTGTTCAGATGACATGATTACTTTCTTTTTCTGAATATCATCAGTCGGAAGTTCATCATGCACCATATATGCAAGTATGGGACGCAGTTCTGGACATTCCCATTGAAGCTTAGATATCTCGGACTGGCTTGCCTTTTTGATTTTTGGTTCGTCATCTAGCTCAATATCTGAATTAGGATCATCTACATCAATTGAACACAAAAAGTCTACAAATGTATCTTCTTGACTACAATTAACATTTTCGTCGACTGGATATGTTCTTCGCGACAAAGCATCCGCATTTTGATTGCGAACACCTGGCTTATGAACAATTTCAAAGTCGTAACCTTGTATTTCAACTGCCCACCTACCTACTCTACCATTGTCATTCTTTATAGACTTAATGTAAGTAGAGCTCAAACTATCTGTGTAAACAGTAAATGTTTTAAGTGCCAAATAGGGACGGAACTGTCTTATACTTTCAACTAAAGCCAAACATTCTTTTTCATATATTGGGAATTTTAACTCGTTACCCCTTAAAGCTCTGCCACCATAAGCTATAACTTTTTCATGATTATTGTCATCTTTTTGAGATAACACATATCCTACTGCATGACCTGAAGCATCTGTTGACAAGATAAATGGCTTATTCATATTTGGAAAAGCTAGTACAGGGGCAGTAATGAGTTTTTCTTTCAGAATGTTAAAGGCCTTAGTACATTCTTCTGTCCATTTAAAAGGAACATCCTTTTTCAGTAACTGATTGAGAGGTTTAGCAATCTGAGCAAATCCTGCTACAAACTTCCTATAATAATTGCACAGACCTAAAAATTCCCTAACTTTCTTTTGAGATGTAGGTACAGGAAAAGTCTTAACCTTCTCAACATTTGCTGGATTAACTTCAATTCCTTCTTTTGAAAAGAAATGCCCTAAGTACTCTACGCGACGAGCAGCAAACCTACACTTTTTGGGTTGCAATTTCAAATTTGCATCACGAAGCCTATCAAATATGATTTGAAGGTGTTTTAAGTGTTCATCAATATTAGCCGAATGAATTAAAATATCATCGACATAAACAAGAGCAAACTTAAAATTTATGTGTTGCAATACTTGTCCCATAACACACTGGAAAGCAACAGGAGCATTTCGCAAACCATAAGGAAGCCGTTTGAAATTGTACGCGCCTGCATGTGTTACAAATGTTGTCTTATGCTTTGTTTCAGGATCTAAAGGTATTTGATGAAAACCTGATTTTAAATCCAAAACAGAAAAGACTTTTGAATTGTTTTCACCTACAGAGTCTACAACATCTTCAAATCTAGGCAAGGGATAGTTAATGGGTTGAGTGACTGCATTTAAGCGCCTATAGTCTACCGCAAACCTTAAACTACCATCTTTCTTTTTGCACATTACAACAGGTGCAGCCCAATATGAATCTGAAGGCTCAATTATGTCATTTTGTAACATATCGTGGACTTGTTTCTCTATTTCTGCCTTAACTGGAGGTGAAACTCTATAAGGATGTTGCCTTTGTGGTGGATTATCACCAGTTTCTATCCTATGTGTATGCAAATGAGTACAGCCTAACTCTGAAGTATCTTTTGCAAATAAATCTCTATTTCTTGCAATGAATTTCTTTAACTTTAGCTTTTGTTCCTCATTTACATCTGAATCCTCAAATTTGATACCTAATTCACTAATAATGTTATCAATTTCTATATCAGTCATACTAAACACACCCTTTTCATCATCATCATCATCATCATCATCATCATCATCATCATCATCATCATCATCATCATCAAAAGTTCTGACTGATTCTTCATCAATGGGGAACAATTTGCCAACTACTGTATCACTTGACAGTGTGACCTCATATGGAAATGGATTCATTAACCTACAAGTTGCCCTACCATTTTGTGACTTAACAATTAATTTAGCAGCAGCAACACACTTTGACTCCAAAGAAGCTACTGGTTCGAGAAGCGCAACGCTGCCATTTGGAATTTTTGAAAGTCTTACTGGAATGCAAGTCTCAGTATTTGGTTCCAAAGTGACCTTATTTGTCAACCGAGCAAGACCTATCTTAAAAGAAGACATAACAGCTATGACTGGCTGACCTAAACTCGATTCGAGAACCATCTTTTCATAATTGATCTTGCACTTATTTGTTTTAAGAAAGTCAATTCCTAAAATCATTGCATGATGCAAGTGCTCAAATACATGAAATGTTTGTTTAACAGTACATTCACCTATTGTCAATGATAATGTCACAGCACCTTTCACATCAATAATCTTTCCACTAACACCTACAACATGCTTCAAATCAGATTCTACATGCTCTATCATTGACTTGTCAATTCTGTTCAAGAGGGATTTTGTAACACAACATAAACTAGAACCACTATCAACCAAAGAGTTCACTTTAACTTTTCCAATATGTACATAAATAAAACTGTTTTCCATATTTGCTTCAAATGATGCAATTGAAGGAAGTTTTTCTTTTGACATGGATTTTGTTTTATTCTTTCTTTGACCTACACTGTTATCAGAACTATTTACAGATTTATTTACATGCCTTTGATTGTTTTTACTTTTATCATTTTTGTTTGAATTCAAATTTTTCCTCTTTAAAGATCTATCATTAACTTCTTTTAAAAGTTGTTTGTTCTTGTTTTGTTTTAATTCTGGCCTTTTCTTATGGCTCCCCCTTTTGCCACAAGTAGGCGAAAAGCCCTAGCGTTTCCGACATACTGAAGCTTTATGACCCTTTTTGCCACAATTGTTACAGTCTAGTGATTTGTACCAACAATCAGCATATGCATGGCTACGACGACCACAACCTTTACATTTATCAGAATCATCATTGTTAAAATTCTGAGAATTTGAATTTTGCCTATTGTCAAATTTGTTTCCAGTACCATTTTGCTTACTTTTGTGAAAAGACCTATTGTTGGAATTATGTCTTTCGGTCTGCCTACCATTATTGTTAAATGATAAAGCGCTGATGCTCTGTTGAAGCTGCATAGTCATTGAATTGATATCATTTCGTATTTCCTGCTGAATATCATTTTTGACTGCTTCTTTAAACAGGTTAATCATAGCTTTTTCTGTTAAAGGAGTCCTAGAAGGCATTGCTTTATTTGCTTTTTCTGAAATTTCTGCACATTCTATCAATTCTGACAAAGTTTTGGGCTTGCTCCTAATTATATCAGATTTAATTTCTGGTACAAAACCATTGTAGAGAGCCGAAAATACAACATTATCTGTAATTTCAGAAATTTTTGCCTGTCTCTGAATTTCAGAGATGTAATCTAAAACAGTTTCATTTTGCCTTTGTTTCCTATCAAAGAGGTAAGCCAAAACCTCTTCTGGTTTGTTGGACACACTTGAATACCTACTCAGAAATTTTTCTTTGAATTTACCGAAATCTGACTTAATGTCCTCTCCTAATGAAACAAACCAAGTAAGTGCAGTGGACATTAAGAGTGTTCTTAGATTTGTCATCATCATGTCATTATTGCATTTGTGCGCTTTACTCAATGCCTCAAAATTATCAATGAAAGTGTAAGGGTCATCTTTAGCTGGGTCAAATTTATCTAACCTAGGTACAAAGTACGAACCTTCAGCCATATTTCTTTTTCTTATGAGCTGTGGTGGTACTTCTTCTTCTAGGACCTCTGGATTCTGGTCTGGAACCTCTTCTGCTATGGCCTGTGGAATCCGGTCTGGAACCTTGTTGGGTGACTTTGCTTCTTCGTCAATGGAACCTGTCGATCGTGTTGCGTAGTACCTTTTTGGCATCAGTCGGGATTTTCCTACCCCACCAGTTGTGAACGGGCCCTTGTGGGTGTACTAAACTGCAAATCACAATCAGATAGTCCAATGTTTGAAAGTTTATTCGTGATAGAGAAAGCGAAAGTGACGATTACATAAGAAGTAACATAATAAATTGATTACATAAGAAGTAACATAATTAATGAATACAATAATACAATCAAAACTTATATTTCAACTTCATTGGGGATTAGGGTTTGGTAGAACATCGCCTTATGCTTGGCTAAGTAAAGAGGTACAATGATGTCAATTACATTAAACACCTAACACAATTCAATCTTGGCCGAGTCTAGTGCCACGTACGTGTCACAATGTAAAAGCTGTCTAGAACCACGTAAGTGGCAATTAGAGTACCCGCTATTACCACGTAATTCCAATTATTATTGGGAGGTGATAATTGGCAATGATTTGTTTGCCGACATCGAATTAAATGATAAAATATGGTCTTATAAGATAAATAAAATAATTCCAAATTACTTTATTTATAAAAATTTAATTATATTATGCGATTTTAATTTAATGTAACCTCACTTTTATATTTATTTATTTAATATTTTCAGATCACTCCAAGATTAAAACCCTCCTCCTTTCTCATCCTGGACTTGGGACCAGGCAACGGCGGAGTTAGAATATTGGAGTATTGTCTATACGAAATACGAAATTATAGACAAAATAATCATCAATATTCTTCATTACAGGACAAACTGAAGCGATGTAATATGCTGACACGTAATTTGCGGCAGGAGTTGTCGTTACTGTGACACGTAATGAGTTATCGTTACTGTTTTATTGACACGTAAATATAATAATTTATATGGAACCGTGTATTGCCTATTCGAATAGGCAATATTCAAACATGAAAAATGAAACCACTCTTCGCAGCCTGAGCATTCAATCATATGTGGGTTCGAATCGTCATGAGGCATACGACATTTACAGTAAATATCTAATTCTTTAACGTATGGAATTTTGTCAATTGTAGAAGTTACAGACGGAAACGCAGTAAATGACCTGACTGTTGCCCCGAACAGTCAGATATTTGAAGATGGAATCTCCAATGTATAAAACGGACATGGTTTGGGAAGGCTTTGAAAAGACTGTCTTTGTTTCAATGAAACAGATTGTCTGCCGTCTGTGTTTTCATAACAGTTTATATATGTTCATAAAATTTTGACATCTTAACTCTGAGCAGTTCACTGTGATGACATTTTTAACTAACACAACAAACTGATAAAGAAGCTTACATTTAAAAAACAAATTTACTTACAACAGTTCAAATTAATTTGAACACTATCAGAAGCGTGCAATGTTTGTAACAAGCTGACACTATACAATAGAGTGACAATAATTGCTTGATTTCCACGCGCAAATGCGTTCGACTAGCAACTTTAATTAAGTTTGCACACATTTGCTAATTATCTTCTGACATGTAGAATTGAGTAAATCACTCAACTTGAAGCTAATCATGAATTTTAAAATTTGTTCATATCAGTTTCTTAAAGATTTAGTATTAACAGCGTTATCGGGAAAAAATAATTTTTTGAAATTAAATGGATTTTTTGTGTGATAGTGGATTAAACTGATATGGATATGTAAAAAAAGGATTTACTTGTTTGAATCAAAGTAAGATTTATATATTTGCATCAACTATTGTAATCATAACTAACTAATAAACGGTAACATTTTATTATAAAATTGTACTTTTTAATCTGAAAAGATCTATATCAATTCCTGTACTTACGTGTCACTTATGCAGTATTGAGAACTCTAGTCGAACTGTATATTTACGTGTCACAGTAACGACAACTCTTATAAAACTTACGTGTCAATAAAGCAGTAACCAGAACTCAATACGTACTGTTTATTTACGTGTCACAGTAACGACAACTCTTACAGCAAAATACGTGTCACTTATTTAGTAGCATCTTTAGGTCCTGAAATGAAAAATAAAGATGTTATATATATCAAATAATGATTTATTACATCAGCTATTATATTTATTTCAAAAAAAAAATATATTTAGAAGTTTACTTAAGAAAAAATTTAACTTTTAAATCGATAATACCGTACGTGGATCTCATTCCGTAATGATTCATGACTAGTTATAAAATTATTAAATTTATCTTTAAAATTTTTGAATATTTAGATTGATAACTATATATTTATATTATTAGGACATAAATATGTTGAAAAATTAGACACAATATGCATTTAATCTTATATTTTTTATTTTTTCATACGTGGTAATAAGATTATTGTCTAGTACCACGTACGTGGTACTAGACACTCCGTTCAATCTTACTTTTAAACTAATTTCTCATTGAATAGGATGATTCCTTATTAAAATTAGACTTAAATATTAACATTTACTAAATTCTAAAATGAATAAAACCTAGAATTACATTTCTACTGTTTAAGGTACAAAAAGAATCAATAAAACAATTTTTACAAATCTACGCATCGCATTGTTCCAGGAGGCTGCCATCTTGAATTACGCTGTGAGAATGGTTTGTCGTACACATTACTACTATACAGTGCGACACAAATTCTATACTTCCAAAAAGATGTTCATTACTATACAAATTTTCTTTAAGATTAACAATACGAAAGTAAGGAAAGAAATTGAATCTACATTAGTGAAAATGATTAAGACATGAGGAATTAAGGACTTTAAGTTTCTACCAAATACAATTAAGCCATGTACTTTTAACGCATGAACATTTGAGATGAATAATTTAACTTTGGAACTAACGTTGAACATTTCTTAAGAAATTCTTATCATTAAACAAAAATATAAAATTACGAGTTACAAAAATCTTACCTGCAAATCACAATCAGATAGTCCAATGTTTGAAAGTTTATTCGTGATAGAGAAAGCGAAAGTGACCATCTCTACGTTTGGCTCGACATATATATCGGAAAAGCTTTAATCTCCGAGCCAAACTACAAACAAACAAACATTGACCACTAATGGATCGCAGGTGGAAATTATTTGAGAGAAGATTGAAACTATTTATTTACAGCGGCTTAACATCATAAGCTATTACCAGTGCGGACATGAACAAGAAAAAGTGCTTGTGTGAAGTTTGTGGAAAGGCTTTCAATTTGAGAAAATCTTACAATGTTGTTATTAACAAAGACCGAAACAGGAAGACTTTACGAACTTAAGTAAAATCCCACATCTGGTAACAACCTATGATCTTCAAAATCAACATACAAAACCTAAAACTTAAATATCAATTCTACTTTTTTATATAAAGAAAACTCATATACAAATCATGCAAAGAAAGCAATATCATCAAACATTATTATGAAACATTATAAGAAATACTTGGTCATAATTTTACTCTATGACAACTAGTTTCGAACGGTCTGTGAAAAATGAGCGTTGAAAAAATTTTTTTTAAAATTTTTTGCATGACATTTAACATTCGTATACGTTAGGCAATAAGAAGTTTAGAAGTTAGAAAAAACAGATATACTTTTAATTTACGTAATTAGGATTTCCCACACCGAGCCCACTTCGGCTCTTTTGAACGTCGAAAAACAACACATTAATAATTATTGTCACATTCCAAAAATTTGAACATACAAATTATTTGTTTGTGTATAACCTCTTGGCTTAAAATATTGATGTCATTCAATAATGTAAACGTTCGATTAGTTGCTTTCTGAATTTGATTTTATTGATATCTTTATTGAACAATAGGCAAATGCCAGTGAGTACATAATAATATACATATTTACAATACCAAAAATTCACACATGAAATGGTCAGTGGTCAGTGGCGGTCATTTTAATATATAGAAATCGACATAAACAAAGCTGAAAATCATAGCGATAATAGATAATAGAAACAAATCAAGTATATCATTTTCAATCTTATGACTAAAATGTAAAATAGTTATATCCTTGGAGAAAAGTGACTGTTGTTTAATATAAAAATTCATTACGGCGTTCCATAGCTTTAAACGTGTAAATTGCCAGATTCAAATTAATTGATTGGTCCTCGCAAGAAAAAAGTTCAATAAATTTTGGAATGTTTGGTCTTTTGCGGAAATATGGTTTTATATATCTTATTCTTAGATCTTTATTAATGCATGTACCAACGGGATCTCAATTTTGTCAATTATTTAAATTGTAATAGTTGTTAATTATTTTGTAACACATGCTCTCTTAACCTCTCTAAAGTTAAGCTGTTTGGAAGAGTTGCATTTTCTATGTGTAAACATTTCTATTTCTCATTTTAATGATGTTTTATAATTTTTTCTTGTTTCAAAGTGTTCGGCGGCGCTAAAAGTGAAACTTTCACAGACCGAGCAAAAGCCATAATAGAAGAAGTGGAGACGAAGTTTAAAGTAGGCTCATGCATTCAAGATGCAACAATCCGAGCGAGTCAGACCGAAAGTTATGGAGATCGGCATTATGCAGCTTTGTGGTTTAGCATGTACTCCCGTGATTGTTTGATAAGTCCGGATCTGTTACCTGATGATAAAGGATCGAATAGTTTCCCTTATCGTTTGAACAAAGAACTGCGATGTCAACACACCAGTTATAGTGATCAAGACACAAGAAGCACTTTTCTGAAGGTAGCAAATATTTTGGATCAGTCTGTGGGTGTTATCCGTGAAGAACCGTATGATGAGACTTTCAGAGGAGTTAGTACATACTTGGCCCTTTATGACGAAAAGGATTACTTTGTTGATGAAAGCTTTGTAAGCGTATCAACAGACATAAATCCCGCCCTTAATTTCGCAAAGAAGCAAGTACTTATGATCGTTAAGGATTACACGGGTGTATACATTGCAAATTACGCCCAAGAAAAATTTTCTTATCAGAAAGAAGTATTAGGGAGATCTGTGAAAAGTTTCAAAATAGAAAGAAGGGTAAACGATCCGAAAGAAATAGCTTTAATTATGTCCCAGCAAAAAGTGAACAGGGAACTTCATCCAGATAATCCTGCGCACATCCTGATCATTCGCCAGGTCCCGCTCACACAGCAAGAATTGGACGAAATGATAGAAAACCAATCTAAATACACTGAAGGCTACTGTGGTGTTTCTGGAACCAGTTCAGCATCCTGTCTAATTATAAAACTATTTTGGACTTTTTCTTATTGTTTTATTGCCGTTATGATGGCAATTTAAATTTTGCAAAAGCATTCCATGTTTTATAAAATTGTGTATTCTCACGGTTTTGCTTTAACTGATTTGTTGAAATTGTGTTGTTAATACGTCATCACTGATTACACGTATAGCCACTGTAAAAAAAACACAACATTTTACGTTCTTAGCCGGCATTTCTTTAGATTTAAACTTGGTTTTATTGGATCCAAGATAATTTTTTTTTGTTTATATGTCTAATACAACATTAAAAACCAATCTAAACACATGACTGATGTTTAAATCTTATTCATAAATGCGTTCTCATTAAAATTGGAAAAATGTCTGATACAAAAGTTTCGCGCTGAAATTGAAATTAATTGAGCATAAACCTCACTTTTGTATCTGCATTTTGTTTCTTTTTACAGATAATTAATATCATTTTATGAAAATATTTAGAATGTTTGTATTGTTTTTGTTAATAGAAGATAAATATTTGTTAAAAGTTTGTCGTTTCATTGTGCTTAGCGATGTTTAGACTGATCCAGACATACACTGATCGCAGATCAGATATAAGTCGATGGAGTTAGAATACGTTTAGAAGACACAATTGTATTGCAAACTGATTTGTAAACCTAGTTGCGGTGTTGTTGGTTGTGGTTTATGATGTTTGTGTTAAGGTACATGTATTGCGCCATTGCTTTACCATAGACAAAAATATATATATAAAACTCTCTCGAACGGCACAATGCAGTTCCATCAATCTTTGCACAAACCAATGGTATTTATATATGTTTAATTTACATAGTATGCTAAGAAAAGTTAGAACAGTAAAGAAAAATAGTAAGACCCCAAATAATCCTAAAATTCTATTTGCAATTTATCACAAAAACGAAGCAACACTTAATATCAATTTAAATGTCTTGATGAGTAATGATACCTAATGTCCTTTGGTCTAACAAATGTATACAACGTAAATTATTTGTGAAAGTGTGTTTGACCTTCAATTTCCTGGTCGCGAAATTGGATGACATAAAAATAAAAATGTTGATTTCTCTCTTCACAATTGAAAGTTCTTTTCAAGGACCGTTGATATTGTAGTCAGTATGTTTTACGTATGTTGACATTTAAATTGTTGTTTTGTGTTGCTTCTGTTTTGTAATAAATTGCAAATAGAATTTTAAGGATTTGTTTGGTCTAACTATTTTTCTCTACGGTTCTAACTTTTCCTAACGTATGCAATTACATTAGCATTTATTTGTGCAAAGTTTGATGGAAGTGTATTGTGCCGTTTGTGTGCTTGTTATATTTCATTTTTTAATCTATGGCAAAGCAATGGCGAAAGGCGCAATACCTTAAGCGTACATGATGTAGGTCACTCCGTACACATAAAAGTGTAGAATAGAATACACGAGCCTTGTAACATCTGTTCAGTGATTTAAAGGAAACGAGAAAGCTGAAAAACAACAGTAATTTATAGCAGCGCAACTTGCGTTCAGGATCTTCTGTCATGTCGGGACTGACTGTTTTGTGGCACTGTACAGAGAGCAAAGCTTAAGGGGTTGCAAACATTTTCGATGGGTGACGTAATGCACAATCCATGAAGGAGTATTCCTTAGAAGATTGAGTTGTTTTCAAAATAAAATGAGTCAATACTTACAACACGATTCTGAATAATATGTTGCATATACTGTAAAAAGCACACAACTCAAAAATAAACACGAGTGAATTTTATAGGTAAATAATATTTGCATCCATTCACAATACTGAAGATTAAACATATGCTTGCTTCCTGTTTCTAAAGCAAATAGTTTTGCCGTTTCTATTCAAAACTAGACATTATTTCTCACTACCAGTCGAATAAAAAGTTAAATATGAGGCTCTATTCAAATAATTTGCAATAGTACTTTAATTACGTGGCACAGACGCATACAAAGGGAAATATCTTTTGCATCAAAACTCTTATTCGCTGTTTGGAATGTTTAGAAAAAAACAATCATTATACAGATATCGCGTAAACTGTCATCTACTTTATGTTATGGTCATCTGCCAGGTTTTAAATAATAGAGAAAAACGTTTCTATCGTGACACCGAAAGCAGACATAATGGGAGCTCTTCTCCAATGTCTGAAAACTCGAACATTTTAGACGAACCATCACAGCATGTTGTAGATTAGCATTTACTTAGTTCAGGTATGCGTTTTTATTTTCCACGAATTTCAGAGTTGTGAAGCAATCGATTTTTTCTTTTGCTTTTGTATATGATTGGTAACTAGAGCAATATTTGACTGAACAACGTTAACTCATACGAAAATATATTATTTTTTCACTAAAATCTAGCTGAGTATTTTTAATTCATTCATTTTGAAATTCATCCATTTCCATCATTTGTGACATTTGCCCCCCCCCCCCATCTTTGCAAAGGGGCTTCAAGGACATTTAAATTTCTGGACACCATTAATCAAATTTGTTTAAAAGGACAAGATGCTTGTGCTGACAGAGTTCTGAGTAAAATTCAGTCAGTTAATGTCATTAATGCAGATGCGATGTAGGCCTACTGCCGAGATTGCAGCTTTAATTTTACTACATTTAAATCTATACTAAATGTGTACGATATCGAGATAGATAGGTGAACGTGATTCTCATCCAAAGAGGCCCAAGAAAGTAGGTAGGCCAATTTTGAGAACAGAAGGCTGACCTAATGTCTATAAATGACTACATTTCTAGGATGGGCTAATTTCTAGTCTGTTCAGATTATACACCATATAGCTTGAAGCATATGAAATGATGGCTTATGGAACATTTTGCGATCAAATAATAATCTCATGTATACATGGTAAAGCCAAGCATTGTTACATTTCGCAAACCAGTCGAGAGAACTCTTCTTCATCAACTTTACAGTATGCCAAAACAGAAAGAAACTGAAGTCGAGATTATCAAGAATCGATATAAAATCCAATGATCTTTAAAAGTATTTATCCTAATTTCGAAGATTATAAGATTAATTTAGAATTTTATTCCAGAATCGATGCAATCGTTGCATACTCTTGTATTAAACGGATAAGACAACGTCCGTATGATGTTATTGTTGGAATAGAAAACGCTTGTTCCGACAGTTCTTTAGTTACTGTAGTGTTATACATCGGTAAAGCTAAAGACTCTCCTCTCCTCTCCTTTCCTGCAGATTAAATTCTTTTAAAAAGTAGTATCCAGCGACACAGTATGTTTTGCTAAAAACCTACCGCCAACAACAGAAGTAGCAAAATTCACAGTCTTCATGTCTACCGTTTCAGATATAGACTTGATACTGAAAATTTGGGATGGTAAGTAATTAGTATTAGATTTTTACAACTAAAACAAATAAATAGCCTGCACCAGCAAACATTTTGACCGTCATGAGATGGAAATGTTAAAATAGATGAAAAGGGAGACTCCAAAACAAATCGCTGCACATGTAGGAAACATTGCTTATATTGCTCCATGATAAGCCGTGAATAAAGAGGTGCTAGCTGTTTTAAGAATAATAGACATTTAAGCCACAAAATGAGTAGACCAACTAAATTAAAACTAAAACTAAATTTGGTAATGCTAGTATTGCTAGTTCTCAAAATAAGTTCTGTATAAGTTTAACATTTCGTAAAACGTCTACAATGTACCACTAGTAATCATTTTCAGAGTAACATTTCTCGTCATATTAACAGACAAGAAGAACCTTAGTAATTGCAAATTTACTTTTCAGTGTTGATTGCTACAAAGCGTAAAGTAATTATCTATGCTGTTTCAATAAAAGTAATACTTAAAACATAAAAATCGGCGCCTTGTAAAAGAGCAATTGGAATTGGTGGGGTAAATCAACATGAAGAAGTCATAATATGTTACATGTTAAATCACCGAATATATTTAATATTTAACAGACTTAATGTTAATGTTTAATAACACAAATCTTTTACAGAAGTCGGTATTAAGACTAGAGTTTAAAGATCGTAATGAAAAATAGGCCGAATATTGCACATACTTATTAGACAGCTATTTTATTTTTGCGTTCAGCTTGTCATATTTTTAAAATACTAATTAGGGGATTATCCGTGGTCCGATGTTGTCCAATTTTGGATATGATGTTGTTCATACTAAATGTGACGAGTACTGAAATTTCACCTGCAATGTTCGTAATGTGACTGTATACAGAGACACGTAAAGCCTTGTGAGAAAAAATAATCTCACACATATTCATATGTTGGTCTCTTCATAAGTCAACCATAGCTCCAAACATAGCAAGATTCGCCATTTTTATATACATTTCTGGGAGAGCATTTTCCTCATCTACCCACACAAACTTCAGCCTGATTCAACCTCTGCCTACCATAATTACATTGTTTGTCGTTTCAGTCAGTTTTTGTATGATTTAAGCACAATAATATAGGTGAACGTTTACTTCTTTATTTAAAAGCGCTCTTTTATTTGCGATGTTAGTATAATATAATTATATACTACCATATTAAGATTTAATTTATAGCCTTTAAGATTTTAGAGTTTTATTTGTAGAAATAATAATAAATTTTGATTTTAAAGTACGACATCAAAGTTGTCGGTTTCACAAAATAGTAACCAAAGTTTAAAGCAATCATGAATTCAACGTTCATCAGATCACTGTATTTATGGCACATGCAATCTTATTCTGAATCATCACAGAAGAGGGATTCTAGTTTTTTTGTTTCTGTTTCGATGCAAAAGTACAACACCCACATCAAAATTTTGTCTTTATCATGCTCTTTAATACTTACAATTCATAATCTCAAATTGCTATTCTTTTCAGTTCTCGTTTTACGGGAAATGAATTCCTTTATCAGCGGATCATTGAATGAAACTTAAATACCACATTGATGGTTGCAAGACAACTGGAATTTTGCACACCATTTATGATAATAAAATTTGCACCGTTTAACTAGATAGTTACACTTAGTCAACAAACTCTTTTTGTGTTGAAGAAGGCTACTTAACGTTTGTCAATTCATAATAATCCAGCTCTTGACTTCGCATAGAATAACGTTCTGATATTCGTAAAAGACTACAACGATTTGCATGTATCGCAATAGACACATAAACATCGCTCATAGCGGAACGAAGCGGAAGAAGTTTTATTGAAATGCATAAAAGTCTTACATAGTCGTAAGGTGCTGTAATCAAAGTGAAATTTACGAACTTATACTTACATATCATGTGACCAAAAGACTACCGATAATTCTGCAATTATCATGTACATGTACATTCGTCAAATAGAATCGTCCTAAGAAGCGCTGTGCTCAAGATATTACAGGGTGTACTGCTCAGTTTCTAATTCTTGATCAGCATCTGATAAAAAGAGGACACAATCTGCAGACATTTTTGTCTATTTATATTAGAATATTGGTAAGATAAAGTTGTCTACATTTGACAGTGTATCAATTAAGCATGCGCAAAGGTGAACTCTCATGGCAACTTGTGTAATGGATGTATGGCAGCCGAAGGAAGATCAACAGCATGCACTTCAATTTGGTGCTTCAATGTGCACATAGGGCTCAATCTTAAACCAAAAGTAACGACTTTGCAAAACAATAATACACTAACAAAATCGATAAACTTATTTAAGCTGATAATTTAATTGTGGGTCATAGACTTAGACTTGCTTTGGAGTGACTAATCCCGATTGAGTTTTTAACTTATAAATAGAAAGATTTGATAAAGTTCTACACTGGTTATCGGCATTTTATATTCATGTATTGCAAAAAAAGATCTTGACACGAAAGATGTTGCTCAGGCACTGCGTGCGTCAGTACATGTTAACAGAAATTCCTGATGGGCTGGAATTTGACTAACATGTTGCTCTGGGTTGTACCGTGTAAGAGAGGTCTTCAATTTTTTGAAAGGGGTGCTTTTCTTCTTCAAATGCAGGATTTACCGTAACTTTGAAGCTGTTGCGGAACCGTACATTTCAACATTTACAAAGAAACCTTCTAGAACTCTAAAAACCCCTGCCGCCGTATAGACAATGGGGTAAGCAAAGCGGGTTAATTGGCAAGCATGAAGAGCCCTGCAGAATATCCAGTTAGTAGCCTTTCTTTCTCAATTTGCAAGATTAAGTTTTCTTATCAATAAATGAAGAAATTATTTGCTTTTTATTTTCTTCAATTTGAAATCATTTTTCAATAAAACACTTCTTTAGAAATACCTGGACGAAGTAGTAAGTGGTAACAAATCCCTGTTTCAAGAGTTTACCTGTAATGCAAAGATCCGTTCATCGAAATAAATATACAAGGAAAAGCGAACAAGCTGTGAAGGCGGGACATCACCATCCGAAACAGTGTCTTCGGATGAAGAAAGAGAAGTCTAAAAGAATTTATGAAAATATCGATCACTCATTTTATTGTTATAACTTTTTGAACAACCTAAACGTCTTTCAGCAAATAAAAGTTTGCAAACACTAAATTATTATAAGCATATCTTCAACAGTTACGAAGTGTGAAGTTTGAAGTCTGAACAGTGAAGTCACCACCGGTCTTTCGTATTATTGTGCATACATACCGATCTGTGAAAGATAATTCCACATGCCATTCAATCTTATCTCAATAACGTAACATGATAAGGTAAATATAGTTTATTATTACATGAACTATAAATAGACGCAACGCGATTGGTCACACCCCCAAAATAACCGAGTCAATAAATCTAGATATTGACCCGCTTTCGCTGATATTGACCTGTCTATGAATAGAATCCGAAAGTTTCCATCTTTTATATTATTTATAGTTCATGTAATAAACTATATATAACTGTTATATATAGTTCATGTAATAAAACAGTAATAAAACAGTTATTTACTTATTAGCTGGGAAATATGCTGTTGATATTGACCGCAAAAATCGTTATTGACCGAGGCGATAACGATTTTTTAGGTCAATATCACAGCATATTTCCCAGCTAATAAGTAAATAATTGTATAATATTTTCACCACTGATATTTGCTTTGTATCACATGAAAAGCGGGCTATACAATGAATGCATTTACAATTATTCGTCTTTTGTCATTTTATATTCAACGCGTAGTCGTTATGCAAGAAACGAATGTTATAAGATTAAAGGTTTATTCCATTAACATTTTTATAAAACAAATCACAGTGCCTCTAGCTGGGAGCGAACCCGCACCGTCACTAAGACTACAAAACATTGAACTCAATATGGCGATAACCTGGCCCCAGTATCACAAAAAAATGAGTTGGATTTCAAACTCAACTCAAAGTTATACATGTAATTTTAAATTTCTGACGACAAAAAAATACTTTTTTTATTTAGTATCTTCAGGATGTTTGATATAATATTTTTGTTTGAAATGCAGTTTTCAAATTTGTTTTTCTGTATAATATATATTAAAAAATTCAAAAATCTGTTCGAGTAAAAACTCAGAAATCTGAGTATAAACTCAAACATTAATTTTCTCATTAAAATGAAATTTTATTTGAAATATTTCCATGACTGTAGGCAGATTTTATTTGATTTTTGTAAAATACCAATAGATCAACAAATATTTACTCAGAATTCGAATATATTTGTTCAGTAGAAATTGAGTTTGAGTCTAACATCCTTCGTGATATTGGGGCCTGCTTCATGTAGTTTAATAACCATTCATTGTTTGCATGTTGCATTTTTTAAACTACATTTTGATTTTTGTTATTTGCATTGAATTTCTGTTCTTTTGTTGTTTAATATATGCTAGAACTTGTTTTACTACCTGATTCATAATCAAATCCTTGTTCGAGAACATATCAGTTTAAATGTAGAATAACCTACTTTTGTTTCTTGCTTTTCGTAATTGATTTTATTCAATGGAAAATGTTCGAAGTTTTATAACAATCTTCACTCTCTCGTCTAATATTTACTATTATTCGAACTAAAACTATTTATCAAACTAGTTCCAAATTGCGTTTCTTGGTTGTTCATAGCTGTTTATCAATACACAAATATTTTTTTAGGATTTATTAAATTTCTTGGCTGCAGATATTGTGAAATTTTGTTAGGGATTTGTAAAATAAAAAGATTTTTAGTGTTTATACTTTCAAAATCGGCTACTGCGATATCTTTTCCTTTTAATTCATAAAGGAATTTATTTAAGGAATAAATTTCGTGTTTGATAAGTTCACCGAGACTCCACGCGTGCTTTAACCAGCCCTAATGACGATCAAGACTCGGTGAACTTATCAAACACGATATTTATTACTTATATTTACACCTCATTTTATCATTTTGTTTCTAAATTTAATATAAAATATATACTTTTTACTAATTTCTAAATGTTGTTTAAAACATTTCTTACCCCGGGTTTGGCATTTGGACGGGTTCCGCCTATTTACTCAAATCAAAAACATCATACTACGACCAAAAATAGTTCTATGTTTATTGAACACATTCATCCGTTTTTTCAAACATTTATATACAGAAAAACCTAATATTTCACAACAAACATCAAATTTGTATCACAGCAAGTACTATATCTACATGTATGCGAGTAAATGATAGTCTAAGTAAAAACCGTTATTTTGGCGGGAAGTTAGAAAAGGCTAATGCGTTATTTTCAACCAATGATAATTCTAGAAAATGAAACGTGCTTATTGATGATGTCAAATAAGTAAACTTGTTTACTTCCGGTTTGAGGGGTATAAAAGCAACTAAAACAAAAGTAATCTAAAAATAGCAACATTCCAGGAAGAGCGATCTAAAATTAGCAACAATTATAAAAATAGCGGTGATTTCATGACGTCACCAGGGCATTCCTTTACCATTGCGCGGTGATAAGGCTAACGGTGTTCATTGAAGATTGACCTTCACTCGTCCGGTAAAGGATATTGAAGCAGTGGACATAAAGGTGTAAATATTGGGCGTATTAATAACACAACCAGCAATGCCACATGCTCCACGCCCAGCACATAAAGCTGCCTATTCACATTTCAGGATGGCATATTTCAATGTCACAGATGTGGTAAATACGAAATGCACTGATACTGGACATACTCTTTATACACTCTGTTACGTAGATAGTAGTATTGTTTCACAATCAATGTAAAATAAATAAATTTAAACTTAATTTTTGTTACCACTGAAATTGAAAGGTAAAAACAAACCCAAGAAAATCTTAATTGGAAGTTTTGATTAAAAAAAAAACAACAAAAAACAGTAACAATAAACTACAGAATGCTTAATCAGATCATAGATTTCACTGTTTGTATCAATTGGTTTATGGTCTATGGTCAATGGGAAAATATATGTTGTTGGTGGAGGTTTAGACCAAATTCTAACAACTAAAGTTCTCATAAGTTTATTTACTTTTCGGATTGAATAGCGTCCACAAACTACAGGATAGGCCTTGCACACACAAAAAACTTACGGCACAGTCCAACAGGTCCAAAGATCATAAACTAAAAAATAAGATTGGAGACCAGTCTTAAATCTCAAGCACAAGTCCCAAGCATCTGACCAGTCGCAATTTCAAATCAGATGCTTGAGCTTTGAGACTGTTCTCCAGCTCTATTTATATGATTTTCGGCATAGAACTAACCCCCAAGACAAGAGCAGCTGGAGCAACACCAAAGAATTACAAACCTTAGCCAAAATCTAACCTTTAGTCAACATAAAATCATAACAGCGACTCAAAATCATAGAATTTAAACTTCGCATACAGAAGTAATATTTATAAAACTTTCTCTGCAATTAATATTTATTTCTATTATATTTAGTTTCGTCGGCTTCAAAAATGAAGATCAACTTAAGATAAGCTGTTGAAGTAAACTTTTTCGTTTTGACCGAATTCTTATCATATGTGTCTCAATTTCAACCTTAAATTTGCTGAATTGGTCGCATGTTTATTTATCGATAGTATGTACAGTCTAGCTTATATTCGAACGCTTTTTACTTAAATTAGAATATTTTGATCAACCCTCATATCTCAAATAACTGCGCTTGCATTAAATACTTACATGTATTATTATAAAATTTACTTAGTTCTGTAATTTCTATATACGTTTGATAATCTAAAAGCATATGATGAACGGCATAGGATATTTTATATTGCTTGGACATCTTGTACTGGGCAATGGTTTCGGTATTTATTTGTTGCACATATTCTTAGCGAAAAATAGAAAGTTACGACTTTTGTCGTAGCTTTTACATTTATAAAATTGAAATCATTCGGTAAGACAAAGTAGCATTGGCATGTACTTAAAATTTCGGGTAGCATGCAGTCTTATCGGGCTTTTTCTGAAGCCAAAATTTAAAAGCTGAATTTGATAGTAGAAACAAATACATTAACCGGATACAATTGCAAAACAGACAACTTGAAAACATGTTGAAGGCTGTTAAACATTTTCTTCGCGTCACAGAAAATTTAATTTACAAAGAATTCAAAAGCGTTATTGTTTTTCTTTTACGAAAGTATATACGTTTGTCTAAGTTTGAAAATCCTAAACAGATGACTGAAGGCACTATGTTGTTTTTTTTTTAATTTTTACGTAAAAGCTTCTTGTAGCCTATTGTACCATTTATATTGCAATTACATCCACCCAAAGGTCTAATTTGTAATCAATAGTATATTTTTACGATGTATGCTAGTTTTGTTTCTTCCCTATGTCAAGAGAGGTTGTGAAAAGATCTGTTTTGTCTTGAAATCGATTAATAAACGTCTTTTTATTCATTATCAATTGAGGCACGCCACGGGAAAAGGTACCTTCGATCATTTTTGTGTCATTTTTGTTGTTACTATATTTAGAAAGAACTTTCAAATTTCTATTATTTTCTCATAACAAAACAGTGATTTTGTTACACATTTTGACAATAAATTGGTATTTTTACCGCGAATTTTTTCATATTTATGTCGTCTGCTCAACTTTATGACGTCGTTTCAAGGATTGACGTCAACTGCCCGAAAGTACCTTTTGCCGTGGCGTGCCTCAATTGTTTTCTTAGATAAATTACAACAATCTTTAACTGAAAGTGAGATAATTATACCATTTTGTACATTGAAGAGGATTTATTTAAACAAAAAAGCTGCTGATTTATAAGGCTGTATATTTTTCTACTAACGAGGTGCCCTACTAAAAGAAAACAAAAAGTTTAGAGCAATTATTTGGTTGCTTGAACTCCATTTTCCTTACATTCATAACTCTTGCTAAACTTTAGGCTGATCAAGATTCAATTATTACTAAGTCAATGTCATTCTCAGAAAAATTATGGACAAATTGTGACCAATAAGAACTTTGGGTGAGTGTACATGTCTTATGTCATGCAAAATTCAAAGTAAAAAGAAATACTGAGCAATTTCCTATATTGTAAACAGACTTTCTGTGGGAGTTGAAACGTCTTATACTTCCACAATTATCAATAATTACTGTCAAATGAAGACACTCCAACACAATAACGTTAACAAGGTCTTTTTAGAAGATAACGTATTAAACAATATAAATACAGCATCATCCACGTGACTGTACGTAGATTTACATTCATATTTGTCTACGAATTCTATTTAGTGGACGTAACAAAAATGCAAGGTATGGTGTACATATTAGAATGCAAACAATAAAAAAGTATTACATATTACATTATATTGAGTTGCGCTCAACCCGGGGCTAGGCGGCGTGGGCAGTAATATGCAATCCCATTACTGCCCATAAACAGGCTCAATCAAACCGAGCCTGCAGTATTTTCATATTTGTCGTGTTCGGTGGTTTTCAAAGTTCCCTTTTCATCTATTTCAATATCACAGTAGCGTTGTTTGTGCCGTGTGGCGGCTGTAAAAAGTCTCCCCGTACATTCAATCAGTGCTGTTATCAGTTACGTCCTTTGAAGGTCGTTGAGCACGATACTTATGTACAAAGTTAATAGTACTTCTAAAATTACTTTTGTTTTTATATTTTGGCCAGTTTAAACATAGGTGGTTTCAATATCACATCTAATAAGGTTTTGGATATTGTCCAATCACCCCCAAGGATATACTTCCTGCTTTTTAAATTTTGCCTTTGGCGTTGTCTGTGATACGCAGGATTTATATTCTAAGATCCCCTCTCAAAATTCTATTCTGTTTAGTTCCGCCCATTGTTTTCTCGTTTAGGGCAAACCCATTCTTTTATCTGGGGACCATACGCCGCTGAACATGGAGTGGTATTAATCTGAAAATACCTCATTGAAGGTTCCATGTTCACCGCCATATGCATACCATCGTTTGGGATGGATCAATATTGTACTGTTTATTTGTGTAAATATTGAGTTGCGCTCAACCCGGGGCTAGGCGGCGTGGGCAGTAATATGCAATCCCATTACTGCCCATGAACAGGCTCAATCAAACCGAGCCTGCAGTATTTTCATATTTGTCGTGTTCGGTGGTTTTCAAAGTTCCCTTTTCATCTATTACATGTATAAATTAGTAAATATGTACAGAAACATGTAACATTCGTATGCATAAGGCTTTAAGAAGTTTAGAAGTCAGAAAAACAGATTTACTTTAAATTTATATAATTATGATTTTCCACACTGAACACACTTTAGCTCTTTCATGACCAATGAATGCTCCCAATAAAATATCTTCTCCTCAGTCTCATACTGATCAATTTCTTTTCAACGTCGAAAACCTAACCAGTCATCATAATTGTCACAGTCTTAACATTTGAACAAATTAATCTATTTTTATGTGTATTATTTCTTGGCTTTAAATATTGGGTCTTATCAAATTATGTAAACACACGCTTACTTGCATTTTGAAACCATATTTGATTTTATTCATACCATCTGGTTCTCAGTGTTCTAATTTAATTGTTGCATTTGTTTTTGTAAAAGCATAATCTCTTAACCTAGAGCTCTATATTTTGGCTGTGTGTGGAAGATGCATTTTCTATGTGGAAATGGCTGATACATGTACGCTTTTTTCTCTATTTTCTGATGCAATATAAATCTTTCAAACTTCTCATTTCATTTAAGGCGCCGCTGAAACTTTCAGTGACCAAGCACTTGCCATAATAGAAGAAGTTGAGACGAAATTTAAAGTAGGCGCATGCATTCAAGATGCAAAAATCCGAGCAAGTCAGACCGAAAGTTATGGAGATCGGCATTATGCAGCTCTGTGGTTTAGCATGTACTCTCGTAAATGTTTGATAAGTCCGGATCTGTTACCAAGTGATAAAGAAACAAATAATTTCCCTTTTCGTTTGAACAAAGAGCTGCGATGTCAACATACCAGTTATAGTGATCAAGAGACAAGAAGTATTTTTCTTAAGATAGCTAACGTTTTAGATCGAGCTGTGGATGTTCTTGGTCAGAAACCGTATTCTGAGACATTCAGAGGAGTTAGTACATACTTGACCCTTTACGACGAAAAGGATTCCTTTGTTGATGAAAGCTTTGTAAGTGTATCATTAGACATCAATCCAGCTCTTAATTTCGCAAAAAATCAAGTACTAATGATCGTTAAGGATTACACAGGTCTTGAAATTGAAAATTACGCCCAAGAACAGTTTTCTTATCAGAATGAAACATTAGGGAAATCTGTGAAAGTTTTCAATATAGAAAGAAGGGTAAACGATCCCAGAGAAATAGCTTCAATTATGTCCCAGCACAAAGTGAACAGGGAGCGTCATCCAGATAATCCTGCGCACATCCTTTTCATTCGCCAGGTCCAGCTCACACAGCAAGCTTTGGACAAAATGATAAAAGAACAATCTAAATACTCTGAAGGCTACTGTGGAGTTTCTGGAACCAGTTCAGCATCCATTCTAAGGATAAAACTATTTTGGACTTTTTCTTATTGTCTTATGGTCGTTATGATGGAAATTTAAATTTTGCAAAAGCATTCCATGTTTTATATATTTGTGTATTCTCACGGCTTTGCTTTAACTGATTTGTTGAAAGTATGTTGTAAAGACGTCATCACTGATTACATGTATAGCCACAGTAAAAATAAGATTTTACGTTCTAAGTCTGCATATTTTCAGATTTAAACTGGTTTTGTTTAATGGAAAATACTTCTTTTTGTTTATATATCTAATAGAGCTAAAATACCAATCTAAACACATGACTGATGTTTAAAATCTTATTCATAAATGCGTTCTCATTAAAATTGGAATAATGTCAGATACAAACGTTCCGCGCTGAAAATGCGATTACATGTAATTGGGAACAAATCTCAAGTGAAACTAATGTATCTGCATTTTGTTTCTTTTTACAGTTAATTAATATCATTTTATGAAAATATTTAGAATGTTTGTATTTTGTTTGGTTAAAAGTAGATAAATATTTGCAATTTTGTCGTTTGTTTGTGCTCATCGCAAAACTAATCAGTAAACAGAAAAAAGACCATTGGCGACCAGTGAGGAAAGCCACTTCTATTACTTTCAGATACAATGTTTGCGTAACTAGGTTGACTTGGTGTGATTTTCATTTGGTTGAAAGTGTGAACATAAAAAAGAACTGAAAGGGGATAGTCCCTGCTTGACAAACCTGTCTCAAACACTATTACTCTTTGGAATTCGCTTATCTTTCCATAAAAAATCTTAAATGCGCATTCAAAGAAAATCTAGGCCCATAACTTTAAGATGAAAAATGAATGTTTATATTGGAATATGAACAAAGGCATCTCAAAAATAGCATACGTATTTTATCAGAGTCTGATCATAATGGTTTGTAAACAACTTTATAAATCTTAATTAACATTAGCAATGGCGCAGTAAAACTTCTGTGAGCAAAATTAAACCGTCAGAGACCATTGAAAGATGACCAGTAATACCGCTGATGCTTACAGCTGCTCTGTTTTGAGATATACATATGGCAGAATAACACATTATTTCATTTATCTTGGACATGCTTCAGTTTAACAATAATTAGGTCTACATGAGATAATAGTTGCGGTGTTTATGGTTGTGGTGTTTATGATGTTTGTGTTAATCGTTAAGGAGAGGAAAATACTACCGTCAAGATTAGTGGCTTGACGTCATAATGCCTAACGCAAGTGGTTGTAACGTTAATCCACAACTTACAAAAGAGAAATGTTGCAAGAAGTTTCGACTTTTATTCATCAAATTCACACTATTAGAAAACATTAAACTACATTGTGATTTTGATTCATTGGTCCCATTTTTTCAGTCACAGCCACATATCTACGTCTTCGACAGCAACTTATGACGTTACCATAAAACAATATCAGTGTTACCCTATCCCTTTATGTTTGAATTTTGTAATTGATAAAAAGGGAACTTTTTAAAGCCTTTGAACACAACAAATATGAAAATATTGCAGGCTCCGTTTGATTAAGCTTGTTCATGGACAGTAATGGAAATGCATATTACTGCCCACGTCGCCTAGCCCGTGTTGAGCGCAACTCAATATTTACACAAATAAACAGTACAAGTTTGACCATCCCAAACGATGGTGTGCATATGGCGGTTGAACAATAATAGAAAAAATATAAAGGACGTTTATAGTACATTTCTACCATGGTTGAGTAAATTCCATTCTGAGACATTGTTACTTTGTTGTAAACCGTCTTGATATGGTTGTACGACAAAGGAATTTTGGACACCAACAAAAATGTCTTATTTCGATTTGAAAACTTGCAAACTCGTATTGCTCGTTTATTTTGATTTTGCATGACATTTAAGATTCATAATTCTCTACAGATAATACATCAAAGTACAAAGAAACAAAATGTTATAAACTGTTATAAAATGATGATTTTTACTGTACCACTCAACCCACTTCAGCACTATCATGACACTAATACAGTAGAAAGCAATCGAACATGAAACTTTCGGAAAAATAACGCGTCACTGGAAGTTAAAAGGGTGAGAGCGATTGTGAATAAAATAAAACAGGCAAATTGTTGTTGTTAAGCTTCCGAGTGTCACATTATTTAACATTATGTCAGTGCTAAATGTACTAATTCAATGTGCGTAAAACTATAATATCATTTTGCACGAACAGAAAAATGGGATAGTCTATGCTATATAAACAACGCGCGTCAAAAAAGATAAACAACTTTCATTCCCAGTTGCTTCTGCTTAGAACTATCCATGATAATTTTAATGTTTTAAACTGACTTCCTCTCAAAACATTATTAAACCGGTACTCTGCAGAAATTAGAGATTTTAGGCCAAATTTGAAAATACATGTAATCACACTTTTTGAAAAAATTTGTCTTTTCCGTAGCGCCTTGGTTGTTCACGCCTATACACAGCTAATCATGCACGCATCTGAGATAGGATTTTCCTTGAAAAAATCTTAATATCATCCCGCTGTAATATCATAAATATAAATGTAATATTTAAAACTGAATTATGCAAATTTAAAGAATTTAAATTTATAAAGATGAGAAGCGATCTTTAAAAGCCACCGAACAAGACATATATGAAAATAATATGAACTAAGGCACTGCCTCTTATCGAGCTCTAGCTTTATTAATCTCAGATAATGATTTATATTAAAAAATAATTTGTTTCTAACATTTGTTAGCCTACTCATGCACGATAAAATTATGTGATTTTTGGAAAGAATTTAGGTCTACATCAACTTAATTCAGCTGGACAACTGGCCATCTGACTTTTACTAAACATTAGGGTTTTAATGTGTAAACACAAAGGCTACTTGCTTAAATTTACAACCCAAATGTGTTCCACTACCTCACTTAATGCAATATTGAATATTGATAAATTCTTCATTGCTACATGAAAATATTACATTGTCACATGTGCATGAAAATTAATATATTATTGTCTGAAAAATAAATTTTATTTTTTAAAATGTTACCTTGATTACACTTGCATTAACTTTGTAACTTGCAATTGCACAAAATTGTTCCATGCTATTCAAAAAATATATATGCATGTAAATGAATAAAGTTATAATATAGACCTAAAAAGTACTGTTTTTATATACATGTACATGTACATCACATTAACACCACATTGAGACTTCAATATGTAGTGTGATACATCACCTAGATTTTGGGGCATATTTGTGCAAAGTCATTTGAAAATATCTCCAGGAATGACAATGCCATAGGAATTTTCAGTTATTAACAACAGTAATTTGAAGATATAGATGCTGTGTGAAAAATATTGTGACAATATTGTACATATTTGGTGACAATAAGGTACATATTTGAGCCAAGTTACTTAAATGTGCATGATAGAATTACTTATTTAAGTTGAAAAATAGTTCAGCTATTGGGCCAAAATAGATGAAATAATCTCAATCAATTAAACATAAACATGTACAATATCATGTAGTCTGATTATCCATATGTAACACTCCTTTACAGGTCTTAGTAACTGATTTGAAACAAAATGCTTCTTTATATCTATTTTCATTACATAAATGAATTGTGCTTGCCAATCAAATCATGCATTAAAAATGTTGTTGGTCCATTTTTTAAATGTATAATAACAATTTTAAGAGATTGTTTGCAAAAAAATGTAAACCCATGAACACATCAACATGCCATTATTCATAACCACTTTTGGATCTCTGTCTGGTAAGTATTTTATAAATGTAATATATATACTGGAAAATTTGAATTTCAAAATTCTGAAGCTCATTTCAGTTGGTATTTTCCGGACTTTGTATTTTTCATTGCAGAAATTTAGGCACAACTACTTTAAAATACTGTAGGTAAATTTCTCTTTAAAAAGTACCATATATTAAAAAATGTAAACTTCTCTACTGTTACATTGCTAAAACATAAACATACAAAAGAAAAAATCATTGTTTTTATTATGAGTGCAATTTCCAGTTTTTTGTGTTAAAGTCCAGCTTAAGCAGATCCAAATACCGGTATATTCCGATTTTTTCATGTAATTGTATTTAAAGAGGCCAAAAACCCACTGACATGGCAAGAAATGTTTCTCTTCCTCTTCACAGCAATCTACTTTTTTTCAACAATTTAAATGATTATGAAAGCTCTGATTTTTTTATTTTCTAAAACACAACTTTTTGATGCTGAGCAAATTTAGTGACACCATGAATATTTAACAAAATTTGCAAAAATAAAACAGACACCTTGTAAATAGTGTATTTGATTACACATGTACCTCACATACATATTTTCATTATGAAATCATGTTGAAATGTGCACATGACAGAAAATATGGTAATAATAGAACACTTTTAATTCCCAAAATGAGCATTAACTTGATATTTGATGCTATTCTTGGTACACATGTATTCTGCTTTCTGGTCAAACTTTTTGGTCCCAACTGATGATAATATATTGGAGATTAACCCTTTCCTCCATGTAAACCCCTTTATGACATGGAAAAACTGTGTAGATTCAGATCAGCCAGCACATCCATGATGTCTGATCAGGATCTGCAATGTTCACTTGTTTAAATCATTAGGTTATTTCTGACCAAAAAGTGAACAGTGCAGATCCTGATTAGATGTGCCAGCTAATCTGGATCTACATTGGTCTCACACTGGTAAAAAGGCATGTCTGTAGAGTAAAAGGGTAAATTTCTCTTTTATTTAAAATCTCATACTACAGTACTGTATATTAAAATTAAAAAGGTAATACTCAGTAGTTACTTTGAGAAAATTATGTCTATACAATTAATAAAACCTGAAATTTCATACATTTAGGACAATCTGTCATGTATTTGGCCAAAATATAAAAAAACATAAATTGTTTCTGGAGGTACCATGTCAAATAAGCCACAAGTCAATTCAGGCAGTACTTGTAAGTCTATTGTATATGGCAATCACTGTAAAGAGTTAATTTGTTTTTATATTTACACAAGCTTTTAAAATATAGTATCATTGCTTAATTGATATCTAAAATTGTGCTTGTCATCATGAAACCCAAGAACAAATTAAAACATCATCTGATTGTCATTTTTCCTTAAAAAATTGGACTGTCATCATAAAGTAAAGTAATTTATGTTACAGTCATAATCTCTTCTCTACACCTACCCAAGGTGTTGATTCAATCAGTTTTGTCTGGGTGTCACACTGTTATATAAGATCACAATTTACAACACTTGCAGTAAAAGTCAGAGGTGCTAATGCAATCAAAGGTGTCATATTTAATAAATAAATAAATTTATTTCTAAACCAATTTCCATGTTGGACAATGCAAAATACACAGCTTATGTTGCAACCATCAATATTTGATTCTGTGCTAGTGTAGACAGAGTGACTTTTGTAGACTAAGGTCATTGATCAAAAGAGCATATTGACATATAAATGATGTCTTTTCTTTTGTTGCAACATTTTGTTAATTGTTTTCCCACCTTTGTAGTCATGATAGTCTTGGACAAAAATCCGGAAAAAGTACATGTTGCTTTGTACAAAATGTCCAATCTATGAAGCAACTTGTTCATGAAAAATATTTTATAAAACATCATAATATGACATAGAACATATTAACACAATGATACTAAAAACTTTATTAATAAAATAAAAATGTGGCCTATTTTTGAGGCCTATTTGAGCATTTTCAAAATAAAGTGTGGCTCGATTGACTTGTTTGTGGCCTATTGACTGTAATCCATTTACCAATTCCATGGTATTTCATCATAAATTTGGTGTGAATAGACTGATAACGATCCCAATCTATCAACCAAAACAATAAACATTATGTTTATGCAGTGTAGACCCAGTGTAGACCCTCATTTTTTAGAGGGGAGGGGCGGCGGCCAGTTTCTTTTTTTTTAGAAAACAGAGTCAGTCTTCAACGCCCCTGTGGTGTAGATTTGCTCTTGTGCCATGTGTTTTATAAAAGAAATCTCATACCTCGTGTTCAGTACTCTCACAAACAATATCTTCGACTGCCATGAGCTGTATACATGTCTGAATGACGAACATGACCAGTGACAAAAAACTCTTATACAAAACTGAATTGTGGCGCTGGGCTAAGCTCAGTGTGTCTCACAATGTGACTGAATATTGCGAGGTCCAGTTCACAATTCAACTTCACATAAAAGTTGGTTCTCACCAGCCTTACATCTTGTTTTCAAGAAAAACTCCATGCATCTAATTGTTCCGTCGATGGGCCTTATGCTTCTTTGAATTTAAAGGCCTAATAATCCACTGACAAGCTAACATTCAGTAGTTTTCAACTTGACTTCTTCAGTCTAATTTCTCAAAATGGCCGATTGCTAGTATTGCCATTGGTTACAACGAACGACAACCTACTCTCTAAACAGACGATTTAGTTTTTTTAGCTTTCCAAAATGCTAGTCCGATAACAATGCTACCGAATAATAAGTTTTAATTTTTAAAGATATTTTGCCAATAGCAATTTATAAAAATAAAGCCAATAACAAAATTTGTAAAAACAATACTTTGCTGTAAGTTTTTACCGGTCAGGTTTTTTCCCGTGTTTACATTGCCTTATGCTGTGCACAACCGGAAACCAGCGCACAACCGGAAACCATCTTTTTTTTCTCCTTAGTGAATAGGCATTCCTGCGACCTTAAGACGAGCTTAACGCTCGGGTCGCTTTGCGACCCGAGCTAGAGCTCGATATTACAGGTTTGGTATAATTGAGCCTGTTTATGGGCAATAATGAAAATCCATATTACTGGTCATGATTTCTACATTGCAGCTGCTCCGGGTTGATCGCAATAAACAGTACACTTTCAATCCTTCCCAAATACTGGTGTGCATATGGTGGTGTACATGGAACAAGACAACGCGGTATTTTCGCATGAAGAATCGGATGTGTTCTGTTACTTTTAATGTAATGACAATTGGCGTGGTTGATCATAATTGACACGTGATATATGAGTGCTATTCTCAGCCCTTGCTGTTACTTAAGCGTTAATGGTGGCCTTAGATATAGATATGGCGTTACTATTAACTTCCTTGTTTTTATGACTGATAAGACAAATTATATTGTTTACAATCTTGTTTACGGTAATTTATTATAACAGTAAACACAGAGTGTTATTTATGAAACAAGTTGTCGTTATGTTAAAACAGAATGTCTTGTTTTCCTTGTTTATAATGCAACGTGAATAAAACATCTTAAGTTTGAGTTTATTTACCGTGACAAAAATGTGTTCCGAATACTTGACAAGGTGAAAGCTAAGTAGAATAAAAATATAATCATTAATAAACGTTTTTTTTTCAAGGAAAAACATTTCGGCGATGGTTTGAACAATGTCATCAATTCCAGGGCGGGATCTGTTTCATCGCTGCATGCGCAGATTTCATGTCTTTAATCTCTTTTGCTAAATATCCTTATTACTACTGCAGGTAATATACAAGAATTTTTCAGCTAGACACTGTTTAACTTGTTTTCTTTGTCCCTTTTTGCAGTATGCCCATGTGCTGTGATACAGCTAACCACCGCGCTGATTAAAATATCTATATTTGGAGAGCTGTTCTGTTAGGAAGTTGGTAAGGATAGGAGTTATTCAAGTTCGTGAAAAAAGTTTTTGACCGTTTTCTTACACCCAAGAAAACGAAAAAAATATATATAAAAACATATTAAAACGGTTGAATAAGGCACTTAAAACTAATAACAAATACAAATGGTGGTTAGGCTTTTATAATTTCCGCCCCTTTTCAAGTATAAGATTTTTTTTATTAATAATTCCATACGAACTGTTATAATTATTCTATGAGGAAAATATTATTGGGCCCTTATTGGTTCTGTTTTTTTGTTGTCCTATTACATAAGTTTGCAACAACATGTTTATATGTACATAATGCAGGGTATCGCAGTACAGTAGTTAGACATCTTTTACTGAAATGCGTTTTTATAAAACATGACAGTTTGGTGTACAGATAGCAGGCCTTTCTAGCGATCTAGTAACCCCGTAATGCGATTAAACAATATCTTTTAGTTGAAACTCAGTTGAATAAGTTACATATTATTTTGTTGATTTCTAATTCTATATCTTTTATATTGTTTTAATAATTAGCATCTTCTTCACAGCCTAGTTCCGTTTAAGAGAATTCGCATTTCACGCTGCTTATCGCTCAGCATCAAAATTTGTCTTGTTCTTCATATGTAACCAACCATATGCTAAAATACGGCTGATAGTCTAAAATACACTGGGAGCGAAACGCTGTTATTTCTTGAAATGACAATGCATGTTGAAAAAGATGCAGATAGTTGACATATATTTGATATGGAATTCATTACAGCTACACTCGTCTACTTGTTTACGTATTTACGTGACACTATGCAACGTCAGCTTTGTTTCTCCGTTGTTTTCTTGTACATGTAACATGATTTCACGTTTTCCTTGCATGTTGTCCGAGAACAGGTCAATGTTATATAAACGCAGTTTACACATACAGTGCATGCATTTCATTTTCAGAAAAGATAACAATCAACATGAAAATCATTCTAGCCTTGATTTTCGTATGCGTTATTTTTCGGAACGGTAAGGTAATTGTTTAATATTGTACAACGAAATGGAAACATGTTCAATTGTAACTTTAGATTCTTTGCGAAGGTTTCCAGTGACATTTTAAGCTATTAGATACTACATAAGCGTTTTCAGTAGAAACTGTTACATGTATCATCGATGCAATTTATTTATTTTTTACTTTTTATTAGTTGAAATATTTCAGCGCAAGGAAAAATATTTACAAAGTGTGATCTGGCGAAAGAGCTAAAAAGACTAGGTATTGCTGTTGGAGAACTACACAAATGTAAGTGATGACTTGTTTGACAATTCTTCCCGTTGTCTCCGCCTCCGCTCCTATTTTTACGATATTTACTGAGGTGCTTATTTCTTTTTTGACGCCAAACACTGGGTCTGACATTATTCAAAGCATTATATGCTTACTGATAGACCGTCGTCTAGTTCTGTTTAGTAGGGGGAAAGCTGTTTCTTGCGGAATATCAGTTCTTGAACCAAATATGCCTGCAATTACCAGATGTATTTTTCAGGGGCACCTAAGGCGTTCCTCAAATGTCTGAACATTCCGTACCAAGAAACGCACGCCTATGAGGCGGAAAATACTACAACCAATGTATCTGTGTTATTATATATAATTGGTTAATCGGCAGAGATTGCAAAATAGTTAAAAACTATATACAGTTTAATTACATGGTCCTTGGATTTAAACTCTGCTATCGACGTAGGAATTTAAAATTTGAATGTACAAATATGTATATACGTAGTCTTTCAAAACAATAATAGATACATTGTTATAAGCAAGGGAAAGGGCACACAGCCTGTTAGCAAATGTAAAACTAAATGAAATATTTCTTTGAAAGTATTGTTTTCAATCTCAACAATCGGCCCTGTGACCGTCTAGATGTGCTTTATAATAAATCTCCTGCCTACAAGACTTCAATTAATTGAAGAATTTAAAATTGATAACAGTATTGTTTGAAGAAAAAATAGGGAATATAATAATATGGAGAATAGAACAAGCAAGTCGTCTTGTACATCAAGTATCATCAAATGACAATATTTAAAACCGAATGTTAATTATCAACCGGTCAAAAAGATGAGCTCAGGCGAAAAAGAAAACTTTGGAGATTAATACAGTCATCGTCACTGAGAGAACTGTCATGGTGGAGATACATCATATATTTTGTTGATACTTATTGAATTTAATGCATACTTAGTTAATATGCATTATAAACTTAAAGAAATGTGTTTGTTTTTCGAAGGGGTGTGTATGGCACAGTATGAATCCAGCTTTAACACGGCCGCTATTGGAGACAACGGAAGTAGTAAGGACCATGGTATCTTCCAAATAAACGATTACTGGAATTGTGATCCGGGCAACAAGAAAAATCCGAAAAATGGGTGTGGTCATCTTTGTTCAGGTAAATATTTTATAATTATGTTTGCTATGTTTCAATATGAAAAACACACACATAACAACAACACAAAACACACCAACATATTTATAACGACACTCACTTCGAAATTACGATAAGAACCGATGAATTTAAGTTCTAGTCCACAAGTGTTTTTTTAAAACTTAAATTTCAGGTTTGATGAGTTCTACATATGAACTGTTTACTAAGAAAAATATAATAATAGGAAACCGAAACAAGAAGTGAAGAAATAGTATACACCGAAAGAAATGAGTTTACCAAAACAATTAAAATTGCAATTCCATTCTGATCAAAAGAACCTCCTAGTTGGCGAGGATAAACGGAACAATATAAATTCGAATGAGTTAAGTAAAATTCTCACTAACATTAAAAAAAAGAAATAAAAATATATCCAGAAAGAATTAAAGGCTTCATAATTTTTATTTTATAAGACTCCAGATCTTATTCAGTTTTTATGAAAAGGAGGCAATTTTTAAAAAATCACAAAAAAGTAAATAGAAGTTTGAAAAAATGGTTTACGTTCTCATAAAGTCAAATAAAATTAGTTATAATTTATTGAAGAATGTTAATAACTACTTTAGGAATTACCTGAAGTCAACAAAATAAGATTTCATAGTAGACCATATAAAAGAATCATCATTATAACATTTCCAGATAAATCTCATAATTAAGTCTGAAACGATTCTAGTGATATGAATAGCAGAAACATACTCATACTTTATTCTAAAAAGCTATATTATGCGGGTTTCATAAATTTCAGAACACTTTTATTAAAATTATTTTCCTTTCCAGACTACAGAAACGAAGACTTGTCTGACGATATTGTTTGCATTAACAAGCTGAAACGAGAGCATGGTGGATGGGGCTTCTCGTAAGTATAGACAATTAATATTCCTCTATAAACCAACAGACCTTCCCTCACTGCGGATGAAAGGGGTAGAAACTACAAAGTTGTGCTGAATATTTGAGGGATTTTTTGAAACGGCATTTAATTTACATTTTCAAATTATTTACTAGGCTACCGCAAACGCTGTATATACATGTATGATGTGTATTTTCACGATCTTTCTGTATGACTCCTTTGAGTAAGTACAGTTTGGCATTTTTCGTGATTTTGCAAAGTTAGTTAGGTTTTTGAAAATGCTGCTTCTGCTGTGGGGATTTGATAT
Organism: Corbicula japonica; assembly: GCA_038501625.1. Lineage (NCBI taxonomy): Eukaryota > Metazoa > Mollusca > Bivalvia > Venerida > Cyrenidae > Corbicula > Corbicula japonica. The sequence goes on along the minus strand of JAZAYU010000006.1, from coordinate 10,820,804 downwards.
TTTTAATTGTGTCGGTGATTATACATGAATTTTTGTTCATATTAATAGTGTCAATGGTTTTAATGTAGTGGTGATTTTAGTATTTGAACGGGAGTGATGTTTATGATGTTGTTAATGAAAGTGGTATTGATGAAGGAGGTTTTGCAATGTTAATGGTAGAATTGGTTAAGGTTAAATGGTAAAGGTGTTTATGGTTATTAAATTGTTGTGTGTTTTCGGTATAAGGGGATGTTTATTATATTTATGATGCAGGTGTAAGGTTTTTTATAGTGGTAGTGTTTAAAAGGTTTATGGTGCTGTGTTTTCTGTTGAAATGGTGATGTTTTTTATGATTTTGGTGGAGGATTTAATTATGTTTATGGAAAATTCTTTATGGTGTTAATGATGGAGGTATTTATGGTGTTGATGGTTGAGCTCTGTCAGTTGTTGGAGTTATTCATTGTTTTAATGGTAGTAGGAAACATGTTTTTTATGTTGATGTTATTGTCGTTTAAGGTGATACATGTATGAACGCAGATTCGTTGGAATATCCACTTTCGGGACAATCATAACCTCACGTTTTGTATTTCAGATACGCCTATCAGAGTCACTGTACAAGCATCACAAGCAGCTATCTGAACGGATGTGGCGTCTAAATATCCGTTCTTGTCATGGTGCATTTCCTGAGAAATTCTACTGCTCTTTTATGATAATATGAGAGTAATAATCATTATTCATTAATGTTGTTCATTGTATTAAAAAGAGAATGTTTTATCTTGATTTGTTGTTTTCCTTCAAAATACACGGTGCTACAATTTATTATTGAACGATATCGACATGTTTGGATACATAAAGTGATGTAGTGATAATAAAATTCATCCCCTACGAAAATTAATCGCGTTTTAGAACAACTCTTTGTGATCAAATACTGCGCGGCCACTTAATAAAAGTTAACAAGTTACATGCTTAGGTGGTCCTCTATCATTTGTTCTGTTAAACCATACACTTACTCTCCATAAGTAGCCACCAGGATTTACAGGAGAATTCTGTAATATTTGATACTGTCTTTAGATACCTTCAAGACAACTTTTCCACCGAATAAATTGTATAACTTTTGGCTGAATTTCACAAATACAAAATCTAAGTGACAGTATTGAAAACTTGTCCAAATGACTTGTGGATACCAAATAAGATATACTGCATTAAATGTGTATTTTTAATGTTTAACATTACTTCCTTCAAAACAACTCGAATATAATTTTCCCCTGCCTTGGGGATCACAAATTGCATACTTTATGGTTATATAGAGAAAGTTTATTCATTTCTATTCAAAAAAGAACAAAAACGATGCATCTTATTATGTTTCAACTCGAAGAGTCTACTCTAATTCCATGTGGAGAAATGAAACATGTTATGAACGGTGTAGTTAAAACGTTGGTTAATTATACATTCATGTTTTCATATTCCCGCTGGATACTTCATCGCTCTACTAGAAACCCCTTTTGAGCGAGAAATAAAGTCAGGTAACTTCTGTCAGTGTTCTCCCTTTTATGTTCGCATTATTTGAAATTTTCATTTAATTTTTTTCTAACCTTGGAAAAAATACAAGTAAATATGACAGAAAAAAGACATTATTATGCAATTGGACATGATGAATTAAAACCAGTGGTTTATCCATCGCTCAAACATTGGTATAAATATATTGTTTTAAATAATTTTTCAAAGGAGATATAGTGAAATTAATATCGCACCGAATCATTATAAATGTATTTAAGGTGTTCGATTTTCGTGAGAATTTAGTTTTATTCTCGTCCTCTATCACTGCATGAACAAAGTATTCGTTCCGTTGTGTATTCTCTTTGACTGAATTAAATCTGTATGCTGTTTAAAAACAACAATGCTGGCCAATGTTCAAAGAATTGCTTTATATTTTAATACAATCTAGTCAAAGCTGACCACCTAACTTTCAGTGTCAAAAAACATCGACAGTACTGTCACGTTTGCACAACAATATAATCGCTTCACCAGCGGTAACGGTTGTGCGCGATGCCCATTCCCCCACCCCGTGCTGCCATACCTTAAGCTTATTCAGCATCAACATTATACCTGTACTATGTTTTAGCCTGTCTATTAAATGCATACAATATTATTGTTCATATCTGACACTATATATCATTTTATTATTAAATCATATTGGTTTGACCTTTCTCATTGGATTAAACGTGATCACATGATATGCGATAAATTTCGATATTGACTCGTAGGCGGAGTCTAAATCAAATATTGACCTGGGCGAAAAATTTCACGCGCGAATCGGCTTAGGTACGAAATACGTCACAGCGCTGTTACGTCACAACGAATACAACCGTTGTAAACAAATGGCGTCGACTGTGGGAGACAGAAAAGTAAAACTGCTGCTAAAAGCACTGGTGGAAGACATAACTGGCTTAATTTATGATATCTGGGTGTTGCAATGTGTAATTATATCAGGCAATGCTTCATGGTAAAGTAATGTCGCCAGTTGCAGCAACGAAACGGACAAAACATACTGTATCGGGCACAAAGGTATGTGACAATTTTGGAAATTAGAATAATTTTAAAATTAAGATTTAATAATAAAGCAATTGTTGCTTTTCAGTTTCGGTCAATATGGTGATTTATCGACCTGACGAAGCAATATCGACCTCGGGCTACGCCCTCTGTCAATATTGCTTCACCAGGTCGATAAATCACCATATCGACCTCACTGAAATGCAATAATTGTATATTGTTATATTTTTATTGTTATATGACCGTTCACCGTTACTTTATTCAATGGAACTACTCATCAGTATATATGGAAGCAAGAGACTAATTACCACAGACATACGATGTAATCAGCTTGACAAACTTGTAGGAGACCTTGAATGTTTGATAGTGGTATTCTCGCTAATGAGCAACAAAATATGCCTATTCCTTTGAGGGAAGATGAAGATGGATCAAATAAATGACGAAGAACTTCAAAGTTGAAAAAGTCAGTTAATGAGGACACGAGTTTATATTTTCCCTGTGGTGAATGGGCTGGTGTTTTCTCAGTACAACATCACCAAACGAAATATAGCCTATATCCACAAGTTCGTGGAAACTAAATATACTTGTAAAACATGGTCAAAAATCATTAGAACATCGTCATAACAAGTTTTTCGTAATGTACTTATGATCGCTTGTAAAGGTTTTGCAAACATGCTCCTTGGCTGGAACAAAAACAAAAATATAATTTCTTAATAAGTTGAGTTCTTTTCAAAATAGAAATTAAACCATGTCAATGCAAACACTATTTTGAATAAAATGTTTCTTACATTATAAATAGCACACAACATAAAAGATAAGTGAATTTTAGAGGTAAAAGCATTTGCATTCATTTGCAATACTGAATACCATATTACAATGTAGCAAAAGAAACGTGTACAAAAACTGATCAATATTATCTTTACTACAATACTTTGTTGGAATAATACTGGAAGGAAAAGCAAACTTCAAGAAATTCGAGAACGACCGCTTCATCTCTACTTTCGGTGTCAAGGGCAAATCTTTTTGATGTATCTTTTCAAAACTCGATATAAATTCTCACTGACAGACCAATTAAAGTGAAGAAATGTCCTGTGGCTGTATGGATGCTCACGTTATTTGAAAAATATGCTTTATTTACATATAACAGACACACATAAAAAGGATAAACTCTTTGCACGAGAACTCTAGAAAAATGATACAGATATCGCGTAAACATTAACAATTTTTGCGGTCTACTGTCAACAATGTCAGAAATTTTAATTAGTACAGCTAAATGTTTTATCATTCAAACCAAAGTTGACAGGAAGGAAGTCTTTCTCGAATGTCTTGAAAACCTTGAGATTATTTGGACGAATTTTCAAAACTTATTGTATATAAGCATTTCCTTATTTCAAGTATGAGTTGTTTTTGGTATATTTCCATGAACTTCAGAGTTCCCATGCAAACGTTTTTTTGTTTTGTTTTAGTATGTGCTTTGTAATTAGAACATGAATTAGACAGAACTCAGTAGCAAACATTAGTACATTTTTAGGTAAATACATTTCTTTACTAAAATCTAGGTAGCAATGAGTATTTTTCCCAAATTTATTTTGAATTTTTAGCCAGTTTTCGCAATTTGCAATGTTTGTCTCCTTGTAAGGTTTATTTATTCGAAAAATGGCTGATACTATTTCTTTTTCGCCAATATGCCATTCTTACATTTAGTTAAACTGTATCATTTTCCTACTATAGTCAATAGATTAAAATACAACCGAGATTTCAGCTAAATTTTGAATTCCATAAAACTGATATATTTTTATCTTTCAAATTTCATTAAACAGGCAGACGTCTTGGTTTTTCCGTTTAGTTAGCTAGACTCTCCCTCACCAGACGAGGCAGTCAAAAACATCTTTTATGAACTCATTAGTTTTATTAACTTGCAAGTCAAACTCAGAGTAACAGTCGGTATATTTTTGACTGGCGCGCATGCGCAAGTCTTATCTAACGATGCTGTGAACTCTGCGACGCGCAGTCCTTAACTTCGGGTGTATCATTGCGACCACGAGAGCGTATCAAGTAAGTGATCACCGCGAGAACAGGCCGAAATGTTCTGCACAGGTGTGAAGCACAATGTAGCACACCATTCCACGAATTCTGAGCGATTGATAGTAAGTTTCCGTGTAATTTTGGAGCATCCATGCCAAAATTCCATCGAACAAATTTAGTTTGAAATCATGACCAGCTACGGCAGAGAACAAGCAACTGGATATGAATGAGAAGTTTAGTTACGCCTGAAAGATTTCGTAGTTGTGTGGCATAAAAAGTAGTGCATTTTAAGAAAATACGAATATTTCGAGAAGGAATGCGAACTTTGAAAGATAATGCTACATATAAAAACAAGAAAACAATTTAATGTTGTTGTTCGAACAACTATGAAAGGATATTAAAAGAACGATTAAAACAAATCAGTCACGTGACAAGCGGGCGATAGCGTGGGTTGCCATTTTGGTTAGGTTGGAGTAGTTGTGGATCGAGATTTTGCTCGGCTAACAAGGACCGGGCCGGGTCCCAGTACTAGTGTTCTCCCCAGACAACCGTTAACAAGCTTTGATCTATTTCCAACAAGTGTTAAATTCGCCGACATCCGTTTATTCAAAATCGACATGCCGTACTTTTCTGTTTCTTGCATTGTAAACACAGGTCGCTTTTCAATACACACCTCATTCAAGGTTAAGCAATGGGCGATTTGACCAATCACAATCGATTTCTTTACTATCAGCTGGATAACTCCGCCTCTCCACGTGGTGAATTCACAAGTCTGTCGGTGTCGTTCGATCGTATTTTGGCTCTGTTGACTCTTGATATTCTCAATTAATAGCGGAACCCAGTGTTTTTGACATACTGTTCAATGATTTTAATGAGATGCGATTATGAGTAATTATTTGGTTATTCTTAGTTCTGTGATTAGAAGACAAACACTTCTAAAAGTATACTGTATACACGTATGAAAATAATTGTGCGATAATGGATTTGTTTTAAACAAATCTATTGGCAAGTTGCAGTTAGAACTTAAATTGCAAAAGAAATACATTCTGTGGCATTTTACTGCGCTATCATCGTAACGATCAGTTCATTTTCGTCGGACACATTTTCAAGTATGCATGCGCGAAAGAACGACGACTCGTCAATTCTATCTTATTTCAAGAGAAACCGGCCTTGTGAGGCTGATGCCAACTCCATCGGGCATTCTGAACTTCAAAATGCTAGAAATGAGATCGAGATCATTCCGGATAGCCCTTCAAGAGCGACTCTGACGACGCCAAGTACCCCTTCACGTCGTGAAATTACTCCGACGCCGGACGCGGTACCCCAACATGCCGAGACACTGAATCAACGCCGGCTACCTCGAACAGCCAGTTCGATCCAGTCAGGTGTCGATCCTAAGTGGAAGAAAGTCTATACCTGGTTGCAAGAAGTTGGCAATGTTTTTTTTATATATTTACTTAATCTTGTGACTTGCATTAAATAAATAAAATAACTCAATTTCATGCTACTATATATAAAAAGGGAAATATGCATATCAGGAATCGCCACACTCATAAAACACAGCCTCCCCTGCAGCAAAAAAAGAGAGGAAAATAAATGATTTGTTTGTTGATTGTTTAACAAAAAAGGGGAACCGTATGGGTTAGCTCTTTGGAACAGTCAGTAGCAAAATAATTTGCTACTAGGGGTTTAAACCAGGTTCTAGGGGTGCACTACATAATTTATTATACCTGCTTGTGTTAACTGAATACCTATTATCATATTATTTTTATATATGTGAGGCTGTCTATATGTTTACTGGTATCGTAAATTAATTTAATTTCAGAATGTGAGTGGGGTTTTTCCACCTTATCAAGAGTGAAATAAAAGCTTGGAAGCAGGCTTAACAATTCAACATTAAATTCATTGTTAATGATATATTGGAAGGTCCTGATATACTGAAGTTTGATTATAATAAGGCAGTCAGCACTTGGGCCGAAGAAAAAAAGAGGCTTCTGAAAGTTTAATCCTAATTCTGTCAGTTGTAATGAAACACTGAGTTTGATATGTGTGAGATATCTTGGACAATGAAGGTGAAAAACTAACTATACAGAGTTTATAGTTGACATTGTAACTTGATGAGATCAGATCAGTTTATGTTAATAAAACCAGTCATAGAAATTAGGATTGAAATTTCCAAGCAAGTCGGGCTGGTAACTTAGCAATTTTCACTAGCCCGAAAGAAAATTCACTAGCCCGAAAGAAAATTATGTTTAAATATATCTTTTAGTCTAAAAACGCTGAGATAAAACATATTTAAATGTCATTCAACATTTATCCATTCTCTAGAAAAGAATATAAAAAAAGGCAAAATTTCATATCCTGGATTTGACGGAAACAATGCTTTTCCGTGGCTTCTAAGCACCAGGCGCAAATCATAGTGTTTGTTTTAATCTTGAATCGCAACCAAAGCCTGTTATTTTTCCAGGAAAAAAGGAAACTTCTGTCACCATAAACATCCTCATATTTGTTTTTCAAAGGTTTGCTGCTCGCTCAGCATTTTCAGGAGGTTTCTTCTTGGTTTTGCACCAGTTTGTTCTGTAGCCCTGCTAACTTCAATTTGGTATAGAACAGGCCGGGTGTCTTATACAATTTTCACCCGTCGACAGCGTTAAAAAATTAGTTCGGGTGGAAATTCGCCGCGATTATGTCCTTCCTATCCGGGGATTTCCCCGGTGTTTTGCCCTTATTTGCGGCGATAATTCTGCAGACGTTCTCGCTCTTCTCGCGTTCATCGTCAACAGTTTAGCTTCAGGTTTAATTGTGGGGGATCTTGGTGAAAAATCTTTTGAGAGAGGAATGTTATTTTTCAATTAAAATGTATTTTAGCTCACCTGTCACGTAGTGACAAGGTGAGCTTTTGTGACCGCCTGATGTCCGTCGTGCGTCGTGCGTCGTCCGTCGTGCGTCGTACGTCGTCCGTCGTCCGTCGTCAACAATTGCTTCAATCGACTTCTTCTCTGAAACGGCTTGGCCAATTTTGATGAAACTTGCCACGTATGTTCCTTGCATGAAGCTCTTCCAAAGTTGTTCAAAGAAATCAATTCCATGCAGAACTCTGGTTGCCATGGCAACCGAAAGGAAAAACTTTAAAAATCTTCTTGTCTGAAACCACAAGGCCTAGAGCTTAGATATTTGGCATTTAGCATCCTCTAGTGGAGCTCTACAAAGATTGTTCAAATTATTTCCCTGGGGTCAAAATTGGCCCCGCCCCAGGGGTCACTTCATTTTACATAGACTTATATAGGAAAAACTTTAAAAATCTTCTTGTCTGAAACCACAAGGCCTAGAGCTTAGATATTCTTGTCTGAAACCACAAGGCCTAGAGCTTAGATATTTGGCATTAAGCATCCTCTTGTGAAACTCTACAAAGATTGTTCAAATTATTTCCCAGGGGTCTAAATTGGCCCCGCCCCAGGGGTCACTTCATTTTATATAGACTGGTATAGGAAAAACTTTAAAAATCTTCTTGTCTGAAACCACAAGGCCTAGAGCTTAGATATCCAAGGCATTTAGCACCCTCTAGTGGAAATCTTCAAAGATTGTTCAAATGATTTCCCTGGGGTCAAAATTGGCCCTGCCCCAGGGTTCACTTTATTTTATATAGACTGATATAGGAAAAACTTTAAAAATCTTCTTGTCTGAAACCACAAGCTGAGAGTACTTTTGTACTCTCGTGAGCGATATAAGGGCCATCATGGCCCTCTTGTTTAAAGTAAATGTTCGTTCTTTATCCAATTTGAACGCTACATGGTATCAAAATAATATATGAAAAAGGTTTAGTCGCGAATCATCTTGATTTAAAAAAATTAGTTTTTTCTTTGTTTGCGAAACTTCTGTGAAATTAGCGGGTGTCTTCATAATTATAACAACTTTTCTACCTGGAGCATGATTTTATTAGCCACTCGCTGACTTCTTCAAACTGACATGAATTAATCGATAGCTTAAATGACAGCGCTTACCTGTCTGGGGCTAATTAATCCATTGTCTGGGGCATACTAAACACCAATTATCAACAGCTTTGTTCATTGCCCAACAAATATGACACGTTACTCAACGACAAATCAACTCTATGAGCATTTTAAATGTAATGCTCGTTTATAAAAAAAAATTGTGACAGATAAATGCTATAAATTTCCAGCATATTTTGCTTATACAACCCTACTTTTTTCGAGCGATCTTCAACTTTTGGCTGAGTGTTGACAAATGAGTCAATCTCTTATAAATCAAAAACGCCGCCGTATGATCACATTTTTCTTTACTCAGACCGGCACCTTTGATTTTGAAAAAATCAATACTACTCGTCGGTGTTGTTATTTGATGTGAATAAACAGCAGTGACCATGAAATATACAACGCTGATCACACAGGTGTTCAAACAGGTGTTGATTGCTCTTAAATAATAGTAAAGATTTTTTAGGAAGGGATTGGAAAAAAGCTGAAGATCGAATTTATACATGAAGCTATTGGTCTCTTATATTTTCAACAGTTATTAATTTTCTCATAGAACTTAGTAAACATATTTATTATTAATTTAGCATGAATTACACGTTGATACAAGCGACAGATTTCTGAATGAAATAAGTGGCTCAAAAGTTTGTTTACAAACCTGAAAATGAAAGTACAATGATTTTTCATCGATCTGAATCTTACAAGATTAGTAAATTGGTAATTTTTACAAGCCCGAGAGAAAATCTACTAGTTTTTTGCTGTCGGGCTAGCGCCAATTTCGACCACTGTAAAACACATGTTGACATACTGTTTACACATTGTTTCACATTATTTATGTTTTTTTAACTTTGTACCTTTCTTGGCTCTAAAGAGATAAAAAAAACATCTATGTACTATATACAGTTTTTGCAGTAAACTTTGGTACAAATATAAAATTGTATAAAATGATAGTTAAAAAATAATGTTTCGCGAGCTTAAATCCACGAACAGTCCAGCGACAACCCTTCCAAAAATCCTGGGGAGACCGTTAGTAAGTTGGCGAATATTTTTGTTAATGCATTGTTGCGATCGACGTAAAAATTAAGATTGTAACTGTTTCAGTCTCTTAAGGTACGTGAGCCTTGTGCATTTTATTGTTGACAATACTCAGTTGTGGCGGAGCCTGATCATCGTTATTCCAGCAAAATTTAACTACTAATCATACGCTTCTGCACCAAAAAGACCCCCACCTAAGATTCAGGTGAAAAAAAAGTGGAAAACCTAATTTCCTTGCATCAAAATACAAGTACCTGCATCTATTGAAATCCCTGAATATATAGAATTATTTGCTAATGTTGATGATAGTAACTGTCACAAAGTTAAACGAAAAAATCACACATAGTTTCATATGTTTACAGTAATGATATCTGTGCAGGGCACGTTCGATTCAACCAGCGCGCCAGTCTTTCAACGCTTTCAGCGCTCTGATTAAGATACATTGACATGGAATATAGATATCGGAGTCAATACCTAAACATTTCTGTTCTAATTAAGGCGATTTAATGTTCTTTATAGTACATTCATTGGTTTATTTAAACTTTAAGATAAAACATTTGAGGCGGCTTTGCTTCATTATTGTCTGAATAATGAATACCCTTTCATTTGTCATATGTAAAACAAACCAGTTAGAAACAAAACAAAGTTTTGAGTGAAATAAAATCACATTTTATTAGCATAATATCGAAATGCCGGGGTACTAGGTAAATGGACTTGTTCAGAATTTCGGCCATATGTTTAGACCAAAAATGATTAAAATTCCATCACTCTATCTGAAATTTTAATCTTGCATTATCATTACTAGATATGAGATTGCATTTCTATCGAAAACTGATAATTCCTCATGCCTTTGTAGAACTGTTTTCAGTTAATAATCGGTTACGGATGTTAAGTAATGATGATTCCGTTTATCAGGGTTATCAGCGCAACGATTGGCTGAGCGTTGACCCGTCGTCCTGTACTGGTTCGCTTCCCACTTAGGACAATATAATTTCAAATAAGCTTAAATTAGCGAATCGACACGCTGTCCTTTCACGCGTGGCTTCTCTTTATCAACTCTAAACGTGCTGACGTAGAAAGTCGTTATACTAGCTCATTACTTTTACGAACTTTAATACCTTGCTCAGAGTTATTCTGTTTATTCTCAGACTAAAGTTGACAAGAAGGCCGTTTTAAATTTATTGAGAAACGCAATATTTAATATGCTTGACACTTGCATATCGTATTATAAGATTACTTTATTACCACCTCGCCTCCATAAAAATAAGATTTTGTTAGGAAAGAAAACGTAAATACTGTAGAATCTCGAAAATTAGCACTGTTCGATCTATTTATAATAAGCATTCTCTCTTATTTGTCGACTTATCTCTTTACAGGCCACGAGAAGAGGCTATAATTTCTTAAGTGGCTTTTCCCGATCAATTAGAAGAATAGCTTTTTTATTTATCAGATTGACCCTTTTTGACCGTGTTTAGAGTGATGATGTTCACTGAAAAACTTTCTTATCAGTTATCAACACAATACCCATTTATAATGCCTTTTATTACACATATGGACGTCAGTCTTTTGTCATCACCGTTTTGTTTTCTTCTAGAAAAAAATATTGATCGAGCGTTGAAGTAGATGGAACGTTCCAAGTTTTCTGATATTCATTCTAATACTTTTAAATATAACGATAGTTTTTCAAACTATTTGACTATTATTGCAATAATATTAAAAACATGAAACTTTTTGCCAGTTATACTATTTCGAATTGATCCTGAACAGGTTCATGAAAATATAGATGCTTAAAAAATTGAAATATGCATATCAGGAATGGCCACATCCATCATACACAGCCTCCCCACACAGCCAAAAAGTAGAGAGGAAAAGAGAGCATGGTATAACAATAATCAGTTTCAAAATGCACGCCACAAACAAATAACGAAAGTGAGAACCAGAGGGGGTACCGCCTTGGAACGGTCAGTGGCAAAACAAATTGCCACTGGGGGTTTAAACCAGGTTCTAGGGTGCACCAACCGCACACGTGCCCCAACAGGTTCTCGTATCAAAAACAAGTACAAGTTGTCTTGGTGAAATATTTAAGAAATAATAAGGTTACAAGCGGTCTGTGTAATAAATAAGGCGACATCATGAACATTTGCATAATATTCAGGAGCAACAACTCGTATGGGAAAACAATTTTGATCGACAGAGTTCTGTTACGATCGCTCTTGCAAATGCTTTACATTTATTTGCATATTAGCAGACTATTTTTAGTTATAACAAATACTGTAACGATAAAAGAAAGCTACAATGTGGAAGAAGAATATATTATTCTAAGGAAGGGATTAAGGAGAAATGGAAATTATTGACAGGAAGAAAACTAGCTGGAAAGAGGGAATAAAGTAGATCATTAGGGACCAGTGAGAAAAACGAAAGAGAAACAAAAAGGTTGCAAAGATGCGATTGTCTGTCTTCAATAATGATTTTGCTGTAGATGTATTTATTTTCGTGTTTTATAACAGAATGTTTCTGTAATGATTGAACTTGAAAACAGATTACTTAACAGAATATTAACTTATTGCAAAATAGTATGATGAACGATATGTCCTCAGTCATGGGCTGCAAGAGAAAGATAACATTGTGATAAAAACTGATCAAAACTGTGATACAGTGATCGATGTTTATATCTATATTTATTAACCGTTTGAAAGACTAATTATAAACGTTTAAGTAAATGACAAATTTTTAATATTCTCTACATGCTTTCACTTTTTAAAACAATGATTTTGCACATTGGTCCCGGTGAATATTTTTTCATATTTTGATTGTCCCAAAATAAACAGTGTTAGAAAAATAAATTTAATATAATAGAAAACTAAATACACAGATAACATAACACTTGATGATAGGCAGCTAAAACATGTATTTTTGTATATCCTACTTCTACATGTTGTACGTTTTAAATTGTTGGATGAGAAAACCACGTTTCAGTGGCGAACTCTTGTAAGTGACAATGAATGAATGAATACACTATCCACGTTCCGTTTTATTATTTTGGGAAAGTGAAAACACTGACCGGAAATTGATTAAATTTGGCGTGTTCTTGAAAGGACATTTTTGGAGATTATCAAACATTTAAGGTTTCTTATTAAAGATCCTGACATGAATGATAGTCCCTAATATTTGACCTAGGACTTGTGGTCCCAAGCTTTCACACCTCCCAACTGGAATACAAGACCAGAGCTATCCATTCCCTAAAGACAATCCGCTTTAAGAGCCAGATGGCATCGAAATGATGAATAGTGATTATGTGGATGACATAGATGATAATCCGGATGGGCGTCCTAAAGAATGTATGGGATTTAGACAAGTCATCAGAGGGTGAAATTGAAAAAGATTGGTAAGTATCAACTGTAAGATCGCTGCATCATAAGTTGTCATAATTAGTGAAAGTGAAACTTCTGCATCATAAGTTGTAAAAATTAGTCAGAAAATGACTGAATTCAACATAATATCCAAAAATAAACTTCGTGAGAAACACAACATTAACAAGTGAAATATGAATATCAGGAATGGCTTTTAAAAGCTACAAATGTTCAAGAAATAACTATAATATTAGGCTTAAGTTTACAGAGGTATAATGAAAAAGGAACAACAAAGGCAGAAAACCATTTACTCAATATACAACTTTATCATAAAGTCGAACGGTGTAGATTTAATCAGCAGGCATACTATGCCATCTTAAAGTGAACAACGTAGATCATGATCAAATAGAACAAATAATCAATCATTGGGTCGATGTTTGGCATCTAGCTAAATTTATTGTAAAAATTCCTTTTTATGCACAAATTAAGTATTTTTATCACAAGTATCAAATATTGATAGTGCCGGTAAAACCCGAAACTGTGAATATCGTTGATGCACATGGATATCGGCAATATCAGATAACAAGAATAATGAAATCAGTTATTATCTCTGAAAATCAAGTTCTTCCTATTCGAATTAACAGTACAGAACATCTTTGTTTAAATCGAACCAATAAGGCATAAGAGTATACACAGAATAATAATTTTATGAAATAGACAAGTGACATGGTATAGATACACACTTTATCTCACTGCTCTCACACACACATACACGCACGCACGCACGCACGCACGCACGCATAAACGCACGCACGCACGCACATGCTTGCATTAAAAGCAAAAGTAACAATCATATAGACTAATCCTGTTAATATAGAACAACAGAACATTACGAAATAATGGTTTTCAGCAAATTGAAATTATAAAACCAGTGGATGAACGGTTTTAACAAATTGATATTTTGAATGCCGGAGAGAAAGTAGGATTTGTAAAAAACCGCATGACTCCGTTCACTATCCTTTATCTTGACCTATTGTTTACTACTTATTCATCAGTAAGAATTACGTCATTAATCTTTGATTGTTTGGTATTATACAATTATTTACTTATTAGCTGGGAAATATGCTGTGATATTGACCTAAGTAAAAAATCGTTATTGACCGAGGCAATAGCCGAGGTCAATAACGATTTTTGCGGTCAATATCAACAGCATATTTCCCAGCTAATAAGTAAATAACTGTTTTATTACATGAACTATAAATAGTTATTTATATATAACTTATATAATATATGGGTGAGATAAGTAACCAACGAACAAACCTTCAGACATAAAGGAACAAATCTAAGCACCAGTCACGGCGACATCGCCTAGCCAAGAGTGCTGTACATGGTTATAGACGTGCCATCCAACTTGGATGGCACGTCTATAACCATGTACAGCACTCTTGGCTAGGCGATGTCGCCGTGACTGCTGCTTAGATTTGTTCCTTTATGTCTGAAGGTTTGTTCGTTGGTTACTTATCTCACCCATATGTATCTTACTTCCACGAACATGAATCCTTTCGGGGATCCCTTAATTCGAAAGTTAGCTGTTTGAATTGAATTATCTCCCCTTAACTTATATAATATATATATATAATAGTTTATTACATGAACTATAAATAATAAAAAAGATGGAAACTTTCGCATTCTATTTATAGACAGGTCAATATCAGCGAAAGCGGGTCAATATCTAGATTTATTGACTCGGTTATTTTGGGGGTGTGACCAATCGCGTTGCGTCTATTTATAGTTCGTGTAATAACACCAGATACTGCACATTTTCTTTAGTCGGTTACAACGGAGAATGTCCCGCCATTGGCACGAATCAAGTAGTTGAATAAGCACAATATCCACTAGAAAATGCCTTGAAACCAGATCAAGTCTTTCAAATTAATGAATTCGAAAGTCGTAACCTATTTCTGCTTACGGGTAATAACCGACTACAGCAGGGTTAGTACTGCTAATCTGGATAACCCAGTACTAATGTAGAATATGTACAGAGGTCACTTACAATTAGCTAACGGTTTCTATGCAAAACGCCCTTTTTGTTCAGAGTTTTTAAACTGGGTTACATAGCAATTTCATCCTTATGGGAAAAAAACTCTGTTATCAGTTCTTCAGTAAGAGTAAAATATTTTCCGTGCCGAGCAATGCAGCTATCAATATCAGTAATGTCAAGTACATTTCATTAGTACCCTAAGGTTTAATCAGAAATTAATAATTTCATTCATGCTTATGAAATATTTTAAGCCGCCAAGCGTGTCGAAAACTATTTTAAAGTAATAAGTTATTTTATATTGCTGTTTCTTTGAATTAAATATACTGTCTTAAACGTTTAAATTTAAAAGAAGAAACAAAGAACATGTTCAAATACAATGGTTTATAACTCGGAACTATAACTATTTAATTTACTACTGTATAAACTTTTAATACATTGTATTTAATTTTAGAAAATATTGCATTAAATAGAGGCAATTTATGAATTATCGCCGTAGCTGAATTTGTCTCAAGTGACTTCGCATCGGCACCATGACATATTGCATGCCACCACAACATTTTGAAAATTTCGCATAAAGCATCCAGTACACCGTTACGCATTACTATTGTTAAAGCAGAGAATCTTTTTCATCTATTTGTCAGTAACACATGTGTATTAAAGTCAAAACTAGACTTAAAATATTAAATGAGCAAAAGAGCCGTTAAATTCTCTTTAAAACATTCATCTTGTACGAACCCAAAGTTCTACATGATCCTATTTTATAATTTTTCGAAAACTTTTGAATTCAAAGTAAGATCATGAAATATCTGGGTCGACAAAATTGTCCGTTATTTGTAATCTCTACAAACGTGTCTACAAATTGAAAAAAGTGTACTCACTGTTTACCTCAATTTAAATATATTGACACAACGACGCAAGTAGAATTGCGCCAATTTAAACACATATCCGGGCATGCAAAAGTAGATAGGAAAAATAGCATGTGAAATAAAATGACCAATTAACAAAATACACCTCAAACGAAAATGAGAACACGATGGCCTTAAGGTAATTCATAGCCCAGATAGTACAGTTGTCTTAATGATGAGCTGTGAAAATTAAGTTATCATTTTTTTCAACAATTTCCGGACAAATCGTTATTATATTGTTTCAAACAGATGAATATTGATAATAACAGGAGACGATTGTTGAAAAAAAAGAATTTTGTTAGAAAAGTAATAAAATGTGGTACCTGCTTTGTTGTCTAATCCGGGTGTCAAAATAAAGCATTTTCCACTCAAATAAATCCAAAACAATTAATTACAATATCCAGTATAATGTTCCATGTAGGGCCAACCAGTGTTACTTTTTAAAAATAACTTTTTAAACATTGACTTCAAAACACTGCACAAATACCATCACACAAGATTTACATTGTTATACATGTAGAGATTAAACTGTCCTACAGGTAAACACAAGTGGGCATGATTTGCATGGTTTTTGCATGGGAGAGTGACTTCATGGGACAAAGGATGATGTGTTTAGATTTTGATTTATAAGAGCAATATTTTCAAGTTATTTTGAAAAAGTAACACTGGTTGACCCAACTTTCCAACTTTGCGACATAGGTTTCTGTATAATAACTGTATACGTTCTAGCATGTCTAAATTCCCATAACCCCAAATTTCACTGCCATAGAGCAATACGGGTTTAACGGTTTTTTCAAAGAGATCTATTTGGATATCATATGGTAAGGCTAAAGTATTAATTTTTCTAAGCAAAGCAAAAAGAGCTTTCTCACCTTGTTGAGCAATGTATTTCTTAGTTGTCGCAAATGAACCACTTTTTGAAAGAAAAACGCCTAGGTATTTATATTCGCTTACGTTTTCAAGTTCCTCTGCACCTAATTTGTATGTTCTTACCCTATTACGAGAACTCATACTAAATGTAATAATTTTTGTTTTACTGGTATTGATATTGAGTTTCCATGTATCGCAGTAAGATTTAAAACAATTTAGAGCGAGTTGCATGTCATCTTCATTATCACTGAATATAACAGTGTCATCTGCATACAATAGAATAAGTAATTTAAGATATATGTGAAAATCAACATTTTTGTTTACCCCTTGTACTTGATGATCTGTAATATAACTATCAAGATCATTTAAAAATATACTAAATAAAAAGGGAGATAAATTCACTCCTTGTCTTACACCGTTATCACAGTTAAAAACATCAGATGTTCCTTCATGTGTCTTAATTTTTGACTTAATATTTTCATACATTTTGTAAATAACTTGAAAACATTTGCCATTAATTATTTCTTTTTGTAATTTCTGCCAAAGTCCGACTCTCCAAATACTATCAAAACATTGTGTAAAATCAATAAAACAGCATATCAATTTTTTCTTTTCTGAAAAAACGATATCTAAAATGCTTCTCAAAATAAATAAGTTATCAATCGTTGAGTGATGTTTACGAAAACCAGCTTGAAAATCTTTATTTAATCCAGATTTTTCTGCAAATGTATTTCGCCTATTATTAATTATACTTGTCAACAATTTTCCAAAACAACTGAGCAAAGAGATAGGACGGTAATTTTCTGTAAATTTTGGATCCCCTTTACCTTTATAGATTTGTTTAATTATACCCATTGTCCATGTTTCGGAAATTAAACCTTCATTAAAAATAATATTAAACAGTTTAATGTAAGTTGGTTACATGTAATACACGCTTTCTTTTATTTGTTCGTTTATAATGTTGTCGACGCCCGGAGTTTTATTGTTTTTTAAATTTTTAACTGCTCTTAGAATTTCTTGCTCATTTATTGGCATGTTTATTTCTTCATTTAACTCTTCATTGACAATAAACGGTTGATTATTTTCTTCATCGTTATTTAACTGTACCTCGTTTACCTCTTTAAAATAATTGTTTAGGTCGGATAATGATGCGTTCGGTTGAGCGTTATTTTTAGAAGCATTATTGATAATTCGCCAATATTCTTTCGGATTTGCATTTTGGAGCTTTCGAAGATTTTCAGTTTTGACATTGTTGTATTTATTATGAGATTTTTATATTGTTTACTTATATCTTTCAGTAGCTTTTTATTGTACGTATTTTTATTGTATATTCTTCTAATTCTATGATACTGATTTCTCAAAATCCGACAGTTTTGGTCAAACCATTCGTGTTTACATTGGCGTCTGTGTTTAAATGTCGTTTTATGTACAGTGCCAAGTGATTCTCTAGAGCATTTTTTCAAATATGCACGAAATGTCGTCGCATATCTCATTTACCGCCGAGATACTGTAATTATTATCTGCAAGCATATTGTCAAGCTTCATTTCTATTTCTGCAATTTTTAGAACGTCAAGATTTTCAGAGGATTTATTGTTCATATCATTATCCCATAATTTAGTACATATTAAATTTTTGGTTTGATTTTTGTCTCGCTTTTCCGAACATTTCGTTTATATAATCAATGAAATTGGGCATTGTATGTCCGAGTACAAATGACTAAATTCTTCGACTTGTAAATTTACAATATTCCTAAAAACAGGTGAGGTTGATAGGAAATAATCGACTGTACTGACGTCTTTACATGTGAGTTTGGTATCGCAATAATCAAAGCCTATTCTACCATTTAGTATGAATAGTAAATTTTGTTTACAAAAATCTACCAACTGGTGACCGTAGTCATTAACAAAAGTATCTTTGCATTTCCTTACGGTAGGTATATTACATGAATTAAAGTTCAACTTGGTAATAATTTCAACCTCTTCATAGATATTGTAAGTCATAAATGTTGCTTATTAATCCATCTAGTGACACAAAGTCTGGTAAGTTCCCACATCGTGAATTGTAGTCACCAAACAACAATATATGATCTGAGTTTAAACAATACCTGTTTACCTCTTGTTGTATTTCAGAAAAGGGATTGCCATGCGCATATCTTCAGCAGGCAGGGGGTAAGTAAACTACACCACATTTGAAATCCTTGTTATTTTCTGATGCACCATACAATTTGTGAGAAATAGTGAAAAAATTCACTAATTTACTTTTACTTCTTTCATCCACTGAAATATATGTTGAAATTTCATTTTTAACAAGAAGAGCAATTCCACCTGATTTAATACGTGAAAGATACTGCATTTAAAAAATGCACATCATAACTCGTCAGTTTTATATTGTCACTGCCGTCTGTTTTTGTTTCTTGTAGACCAATTATATCATACTTCTCAATTAATGATACAAATTCTGGTATACGTAATTTTGAATTTATCCCACATACATTTAAACATAATATTTTGAGATGATATTATTTGGTCAATACAAACATTGTCTGCTATATGACAGCCGTCTCCATTTAATCCATATTGAGTATTAACCGTAATTGGTGAAAATTCCCGTGCTTCTGCACGGAGTACACGTGTTTTCGAGCTTGATCTCTCACTGTTATCCATTTGAGCGCACGATTTTTTTTAAAGAATCGTCATTTTGCATGTCTGTTATTGTTATATTTATGGAATGTTCATTGTCTGAAATAATACATGTTTCATTTTCAATTTCAGACTCTTGTTGTTGTTCATATCTTGATTGTATTGGTGATGTACTATCCGTGTCTGTACATATTTGTTGCGTGTCTGTTATTGTAATGTTTATGGAATGCTCAGTGTCTGAGTTATTACATGTTTCATTTTCAATTTCACGCTCATATTGTGATTTATATCCTGATTGTATATGTGACGTGGTGTCTTCATCTGTACATATTAGTTCTTCTCGTTGTTTTTTAGTCACAACATCTGTGTCCAACGGCGATCTTGCCTGGTTTTTCCCTGTGTGTGTCACTCGTCGCTGGGGCGTAGTGTCTTCTAAGAATTCTAATGCACTAAAACTGTTGCGTGTGTATATTCTGCTGGCGGGTCTCTGTTGTACACTATTTTTAAATGTTGTAGATCTTTTGAATATTCTTGTCCATTGTGACTTGTTTGAGTCTTTTGTTTGTAAGTGTTTTCTGTTACTATACTCCGCCGACTGTTGTTGTGTCATGCCATTAAGATGTACTGTTTTTTACTGCGGTACCCTAGATGAACCATTAAACTGGATATTGTAATTAATTATTTATGATATATTTGAGCGGAAAGTGCTTTATTTTGACACCCGGATTAGACAACATAGCAGGTACCACATTTAATTACTTTTCTAACAAAATTCATTTTTTGCAACAATTGTCTCCTGTTATTATCAGTATTCATCTGTTTGTAACAATATAATAACAGTTTGTTGGAAATTGTTGAAAAAAATGATAATTTAATTTTCACAGCTCATCATTAGTGCAACTATACTATCTGGGGGTATAAATTACCTTAAACTTCCAATGGCAAAACAATTTGCCCCCACATATTGCATGACTTATTGAAGTTTATGAATACATGTACGTACATGTTGGTGTAATCTGATCAAGTATGAAACAAATAAAGAGGTTACTCGCAAGGGGCCTGAAATGAAAAATAAGTTTATTGGCAAATCAACAAACATCATACCCTTTAAAGCATTATGTTCTGTAGCCTGACTAATCGCAAGAATCTTACTAACATTTCCGGACAAACAAGATAATTCCAAAAACTACAAGAGAAAATATAGGTAATAAAAAGATATACATATAAGAAATTTATACAAGAAATTAAATAAAACTACAAGTAAAACATTTGTAAAGTTTTTAAAAATACGAGTGTTTAATGTCACCTTGCAAAACGCAAAAAAGAAACGATTTTAGTTAGTTTCCCCACGTCTTCGTGCCTCTGCAACACCTTTAGCTAACAGTTGTCCATTTTTGCACATGTACAATGGTGGCCAGACAACGAAATCTAGGTATTTTCTTTTCCTCGTATAATACTTGAAAATGGTGGTGTCATATTTTATATCGCCTTCTGTCCGCGGGAAATCGATGTGAACGGGAGGATCGTGTATGCACATACACCAACAGACATGCAAGCATTGTACTATGTAGTCAACAACCCCTGGTTGTGACTGCTGATCGACCCCAGTTTCTTTTAAAATAATATCTGAGCCAACCTGTAGCAAAGAATAACAATCAAATACAAAATTAGCTAGTTGTTTTCTGGGATTGTAATGTTAATGTTTTATCTAACCTATTGATTTTGTTTCCATTGAAGTTATACAAAAAGCCTTACAAGAAACACTTAACTGTTTAGCAGATTATAATTACATAGTTTTAGTTTTGTGGGATGTTAAAGATAATCCGGAGCAATTGACATACCTTGAGGAATGCTTGCAGATACTGGCTGGCTTCCAGATCGATGTTTCTGTCAGCTAATATTTCTTTCTCGCAATTTGTAAGCTCCTCTGAAAGCGTTATTGGATCAAAAACTTTTCTTTTCTAAAAATAAAAAAACAACATCATTTAATCCAGTGTTTACTGATCTAAGTATCATATGAATGATTTTAAGTGGTGCAGTTTGTGATATATTGTATTTTAATTATAGACATAATTTAATATCAATTAATAATAAGGTGAAATATGCATATCAGGAATCGCCATATTCAGAAAAAACAGCCTCTCCACACAGTCAAGAAGAAGAGAGGGGGAGAGAGCATGGTTAATAAAATAATCAGTTTCAAAAAAGACACCACTAACAATAAACAAAAATGAGAACCCGAGGGGTTACCGCCTTGGAACGGTCAGTGGCAAATCAAATTGCCACTGGGGGTTTAAACCAGGTTCTAGGGTGCACCAACCTCACACTTGCCCCAACAGGTTCTCATATCACAAAACAAGTACAAGTTGTCTTGGTGAAAAGACTCCAACCCACTTATCTGCTTAACAATGTTGCATGCAAAAGCACACAAACATATAAAACATAAGCAGCTAAGAGCATAGCAAAGCCGAATGGGGTACTCAATGATCTTACTCAATGATCTTTCTCAATGATCTTACTCAATGATCTAACCGATCTTAATAATGTTTGTTTTTCCACATGCATTTAAAGTACCAAGTGCTGGCCGAAAAAGATTATATTTAATGGGTGACAATTTTTAACAAAGAGATAGCTAGTGACAGAGTCCTTTCCAACCTTGTCTATGGTAATATACCAGTAAAGGGTATGCCCAGTATTTTTTATTTAAATCATATTTTTTGTTTATTATATGTATAGATGTGGTGCTTAAATTGTTTTAAGAGGTCATTTAGTGAAATTCAAGCACAGGGTTCCAGGGGTGTTGGGGGGCGTGTAGGGTCCAATACTACCGCCTGTGGCTCAAAATACTTACTGGATTCTCACTCGGGACATATACAACTACAGCCTGAAATATAAAGAACACGATGAATCAATTTATAGTTAGTTGTATTTTATTGTAAATTTAATTAGTTAATTTATATTATTATTAATATTTTAATATAATCATTATATTAAAACTAATTTTATTAAATGTAAATTATAATCATGAATAGCGATATTAGAGTTTAGTGATATACTAAATAACCCTTTTCATTCACTTTACTAACCTCGCATTCCGATACTCTACCCAAAACAGCCTCAATATCTTCCACTCGGACACCGCTTCGGAAGATGACCTTACTGTTACCCCGCACGGTCAGGTATTTAAAGAGAGAATCCCCAATATATAACACAGACATTGCTCTCGGAAGTCTATGTAAAGACTTCTTTGTTTCAATGAAACAGATTGTCTGTCGTCTGTGTTTTAGTACAGTTTATATATCTTTGTAAAAATTTTATCATCTTAACTCTGACCAGTTCACTAGGATGGAATTTTTAACACAACAAACCGGTAAACAAGCTTCCATTAAAAACAAATTTTCTTAAAACAGTTCAAATAATTTGAAATTAATTTGAAAACTATCAAAACCGTTCAATGTTTGTTATTTTCGAAATAGTCAATCACTTCAAAAATTAATCTTAGCGTTTTCTCCAATATATCGTTCTTTTTAAAATCATGTTTGATTTGAAGGAATTATGTTTGGTTCTTAAGACCTTTTTCAATCGGGTTGCAATTTTTTAATCTGCATTTAATAAACTTATAGGACGCCAGTTTGGTAAAAATGTAGAGTCTTTTCCTGGTTTTTGGTATAAGAGTAATGACACTCTGCTTTTGCAATTAAAATAATATGAACTAATTTTCAACACACTACTCTACCGGCAGCAGTGGCTCAAATTCTTAAATTCTTCATTATTGCATAAAAATGTCCTCTTTTTCTTTTGAAACCAACTTCATGTCTGTCGAGCAATGTGAAATTTAGAGTTCACGCTTTCAAAAGATATTATATACTGAACAAAAATAAAAAGTATCCACTTTTTATGCTTGTTTTTCCATTACCATATTTTCATTTAATCAGGAACGCTTTGAATGGTGTTTATTTAGTTAATCTCAGTTGTTTTTGAGTTAAATTGTTCATGAATAAAAACTTCCACACCAAGACCTGAGGAACTGCCAATCGAATAATAATTAATCATGACTTACAAAACACTACATATTCAATTAAAAGGGAGGTAATTGGAAACGGTTGAAATTTCTAGCGTTGTTTATCGAGGACCAGTTGATTTATTTATGAAAATTTTGTGATTTTCTTTATCCATAAGAGATAGAGAACGTGATTAAATTCCATTAAATGGGAATATTTCAAAGAATCGCTGACATTTTACTGAAGCCCATAATACACGAAAGGGAAAGACAACTAAGTTGTGGCTGCAGATTTTCAAGAATACTATGTTGAAAAGAGCAAAATTGTTCCCAATTCAGCCATTGTGTCTGAAAGATGCCTTAAAGGCAATGTCATTCGACCGAAGCAGCGAAGATTAGCTATTTGAAGGCTTGTTACACCGCAGTTAATCGGTCAAATGTATATAGTTATACAAGAAATTGAATTTGAATTGGAGTTTTCATCATCATCTATACTTTGTATTTTCTATATGTGTCACTCGCAAATCGCAACAGGAGTTGAGTTGTTTCTTAGTTTGTAAGAAATTTAGTTAGGAATTATAGTACTCTGCGTAACATCATATAGCAGAGAATTTTTGTCCTTACGGATATTGTATGACAAACCGGTTTTGAACGGTTGTGTAAAATCGGTGTATAAATAGGATTAGGGATTAATTTGAAATCAGTTCTAGCGACTCTCTTTTCGTGGTGACATCGATTTCCAATTCAATTCAATATTTCAACACTATATTGTCCAACAATATTGACCTGGCACTTCATTAATTTTCGTAAAGGTCATTGAATAAACACGGGTATCAGCGAAAACACCGATATATTATTCAATTTACACCTCAATGATGTGTGGGGTATTGGAATAGATGCCGGACTACTGATTGTAACATTTACGAAAATTAACGAATATGGGGTCAAATGCAAGAGTGCCAGGTGAATCTTGTTTAACAATACTTGATTCAGTTAAATGTTTTGAACATTCTGTATTCCAGTAAATGGATTCATATACTTTGTTGGAAAGGAATTTACGGGAAATTAGGTTTGGCATCTAGTGTTACAAGACATTGACAAACGGGCAGAGGTTTCTGCATTTTTAATATAATGAGTATATACACATGCATAATTATTATATATTATATAATAAAAGACGCAATGTATCCAAGCAAGACGGGACAGGTTCTGTATTTCCGGTATTTTGAGGAACGTTCCGAGAATCACATTTAATATATGTGCGATTCGTAAATTGCTACAAAAACACGGTTCCTCTTTCTAAAAAAATGATTATTAAGGGAGAGGTTTTACGTGGGAGGCCGGCGTTCCTATGACAAATACACAGTCAAAACTTGATAAGGGCAGTATCGTTTTGGTTGGGAGTTGAAAATGTCAGGGTTGATGTTAAGAGTTTGAAGTTGACTGCACCATGCTTGAATATTAACCCAAATATTCTTTAGTATGTGTTGAAAGCATGATATAATTATGTACTTTGAAAGTTCATTGTGCCGAGTAAAGCAGTCTTAAGTTGAGACTAGAATTATGCATCATGTATGATCAATGGAAGATGTTTCTTATTGATACATGTATTTTATGTTTCATGTTACGGGACACTCCCTAACCTTTACTCATCCTTTATGCGTCACTCGCAAATCGGTTTTTGTGCTGTAATGATGATATTGTTATCAAGTTTCCAATGACGTCATCACAATATATGCTTCACTGACAAATCGCAACAGGAGTTGAGTTGTTTCTTAGTTTGTAAGAAATTTAGTTAGGACGATGAATGCAATTTGGTCGATAAATTAGATATAGTGAACGGCAGTCAAGTGAAAGTGCTTTTCAACGTCGCTATTGCCTGTTTTATGCATACCGTGAATCAAGTTCTAGTATTAAAACATCTGGGCTTCTCCTTGTTTTGTATTGATAAAGAACAATATTGAAAAAAAATAGTTTACATAAAGAAAAACTTTAAAAATGAAACACCTGATCACCTAGTTGTTTATCATACCTAACGTTTTATTGTTGGTGAAGTTTTAGAATTGTAATAATTTTAAGTAAGCATTTTAATGTACCCTTGACAGACGAGAATTCCAAAGACAAAGACGAAGGTTCTGAAATAACCAGAAATAGCAGTATCAATGTACTATAAGGTTGGACCGGGAAGTTATCTATAGGCGTTTTATTTTTTCCAGAGTCTAATACACTGTAAACAGCCATGAACACGTACAAGTGTTATTACTGCTCAATGACTTTCTAAATATATTGACATCAATTTTCAACATTTGATTGAATATCACTCACCAATATGTTTGAAATACACGTGTACGTGTCCATTGCTGTTTACAATGTATTAGACTGGAATAAATGTCCATATATAACAGCCCTGTTCAAACTCAAAAGTACATTGTTACTGACCTTTCTCGTTTTCATAATTTTATCTAGCACATTATTCATACCCCTCATAAAGGCTATAACTAAATTAAAAGATCGTTAAGTGAATAGCAAATGATATCAGGTATTGTACAATGTTAGATGTTAATAATATTAAGTATTCAGCCAACAAAAAGTATAAAAAGCTTGAAATTATCGTCTGACAAGTGAACGTAAAAACGCATACTTAAAATTATTACAATAATAAAATAAAATTGTATCAACAACAAAACGTTAGGTATGATTTACAACCAGGTAATCAGGCCTTTTGTTTTTAAAGTTTTTCCTAAGTTTAACATTAACAATATTTTTTATCTATAAAAGCAAAGAGTGGCTTTTTAACACTAGATTTTGCATAACAGCGTATGCATATAGAAGAAAATGTTCAGCGACGTCGAAAAGCGTTTTCACTTGACTGCCGTTCACTATATCCAATCTACTGAAAAAAACTGCAGTCATCTGAACCAATATTTCAGTGCTAACGCCCGTTGTCATTACCAAAATCGGCAAAGCGTACCAAGTTTAAAATTAGATAAACCGAATTGGATGCTGTGGTTTTAGATAATTACAGGGAAATAATTGAACTTTATCATGGAATATTTCAAATATTTCAGGTGTGATAATACAGAAGATATTTGCGGCCGATTAATCAAATGACATATTTTGTCTAACATTGACCCACTTTTTCTGCATTTTCTCTTCAAATAATGTTTTCTGTACGTCAAGATTTCATCAGCAGATTTCTTTTTAAAATGGGAATCAAACTGTATTTTTTTTTTGCAAAGATATTGCGGAAAAAAAATCAGGCCAATTCTCAGTTTCCACCGAAAAACGTACATAAACATATGCAGCTGTCGTCGGCATACACATCAACTAATAGCAATCGTTGGGAAGGGAAAAACTTGAATGGAAATTTAGATGCGGGGGAATATGTATGATTGCCGTGAAACTACGTACTACTTCCCATTCGTAAACCTAACACAACAACACAAATGTTGAACGTCTAGATATGAAATCAGGTTTATTTTAAACTTAATTTAAATAACATCATTGCTCTTTATGATTGTTTTTGTTTTTCTTCAATTTGTTACAAGTAATGATATGGGGGAACTTTGCTTTCTACCTTTGTTGCTGATGTTCATCGTTTTACAAAATAAAAATTTTAAAGAGATTGATTGACGATTCGTACGCAAAAAGGGGGACAAAAGATCAATTTAAATTGTAAAACAGTATACAATTACAAATAGAAGATACAATTTGTTAATTTTCAGGTTATTGTTGTTGAAATACTGTGTCAACAAAATCGCCTGCAATACCTGAGTTGCTTCTGGTACAACTTGAAACTCGTCTTCTGATGTTTCTTTATTTGCTTCTGCCCACAAATCTTTCATAACTAGTGTTGCTAAGCTTTTCCTTATTGCACTTACACGATTTCTTTGGGTATCTTTGCTGAGCTGACTCGCACGCTTTAAATAAAGTTCTTGTTATTGATAACGCATAATTTTGGTTGACGGTCAAAAGGATGTGGGAGAATAGGCATGAGAAAAGCAAGACGAGTAACTGTAAGAAGCTATTTCTGTATATACAAGCATGTCGTTTAATAAGAAGGCTGTACCTTACCCTTAAAGTAAGAAAACATGCCATTCAAACGTACTTGACGACCTAAGTCTACAATATCAGTAAAATTAAATAATATTTTCCATCCAATAACTGTATTGATCATACATTGATGGTCGAGTTTTCTTTTTTTTTTCATTAAATAAAATAATTGAGCTGCAATTATAAAAAACCCTCCCGGATGTCTCTTGATCTACATGTACGAGATTTTAATGAGATCAGCTCATTATTTACCCGATGAAAAATTGTCATTGAACAATTTTATGTGCAATTCATAATCCTTTGGGAGTGCAAATCTGTTGATTCGGGGTACATGGCAATGCGTTGTTTTCACCATGATATTGTTTTGATTCCCGGTCTGAGGCTAGATCATAGTAGTAGATAAATATGGCGCACGAAAAGGCTCAAAATTAAATTGAAGGCGCACCTTCCGGTGCACCTGTAAATTTATGCGTTGGACGTATAAATTTACGCGATGGACGTATAAATTTACAGGTGCACCCATAAAATACAGCTGCACCGCCATTTCAAACGTCATTTTTTAACGTCCATCGTTTACATGTATATTTATACGTCCATCGCATAAATTACCGGTGCAACTACATTTCAATTTTGACCTTTTCGGTATTTATACCCATACTAATGATAGCCAATCAAAATTTGTCTTACATTCCTCATTTTAAATTCTTGCAGTGTTGACGATATGTTGAAAGTTGTAGTGAATGTTTACTTGATATCAATGCTTAAATTGTTCATTTAATTTTGAAAATATTAAAAATATGTTAACAATTTTACAGCACAAATATAAAAATAAAAGAAAAGATAACAATACTTCAATTTAAAAAAATTAATTGTTCAGCAAATTCAACTGTATGACCCAAGGGTTGTGACTGGTTGATCATTTTAATATTGCCGGTGCACTTGTAAATTATCGGTTCACCGGTAATTTACACGATGAACGCATAAAATTTATACGATGGACGTATATTTTTATCTGTGCACCGCTATTTTACAGGTCCACCTTCAATTTTCAAAAGTGATGCACCGTTAGTTTACAATTGCATCTGTAATTTTATACGTCCATCGTGTAAATTTACACGTCCAACGTATACATTTACAGGTGCGCCGGCACCAGTAACCTTTTGAGCCTGTTCGTACGCCATAAATAAAGCTGTTTGTGCAGCGCGACGCTTTTAAAGTCTCACGGTGCATATAAATATATTTCCACCAGTATAAATAGGTTGAAGGTTTTACACCACCTACAGTCATGTTCATAACCGTTGTCCCCAAAATCTTTGTGATGATTAACCTGCTCCCGAATATGGTAAAATGATTGGATTTATGTGGTTGTGCGTTGTCACCGTTGCGGTTTGATTTTTAGGTCTAAACATAAATCATACATGGTAATTACGAATGTTCAAAAGGAATTTAAATCTAGCGTCCAGACTGATATGTATACAAGTATTTGAGGATCGTAGAATGGAACATATTAAACTTTTATAAGGATATACCTTTAAAATGCTGAGCAAAAACTGTGTCGTTATTTTTTCACTATCGATACGTAGCTCCACAAAAGCTCGATTCCATTCATTTTCGTATAAGAACGAAAAGTCCGCTGCAAGATTGGTATGACTATATTTGTCGAAGATGACGGCAATATTCGGATTGTTGTACATCATACTGGCACTAGCTTCATCTAAAACTCTCATCCTGAACAAACAACATATACTTATTGTAATACACATATTCAAATATATATTACATAAGTATACCAAAAATATCGTTTAAGACTATAGCACGCTCTCTGAAAATAATCAGATGAGGAAGAGTAAAATAAACAAAACCAACAATGAGTAAATAAAGAAAACATGAGTCAGTCATTTTTTCTACCATTTTAGAGACCACGATTATATTTTAAAAGACTGGATACTTACAGAATATTTTACAGCGCTTTGCAGGCTTGGTTATAATACCTGTTGCTGACCTCTTTGGTTGCACAAACAAGTACGCTAGTTTTAAGTTTAAGATAAGATTTTTAGGAAAATCATTTTCTATAATGTGTTATCATGTTCTTGGTTATTTAAATAGGTGGTCGTAATAAGGTCTAAGAATATCAGCCATTTATCTTATCGACGTCATTACCTACAGCTCGCGTCAGTTTACTTGCTTTTGCATGAAACATTGTAGAGAATGAAGTCTGTCAATTCAAAAGAATTGCAAGTAATCCGCTTATGCCATGTGGATCTGTTAAATGAAGTTTAAGGATGGTGCATTCTGGAATCTGGTTCAAACCACCGGTGGCCTGTATGTTTTGCCACTGGTGGTTTAAATGCGGTAACACATCAGATTCACTTTATTGTTAATATTTGTAATGTCTTAATTTAAAGAAAAAAGTCGTATTATGAACAGAGTTAGTAATCGACCTGCACCGTACTATGCATTTTGTCAATAATAGACGGCTATTTTTGATATGAATTACCTAAAAAAATTGCCACTCGGAGTTTAAACCAGATTCTAAGGAGCACGACCCTCACACTTTCCCCAACCGGTTCTCACAAAAACAATTTCAAGTTGTCTTGGTGAAAAAGTTCCAACCCACCCATCAGCTCAACAATGTTGCATTCAAAAGCAAACAAACATAAAAAGCAGTAGAGTACCTGGAGTCGAATCAGCAAGAACAAGATTACAGGGATAAAAAACAAATCGAGCTTCTAGGGTCTTTTAAAAAAGATTTCCCCATAAACCTTCAAGTTACCGATGTCATGCAGTGATTGTTACGTATATCAGGGCTATCCGATCAACCTTTTTTTGGGGTTGTCCCGGTTAGCTCAGTCGGTTGCGTCGCAGGAATTGCAGGGCTAGGCGCTGTCGCCGTGACGGTGCGGGTTCGCTCCCAGCTAGAGGCACTATAATTTGAAATTCACAGTAGCGCTATTTGTGCAGTGTGGCGGCCGTAAAAAGTCTCCCCGTACATATAGTCAGTACTGTTATCAGTAAAATAACCCGTTACCGATGTCATGCAGTGATTGTTACGTATATCAGGGCTATCCGATCAACCTTTTTTTGGGGTTGTCCCGGTTAGCTCAGTCGGTTGCGTCGCAGGAATTGCAGGGCTAGGCGCTGTCGCCGTGACGGTGCGGGTTCGCTCCCAGCTAGAGGCACTATAATTTGAAATTCACAGTAGCGCTATTTGTGCAGTGTGGCGGCCGTAAAAAGTCTCCCCGTACATATAGTCAGTACTGTTATCAGTAAAATAACCCGTTACCGATGTCATGCAGTGATTGTTACGTATATCAGGGCTATCCGATCAACCTTTTTTTGGGGTTGTCCCGGTTAGCTCAGTCGGTTGCGTCGCAGGAATTGCAGGGCTAGGCGCTGTCGCCGTGACGGTGCGGGTTCGCTCCCAGCTAGAGGCACTATAATTCATATATTCATACACCATTGAGACCGTCGTGTAACCAATGAGAAACATTTGTAAGCATAATGATCGGCTGTAGATGGGTAAATCACCAGGCAAGCAGAGCCTGAAAGACATTTCCAACATTGATAATTATGTGCTTATTTGTTTAGTTACACAAGAACATCAAAATCATCAGCCCCTAACTTGACCATAAAAGAACGAATTCTTTGACAATTATAACAAAAAAACATAGACTTGAAATGATGGATAATGTAAAATAAATTTATTGTGATTTTTCCATTATTTGTCCTCCGCTTACCTTAATGTGAAATCTTTCTGATCTTTTTCCAGCGAGTAAAATGTAGTGATATGACTACTGATATCAGTTTTCATACTTTGAATATACTGTTGATACTGCTTTATCTCATTCACAGTCTGTCCACATGCCTTTTCCGCGCTGAAAAATAATAAAATATCGGCACGAAAAAAAGAAAAGTTAACACAATGAATCTCTAAACGTAGCAAAAAAAATGTAATGCTAACATGGCCTCATGAATTATAACCCTCACGTTTTCAGTCGAGTCATACTATCATCTACGAAAAATACCAAATGTGCGGATAAAATGAAATATTCTGGTTATTAACTCTGGAATTGAAAGCAAAAGCACATGAAAAAGATTACGCTTGGATATTTTATATTTTATTATGTTATTATCACCAAAAACAGACATTAAAATGCGGTTGTGGACAAAGCCTCAGCTTATTACTCTGCATCACAAAGCACAAATGAATTTCAAACTTTTGGTTATCATTAAATTTAGCGGTTTACTTTAACATGGAACATCTATGGAAGTTATTTATACCAAAAGAATAAAGGGATAGTTTTTTTCGTATTGCATATTGGAAAGATCTCACAACTTGAATATAGCCAGACCCGCAATTCGGTTAAAGGCGTACCTTATAAAATATGTTTTGCATTGAAATGTTCGCGTCAAGTAAATAAAATGAATCACTTTTGACAAGATGTTATGAAAAAGACTTTTAATAGCTTTTTATAGACCAAAAAGATTTTAATAGCTTTTAACTGCGACTGAGAAATAATAAAAGTCATCATGGCTTAAGTGCATTTATGTCTTTTTGGAAACTTCAGATTGGCTTTCTAAAAATAAATGTTTTATATGTTGATTTCGAATGTATTGAAGCAGGAGGCCTACGCAAATTAGCCGCTATCGCAACAGTACATCAATTGATGAAAACGCAATCTTAATACCTTACGTAAGACGTTTAAGAAAAAAGGATTGTTTTTGAAAAGTTGTAAATGAAGTTAGAGGTTCTGGATTCTGCCACAATTATCTAGGGATGTCTGATTCAATAAATGCCTTCTAACTTTCACATTTGCCATAATTCAGTCATAAACATTCAGTCTTTCAAGTAAAAGTAATAATTGACTACCGTCAATGTCGGGTACATGTATCCAGTTTATGTTTTAAAACTTCGACGATACAGGACCATCTCCTTTTACGACTTTAATTCATTGTTATGTGTACACTGGGGACCTTCTTTGTACATAATTAAAAGGTTTATAATGTAAATGTTATATAATGTAGACTTCGCAATGACGTGCGGTTAACTTTATGCGCATCCAACTTTGAGTGGTTTATATATTCGACCAAATTTCCGTCTTTAGTAATGAAACGTTTCGTATATAACTAAACGGGAAAAGCAATATGAGGAGTTCTTTTAACAAAATTAAGTCTCGTACTAAACGACAGTCAAACGTTGAAAATGACTGTAAGTAGCACTGAAAACTAGCATATGAAGACCTGTGTAGTGAAGCACACGGCACCAAGAACACAACTGTTATCAAATGGAAGTTGTTAGGTCATAACGGTAATACACTTTCAAACAAAATGTGTCTTTGAATGTTTAAGAAAACACTCGCCGATTGGTATCGGAGGTTAAATGTCGATGAAAATGCTTTTTAACGGGAGTCGGTGAAGAAATTACTGGGAAATAAGCAAAAAAAACTACAAAAGAGTGATTTTGGTGTGTGCACGAAATTCTAAAAGTCACGTGTCGAACCACCCTGTATTTTACAGTGTAATTTTATGAAGTTCGTCTTCGATGGAATTCATTTTACTGCTACAATGTAAGTGCAACTCATATTCGGCTGGCAATTTTAACAAAAATGTAATTATGTCATGTGTGAATAAAATGTTGAATTATCCTGAGAAGGCAAAAAAAGTCGACACAAAAGAGACGCAGGAATACATTCACTTACACACTGTTTCTGTTCATGGGACAATCAAGATTTTCTGCTAAGTCTGAAAAGGAAAGACGTACACATATAATATCGGGTAATTAATGATTATACAATTGTACTTAAGGGCCGTCTTCAGTCGTCATTGCACTGACAGCGGTAAAATAATAAGAAGAAAAAAAACAACAATATCTCTGAAACTGTAAAATGTTCAATAAAACTCTTCCAAAATAATCGTTATTAGTGTATTAGTATTAAGTTAGACAACGTTAGAACAGTAAAGAAATAAGCTCTACCTAAATCTTCACTAAAAATACATACAATTAATAAAGCTAAGCAACATGAAATATTATTTTTAATGCTCGCATGATCATAACGATCCTGATAAGAACATATTGTGTCCTTTATAAAGAAGATTTAATTATTAGGAGAGAAGTCAACGTTTGCCACCCATTTACGCGGCCAGGTAGCGACCAGGAAATTCAAGGTCAAACACACTTTTACAAATATTTCTTATATTGAAAATAATGATGTAAGTGAGGACACAATATAGTGTTGTCCGTATCATTTTTTCTCGTAAGGATATTTCAAACTTTTTTGCTTTGCATAGTTTTATTAAAGGCTGTAATATTTTTTGCACATTGAGTTCAGTCATATTTGCACTTTAATTACAAAAACGTAACTAAAACAAAAAGAAAGTCATTCTAAAATCTAACAAATCAATACATATATCATAAACACTAATAAAATTTAATATCTAATGATAGATTTGTGTATGAAATTACAAATTATCATGTCATTTCTACTTTCAGTTTCAATGCTTTAACATTTTGCTTTGTTATTTCAACGCATAACTTTTGTATGGAAAAACAGATTATATTACTGTAGACAGTAATATTAATGATATCAGTCTTTTAAACAGCAATTCGATTATTCTGATGAAAACGGTTATTATAGTTGTGTTTTTGCTATGCAAGTTGACCATTCATAAATTTATTAATTTAATCATATTAAAATATGATTACGTTAATGCCTAGATGGTTTGATCAAATATATGAACGAATGAGATAACACCTACTAAATGGTTAGACAAAAATTTTAACCGTTAAATAACATTTAACTTGTGGTTATATTAAACATTGATCTTGGCATATTGAAACGCTTCCATAATGCGAAGTACGTTTTGAAATGAATCCGTTCTAACGCAAAACAAAAACAGCATCAAACAACTAAATAACTGACACTGAATATCTTTGAGATTAAAAAATACATAATATTGTTCAGGTTTATAAGATAGGAAAGGTCATTTAAGACGTGTATTTAACTATAAACATTTTCTTGAATACATTGAAACTATAGAGATCTTGGATGGAGCATGTGATTTTTAATGACTAGTCATTTTTTCCTGTTTCTGTCGCATATTGTGATTTCAAAAATCACCCAATTATAAACAAATATAAATATGATTATTCTCCAAAAACATCACAAACATTTTTAAACATATATGAGAGTAAACTTAAATGTTTATACAAGATATTGAAAAAAATTAAACACAAGAAATACATTTATGAGAAGTGCAGTAATTTTGTTTTAATATTTTGATAAGAAAGTAGTCAAGCTTGAGATAAAAATTAGCGCAATGCTGTATACATTACTATAACATAAGCAAAGAAGATTCCTGGCCTGAGAATTTAACTGATTCAATGTTGTAACGGAAAGTACAACCTTTATGCAAAAATCTTAACTGGTCAAGTCTATTATCAGTATGAAAAAAATACTTCTAATGACCACAAAGTAGACACGCTAAATTTTGGAAACAATACTTATCTGTTAATCATAAACAAGTATTTCTTGTGTTTCTTGTCCGAAAGCAAATCCAAGTCAACGAGTTGACACTTACAATCTGTGTGAAATCAAAATGAAAGAACTAAAAAAAAGTATATGCTCAATCATTTCTAATAATAATAATTATATTATCCGTAAAACAAGCTAGACATTATTTAAAAATGATTTTAAGTATTATTATTATTGTATATTTTGTATTAATCTACTCGACGAACTTAAACATGCTTGGTCTATTCCAGAATTTCTTAGGCATATATTGTACTTTCTAGCGGTTGTACATACACTGAACACTTATTGCAAAGTGATTCAATATTTCTAGGGAATTGCAAACTAAGCAAAGAAGTTCATTAACATCTTGTTGCCATCTACTGGTTTCTGCACATAGTAATGGGAAGATAAGCGATGACATGAAAACTTATATTTAGGAATGATTATAGTGTCTAAATATAGCCGAAATAATAATAAAAACAACAACATTTTGATAAAATTATACCCTCATTGATTCATTTAATCTAACCTGCCAATCTTGAATGACTTATCTTTTATTATCTGTTTTACCAAATATATAAACACATTTACATCGCCAATCGCTGGAAAAATTCCATGCGTCATTGAATCATTGTATACAGTAGATCTCTAACTAGTTACCACCAGCTTTTTCTATGTAAAATTAACAAAATAAAATATCGTCACATAACATTCTTAGGTTTTTTTAAAGAAGGTAATACCAGGTACCTTTAAATAAAATATTTATGTGACCTGTGTTACCTGTATAAGGTGTAACTATTAATATAGGGGAAAATGTTTACATATATGTCGAATCCGGATTTTTTCTGATGAAAATTCATGCTCCTGTGTTATGATATAGAAATGGTCATTTACCTTATCGGATTAACATTTATAATTATTAAAATTTTATTTTTAACATTTCTGTTACATTAAGACTAAAATTTAGAAATTTTCCTTAAAATTTCATCAAACAAATATCCAGAAATTTTTGAATTGCACACATTTAAACGAATCAATATACTGGACAAGATTAGAGGAGTTCAATAGTAATTTATCATTTCAAAGCATCTAGAGCACGAATTTGGTCCTAACCAACATCACAGTAGCTTTGCTTGTGCCGTGTGGCGGCTGTAAAAGTCTCTCACATTCAATCAGTGATGTTATCAGCAACTTTCTTTGAAGGTTTTTGAGCATGATACTTGGGTATTATGTTAAAAGTACTTGTAAAAATTCTTTTGTTTTAATAATTCCACCAGTTTAAAGATAGGTGGTTTGAATATCGCAGCCAATGTCGATTTGGATATTGTTAAATCACCCCAAGGATAAACTTACTGTTTTTTTTAAATTTTGCCTTCGGCATTGTCTGAGTAAAAAGGATTTATATTCTAAGATCCCCTGTCAAAATTCAATTCTATTTAATTACGCCCATTGTTTTCTCGTTTAGGGCAAACCCATTCTTTGATCTGGGGACCATACGCCGCTGAACGTGGAATGTTATTAATCTGAAAATACCTCATTGAAGGTTCCATGTGCATACCATCGTTTGGGATGGATCGAAATTGTACTGTTTACTGGTGTAAATATTGAGTATCGCTCAACCCAAGGATAGGCGG
Organism: Corbicula japonica; assembly: GCA_038501625.1. Classification (NCBI taxonomy): domain Eukaryota; kingdom Metazoa; phylum Mollusca; class Bivalvia; order Venerida; family Cyrenidae; genus Corbicula; species Corbicula japonica. The sequence goes on along the minus strand of JAZAYU010000006.1, from coordinate 10,784,222 downwards.
CGTGGGCAGTAATATGCAATCCCATTACTGCCCATGAACACGCTCAATCAAACCAAGTCTGTGATATTTTTATATTTGTGGTGTTTGGTGGCTTTCAAATTTCCCTTTTCATCTTTTTGTTTAGATAGAGATTAGATTAATATGTTTAGATAGAGATTAGATTAATCTCTAGACAAGCGTTCTAAAATATTATAATGGTATTGCAACCTTCAAAAAGCCTCACGCTCCTATTCTAACTATTCTAAATACAACATTTTGCTCCAGAAAAGTAACGACTAGAGTCAAGCTAGACGGTACAAGTCACAAGTAAAACTAAAGACCAGAATCAAAGTTAAATGAAGCGATCGAGGGACTCAATTCCTATGTCCTTCATCAAGAGCATATAATACAAATTTCTTAAGCGGCCTGCATAAATGTAACAAATCTATTTAAATTTTAAAGAATACATACGTGATTCACCTGTCTGTATTAGAATTCTCTTTACTTTTTCACTTAATATCGATTTCTTTGCCGTAGTCTCCTGACAAAATCATAAAGACATAATATTTATTTTACCTACATGGTTAATATACGTAATAATGTCATTAATAGAGCGAACGATTTCCGAAACATATAGTAAATGATGAACTGACCTAAAGGTACAGCTAAGAAGCTTGCGATTAACAAGCAAATTCGTTGAATTTATATCCCCCGCCGAGTACCGGTAATTACTAACACAACAGCTAAAGACAGAGGGTTTTATTTAGATATTTATCATGGCAAAAACAGTGAAACAAACTTAAGATGGTGAAAAGGGTTGGACAGCTCACCAGAATATAAGAATGAGACGTAAAGTCTTCATGTTGTTGAAATGAAGAACGAAGTAGTAAAACAATAGCGTGGTATTTAATTGAAAACCATGCAGAAGTTGCATAGAAGTAGCGCGAAACGAATACTACTCTATATGCATAGTGCATAACATCAAAGGGCCATAACTCTGTGTTAAACTGTCATACCAGAACAAGACACAAACATGGGCATCTTGTCTTGGTATTGATTGTTTCCGTAGTTTCCAGTAGTTGCTGAGAAATAGCAAGGAAACGAATACTGCTCTACATACAAACTGCATAACTTATCAAAGAGCCATAACTCTGTGTTTAAAGGGTCTGACTGAAACAAGACGACGAAATGCGCATCTCTTGTTTGTAATAAAGGTTTCCAGAAACATTCACTGAAATCCATCGAGTAGTTGCAGAGAAAAAGCACGGAAACAAATACTGCAGATCTATATGCATAATGCATAAGATATCAAAGGGCAATAACTCCCTTGGTATTGATGGCTCTCAGAAAGTTTTATAAAAATCCATACAGAAGCTGCAAAGAAATAGTGCGGAAACAAATACTTATCTATGATTCATGCACAAGTTATCAAAGGGCCGTAACTCTGTGTTAAATGGTCTGACGGAAACAAGACAATGATTTGCGCACTTCCTCTTGGTATTGAAGGTTCCCAGAAAGTTTTATTGAAATCCATCCAATAGTTGCAGAGAAATAGCGCAGAAACGCAAATGCTCTAAATGCATAATGCATAAGTTATCAAAGGGCCATAACTCTGTGTTAAATTGTCTGACTGAAACAAGACGATGATATGCGCATCTCCTTTTGGTACTGATGGTTCTCACAAAGTTTCGTTGAAATCCATCCAGTGCTTGCAGATAAATAGCCCGGAAACGAAATGCGGACGGACAACGTGACAGCGTGACGGTGTGACAGCGTGACGGTGTGACAGTGTGACGGCGTGACAGTGTGACGGTGTGTTGGACGGAAAACGCCAAAACAATATCCCACTCCCGATTTCATCGGCGGGGGATTAAAATGGAGTTTCAATTACGCTTGAACTCATACTGGACGTAGCTTACGCGCTTAAGACGCGGCTTTAGCGCCTAAGACGGATCTCTTTGACAATATACAAATTACTTGAAAGATTCATAGACATTCCGATAATTTATCGGATAAAAGTGAACTGTACGTGTAAAGAACGTTTTTGTCTACACCTCTGCAAAACACAGCCTCAAAGTAGAGAGGAGGAGAGAGCATGGTTTTACAATAACAGTTGAAAATAGACGCCACAAACATTCAACGAAAGTGAGAACCTGATTGTCAACTTTCTGAGAACGGCCAGTGGCAAAACAATTTTACCAGTTTTTTAGGATTCCAAGTGCGATTGCTGTGATATTAATATTTACTATAATTATTGCGCCTAACGTTGTATAAGTATAACTATTGATTTCGTATAATATTATTTATACACAATTTTGAAAAAAAGCCAATAATGTTCATTTCGTGACAGACTTTTTATCTGCAATTTGAATTTATAAAAGTAAATCAAGGAAAACAAAAAAGGAGTTGCTCCCTAAATTATTTCTTTTTAACGTTGTCCGGTACATGTTAGGTAAATATTTATAAGAAAATATTTAAAGATATATCTTGATGTAATATAAAACTATCAGTTGTCTGTCATTATGAATACGCTTTTTGTTTTAAATATGTAAATTATTCTGAGAAGATTATAAATGATTATTTTAAATACAAAAATATGAAAGTCAGCGAAGAAGTATGCTTGTTTTATTATATAACTTTAAGAGCGAGAAATTCTCGACAAGGACGACGAACGGGTAATCGGCTGAAATATATTAATTAAATATTGAAAAGACACGAACCGGTTCAGTATAACTTAGCGTATTGCATTTTAATGAAGTTAAACACTTACCATTTCTACACTCTGACTGACTTCATTTTGTTTGGAAAGCTTCACATTTTCTGTTCTTAGAAGTGTTTTAAGTTCAGCCACTATATAGCTGACTATTTCTTGTTGAGGTGATTTTATGTCTTTTTCAAGATTATCTGTGATAAGATTGAAATTTGCAACAATTAGTTCTTTTATTTGTTCTTCTAATTTCGCCACATTGTTTTTAGTTTCCTTGTATTTGCGTTGTGCTTCTTCCGCGTTTGTCTTGTAGTCTAAAACTTCAATGTTTAGGGATTTAACCTGCAGAAAGAGGATTTATATAGAAATCAATCCAAAAAAAGACGCAAACAAGTTTAAGCCATTGCATTGTTTATGGCAATAAATGCAATGTATCCTAGAAGTATAAAGTATTCCCGTCAGTGTTTTTAATCATCTGAACACAACATTGATCGTTAATAAATTTGCTTATGTATATTAAAATATAACGAGATTATTGCACAAGTGCAGAAGATGAAGAACAAACACGCATTCTTAGAAAATTGGTGTAGTAAGGTGAATAGCACATCGACGTATGAACTTTACCATGTAGGTAACATTAATATTATGTCGTTTCATACAATAACCACATTATTTTCAAAATTAGTTTGTTCCTGCATTCGCAGTCAGTAGCGAGCTCGCACTTTTGTGACTTGTGGCTTTTCCGTGCACTGTAAAGTTCTTGCACGAGTGAGCCGAGCCTTAAGTGTTTAATCGGGAATGCTTAAGCCTATTCATACATTCATCTTACTATGTTAAAAGTGCATTTTATAAATAAAAGTTTAGTAGTTAAATTCAATGAAATTATAATATGCTGTCGTATAAATATAATAAACAGCACTGTACCTCTCCCATTAACCTATGCTATTCAATATCGAGTGCAAGGTGGTGTTTCAGCGATATGGGATTTTTCTTAGGTAGAACTATGGTAGAAAAGAAAAACAAAACTTTAGTTTTACATGTACACCTCCCTACTCATACTCACCCCATCCCTAAAGAAATAGCTGTCGCTTTGAGTTTGGTAATAACATAATTAAAAAAAACACTTTTGGGGAAGGTGTGTATGTGTGCGTGTGGGTATGCGTGCGTGCGTGCGTGCGTACGTACGTAAGTATGTGTTTGCGTGCGTGTGTGAATATGGGAGCGGGGAGATGTGTAAGCGACCCGGATAGCTCAGAGAGGAAAGCCATTTCCTTGTAAGCGGGAGGTCCCAGGTTCGTGTCCCGGTCTAACTGCACAATTTGTTGTACATCTCTCTTATAATGTAAAGCAACTATATGAGACTTGCTGTCCTAGACCAAGATAGCCAGTAAATATACATACTATTAACATACTATACATACTATTATATATATAATTCATACTATACCTGACTAACTTAATACATACTTGGTCCTGTAACATTCGTTTTTCCATTTCTAAAACATCGTTAGCTTGTTGTAGCTGAGTCAGTTTTGTGTAAGGCATTTCGCTGACCTGTGTCTTATCATTCTTATATACACTCTATTAAAATAAAGGTAATACAAATTATTAAACAAGCAATCAGGTGTATGCGCAATGACCTTACCGCGACCAGAGCCCCTGGAGACGAATCAACAAGATCATGATGAAAGGGACAAACGAAGCAGATAAACCTTTTAGGTTATTTTACATGCTTACCCTATTTACCTTCATGAATTAAACCCTGCCACCGCGGCGGTCAAAAAGGTAAGCATAACAATCGACTGTAGATGGGTTACTCACCAAGCATGCAGAGCGCTATAAAATATAATGGATCTTTCTTTTCTAAATGAATCAAAAGATGTTTATTTTACCAAAATTGTGGAGAAATACAGATTGTCTTTTATTTTCTGAAGTTCATAAACAATCAACATCAAACTAAAAATTCCTTAAATACTGGCTGAAAAATATCTTGGTGCAGAAATTGTTTCAAACTGCTCCTGTTTTGAAAAGTGAAATATGCATCGCTACACTCATAAAACACAGCCTCCTTAAGCAACCAAAATGAGGAGAGGAAGAGAGCATTGCTTTGTAAGAATATCAATTAAAAATTTTACCCCACAAACATCAAACGAAAAATGGAACCTTTGGGATAACCATATTGGAACGGTTCAAACCAAGTTCTAGGCTGCACTAACCTTACACTTGCTCCAACAGGTTCTCATAAAGGTAAAAAAGTAGAAGTTGTCTTGGTGATTAAACTCCAACCGACCCATCAATTCTACTATGTCACATAAAAAGCACACAAACATACAAACATAAAGCTCATAAGAAGCGAAGAGCATTGTCAAGCAAAAGGGCGGGTACTTAATGACCTTACCAGATCAGAGCCCCTGAAATCAAATCATTATGAACACGATGACAACATACAAGAAACTTATCTAGCTACTAGGTTCTTTTACACGATTTTCCTATAAATTTTCATAAACTCAAAACAAAATCTACCACTGTCGTGCGAACAAAGAGGAAAACGTAACATCTCCATTCTAGATAGGTTAATCCCCAGGAATGCAGATCGTTAAAAATGTTATTTTTCTTTCCTTTCAATAAACATTGCTGTTTACCAAAACAAAATAAGGAGAAATTAACATTCCCTTTTCTTCCGTTAGTAGATCTATATAAATTATGTCTCCATTAAACCTTGGCTGTGAAATACCTTGTTGCAATAGTGATTTTAACATGCATCTGTATTTTTGAATTACATTCACATATGTGAATCGGCGAAAAAACTGATCATTGAAATATGTATCATCGCTACAAGCTCTTTACAAGGAAACGGACTTGACAAATACACCACGCAAGATGTTGTAAGAGGAACACCACAATCTTAAGACAGAAATTTACAAAATTAAAATTATCACTTTTAGAAATATATTCTGTAGTGACTTAACCAAAATCAATGAATATATGTGTTGTTGTTGTTTTCAAATACAGAGTGCATTATATTCAGCATAATCTATTCTGCATCATTTATTGTCGAAAGGCTTACAGACTAGGTACTAGGCTTTAATTAACACAGATTTTATAGTTTTGATAACCTGAAGATCAGAGTTAATGATTTTACCAACATGTGTAGTTTAGCAATGTTTTGAAATTTTAAAATCTCAAGGTTTTAGTGCATTTTTAAAACTCTGTATTCGAATCCATTAAGATGTAATCAAAATTTGTGTTTCTGTTTGACTTAACGAAAGGGTTTTCAAAATTTTTAAAACAATTTGAAAATGCCGATTCCACTGTTTTATCTTCAATTAAGCTCGTCAATAAATACATCCCAATATATCACAACTTATTATTCCGGAAATAATCTTTGATAATCAGATTCCAAATCAGCATGTGTCTAAAACATGCCGAACATAACACTTAATAAAAGGTGTAATGAGCGGATGAGGTCTAAAATACTTAATCTGTTTCTTTTGTTCCTGTCATCGTGTTCTTGCTGAATTGACACCAGCAGCTCTGGTCTCAGTGAGGTCATTGAGTACCAATCTTCTTTCTTAGAAATGCTAGGTTCTAATGGGTTATATGTTAGTTTGATATTGCATGCAACATTGTCGAGTTGATTGATGAATTGGAGTTAATTTATCAATACATTGTGTGCTTGGTTATTCATCTGTGGAACCTAGAATTTGGGGTTACCCCAGCGGCGAAATGTTTTGCCACTGTCCGTTCCAAGGCGGTAAACCCTCTGGTTCTCATTTTCGTTATTTATTTTTTTTTTAAATTGATCATATATTACATATGCTATTTTTTTCCTCCTTACTTATTGGTTGTGTCTTTCGGATGTGGTCATTCCTGATATGCATATTTCAATTTTTTATTACAACTACATTATATTCCTCATCTAGTCACTACTATCAAATGCTTGATTTGTTATAATTTGAATTGAAATACATAATAATGTCCTGATTGTTTACTGTTGACAAAAGCGTTATGACATTGCATAAAATAAATTCAAATACCGGGTACCATTTATAAAAATATTCATTATGTTTAAATAGTCCTTATCTATTGTTAGTAGTATATTAATTAAAAAGTAATATTAATCGTTTTGTCCCGCTTTTGTTATATGCATTAATAGCAAAGCATTCATTGTAAGAGCAGGTTTACTGAATCAAAATATATATAAAAGAACGTCGATAAACGTGGTCTATCGCGTGAGTGTGAAAACACAATTTTAATATAAAATCAATGAAACCACTGAGGAAAGACGATAACAGTATTTATGTTAATTATAGAACTTCCACAGATAGCATTTTTAAAAGACTTAAAAAACCCTAGAATTTAGTAAACTTTGACACACTTATCAAAACATTCATCATGCTGTCGACGACCGTAATATATATATTTTCTTAATTTTCCCAGTGATCAATCTTTTAATTCTTGTGTCTTTTTATTCCTTCCAAGACATGGCCAAGGCCATATGCAAACCACAGTTTCCTTTGAATCAGAATGTGAATCCTCAACTTGTTACATGCAATTTTTAAATGTTTACATGCCGAGGCCGAGGATAGATGTGTGTTTTGCCTTTATATTAATTTTATTTCCATGAAAATGTAAGTTTTCTACCTTTGTATCAATACTTACTCCTTTCGTATTATTGTAGCTATCTGACTTCACTTCCTTATCTTGTTTTAACTTATTTGTGGAACGTGTATATATCTCGACGTTCGAACTGACCTGTTAACAATAACATGTAGATGTTTAATTATATCACAAGCAACTAAATTACTGTTTAACTTGAAAAAAATCTCATATATATATGGGTGACATAAGTAACCAACGAACAAACCTTCAGACATAAAGGAACAGATCTAAGCACAAGACACAGCGACATCGCCTAGCCAAGAGTGCTGTACATGGTTATAGACGTGCCATCCAAGTTCTCAATAGAGAAATTTTCCGGCAACGCATATAAACCATAACTATCCACAAATGACCCTCTGACTGCCTAGACATTTACATACACTTATTTTTATACATATACAAACATGTAGGACAATTACATATACACATCTATTAGCATCGTGCTTCCTCCTTTTTTATTTTTGGAGTTTTTATGCACACTAGTGCTATAGACAGAGACACACACAATGAAAGTCAGCTGGATCTTTCGATACACTGAATTGAAGATATATATTAAGTTAAGGGGAAATAATTCAATTCAAACAGCTAACTTTCGAATTAAGGGATCCCCGAAAGGATTCATGTTCGTGGAAGTAAGAAACATATGGGTGAGATAAGTAACCAACGAACAAACCTTCAGACAGAAAGGAACAGATCTAAGCACCAGACACGGCGACATCGCCTAGCCAAGAGTGCTGTACATGGTTATAGACGTGCCATCCAAGTTCTCAATAGAGAAATTTTCCGGGATATATATATATATATATATATATATATATATATATATATATATATATATATATATATATATATATATATATATATAATATGGGAAAAGTGTTTTGTTCTTACAGTGCTGATTTGATAAAACTACCCGAACGTTTTCGTCAACATTTAATTGACTTCATCAGGGGTATGATGATAATTAAAATCAACAAATGGTTACGCTATGATCTTAAAGTGTTGAACCTATCGGATTAGTTTGTTAAACTGTTTAATCCAATCAAATTATAGCGGGGATATAGATATTCTAAAATTAGAATTAATGCTAACCTGCTTTGTTTTATCGCGGAAGTGTGTTTTATGGCCGGGGGGCTCGATACGGGATTATTATAGTAGAGGTACGAAATGGGATTTATTAGCGAAACACGATATTTTAATTGTGATATTGATAAGTAACCGTCAGTGTTTTTGTTATCTTGATAGTTATGAAATTCAGACAAAAGAAGACAAAAAAATGGTTATCCGAAATGAAAATAAATTGTGTTGAATTAAGAATAAATAAATTAATTTATAAATATAAACAAACACTGTTTGGTAAGAAAAACTAGGTCTATTTAATTAACACGGGTTATTTTATAAGTTTTAAATGATCGTTTGCTGTTGTTGTTGTTTTTGTTCATTAAGACTTTTATCTGTTGTTGTTGTTGTTGTTGTCTTGAAAGACATAAGAAAATACATTTGACAAATGTTATTGATTGTGTAAATCGGCGTCCATAGGGGCCCGGCAATAACCTTTGTAGGATAGCAAATATCGATAACACATTTTATGCAATTATAATAACTGAAATAATGATGTTTATTCGTTATCTAACTATAACTTACGATGCGTATTTATTGCCTTTAGTAATCAAATTTCAAAATTCACTTTTTACCTACTAGCCCGTAAATCATTCTGAAAGTAATTATTAATGTTAAACAACAACAGCAACAACAACCGGCAAGACTAATCCTGACCCAGTGACCTACATTATGATGACTGAACTGTACTTGTGACCTAATTTCGAATTATTATTCGCTTTTATTGATACCTGAAGGTTTTAATGTGTTCAGCCGACGTATCCAATATGTTTCTCTTGCTTTTCTCTGTGCATCTGTCCAGGAGTTGTTGAACTCGATGCAACATAGTTCTATGTCAGAGAACGTATGTTCTTCCCGCTTGAAATGTTCTGCAACTGGAGACCGAAAGAACCTTTCTTTGGACCAGTCCGATCTATGCAAATTCATGCGCAGGGCAATTGTCAGTTTTGTCTGCCCAACATACATTTTATCGCAGTTTTTGCAAGTCATGAGGTATATCGCATTGCTCGTTTTACAATTTGATACCCCCTTTATGTATGACCGTGCCTTGTTTGCTGAGAGAAATGTGTTGGTAGGAGTCATGTGTGCACAGGTTTTGCATCTGGAAGTGCCACACGGAGCAGACCGACCTTGCATCTGGAAGTGCCACACGGAGCAGACCGACCTTCATTGTGGGTTTCTGTTGAAGGTCTGATTTTTGCTCGGACTAGAATATCACGGAGACTTTTTGGCCTTCTGTAGGCGACAAGTGGTTTCTCTGGGAATATTCTAGTAAGTTTGTCAGACTTTTCAATGATTGACCAATGCTTGTCTATAGTTGTACGAATGTTTGATAGGTTTGGGTGGTATGTGACCACAAATGGCAATCTTCGGTTTGTGTTTGTACCTTTTGTGACTGGTTTTAGCAGGTCGTCTCTTTTGAGGGCGCGTGCTTTCATTATGGCCCCAGACACAGAATCATTGTGGTAACCTCTTCTTTGCAGATCATCATACCCCTGATGAAGTCAATTAAATGTTGACGAAAACGTTCGGGTAGTTTTATCAAATCAGCACTGTTAGTTTTCTCAACCATATATATATATATATATATATATATATATATATATATATATATATATATATATATATATATATATATATATATATATATATATATATATATATATATATATATATGGTTAATGTTAACCTCCTCATAACAATTAAGTAGAGAGGCGAATATAGAGCATGATTATACAATGATTAATTTCAAAAACGACATCACAAAGAACGACTGGATTACCACTTTGAAATGGCAAGACACTTGCCACTGTGTGTTTCAACCAGGTTCTTTGGTATAAGATTTATGTTGCTTCTGGTAGACAGGTGAGTCTGACATACTGTTCTGCTAATAATAAAAAACAGCCCATTAATGAAGGCCCTATATCTCACATATAAGTATGATATGAACGTTTGCTGTACATGTAAATGTAAAAGAAATTCAACGCATGTTAGGAAAGCATATATAGACATTGAGCTGCCAATAGACCCCCCCCCCCACCCCCTTGGGGAATTTTGAAGAGTATGTTTTTCTTAAAGCCTATACCATTCTACGCATTTTGCAATTTGTTTGCACGCTGGCGAGTGGGGCGTTTTTCCGTAACGCCTGTTTGAATATGTTACCTTTGAAAAAAAGCTTGTGTAAGAATGAAATATTGGACAATTGTAAAAGTTCTAAAAGAAACCTATTTATTCTACACCAGGAAGCTCTAATCTATTTACTAATGCAATAAAACATCTGTAACCTAAGGTATTGGTCTAAAGTAGTGATTAAGTTATGTTATTTAACATAAAAACCTACTTAAATAAGATGTATGAAACATTTCTTACGTGCAGTAGCAAGTAATTAGTGCTTATAAGTAAAATATAGTAAGATAAATTTGAATTCAGGACAAATATAATACAGTGATATACATTGGGACAAAAGCCCGCAATGCTTTATTGAAATATGTTACCGAAAGAAAAGAAAATGGGAAAACAAGCCATACATGTATTAGAACTTGAGCTGCCAATAGACTCCCTCCCCCATTGGGGAATTTTGAAGTGTATGTTTTTCTGAAAGCTTATCCCATTCTTTGCATTTTGCAATTTGTTATCTTTCTGGCAAGTGGGGCATTTTACCGTAACGCCTGTTTGAATATGTGACCTTTGAGAAAACTTTATGCGTTGAAGAAATAATTGGCAATTATGAAAGTTCTGAAATAAACCTATTTTTTCTACACCAGGAAGATGTTTTTATTAATTTTTAATGCAATAAAACATCTGCAATCTACGGTACAGGTCTATAAATAGTCATTAAGATATGTTACATAACATCAAAACAAAGTTTAAAAAGTTGTGTGAAACATTTCTTACTTCCATTAGCAAGTAATTTCTGTTTTATTTGCTTAATTCATTAATATAAATGCAGTATTTAAATGTAATAAAGTCAGATTGAGACACACTTCTTGTTTAATGTATGTAAATAAATACATATATTTGTAAATTCCAAAAACAAAAATATTTATAAAAAAAACAATGGAAAAAACATCTCAAAGATAGCAAATAAATTATTTATAAATAAGATAAATTATAAAGAAATAAACTCTGAAAGACATATTGTGTGATTTAAATGTAAACTGTGTTAAACACTTTGTTAATATTATCTATAACTTTAGTTATATGTGACTTTAATATTATGATATATCATATATTTATGCCTATGGTTAATAAATTTGAAATTTAGGTGTAATTGTTTTTGTTTAAATACACCTCTTCATGAGTTTTAACGATTAGTTACCTTTATATCATAATAAAAATAAAAACCATATCATAAATTACCATTTTTAATATGTTACCCAAAAGAACGTATTTTAGTTACCAACATTCCTGCACTTTATGCATCTTGCAATCAAATAGGTAATATATATTAAGAATTATGTTACAAAGGGAAATAAGGTATTGATGCTGGTGATATTAAACAGAAATGTATTTTTTAATTTAAATGTAGTTACACTTTAGAGGTTAATGATCTGCGTACTGCTCAATATGTCTTGAAACAAATGTGTTGTATGATGTAGATTGTTCAAGTTCGTCCAATTTTAAATCTTTTTAAATTAACAATAAACCTATCAATATGGCTCAGTGACAACATTGTAATACAGCTTACGTTTGTACTAATCATGGGCTGTTGCATCCAGTCTAAAGCTTAGTCCAGATACTCTCGATTGAGACAGATAACATTAATTTGTTCTAACAAAATGTAGAAAAAAAATGAAATATGCATATCAGGAATGGCCACATCCAGCATACACAGCCTCCCCACACAGCCAAAAAGTAGAGAGGAAAAGAGAGCATGGTATTACAAAAATCAGTTTCAAACTGGACGCCACAAACAAATAACGGAAGTGAGAACCGGAGGGGTTACCGCCTTGGAACGGTCAGTGGCAAAACATATTGCCACTGGGGGTTTAAACCAGGTTCTAGGGTGCACCAACCTCACACTTGCCCCAACAGGTTCTCGTATCACAAAACAAGTACAAATTGTCTTGGTGAAATAACTCCAACCCACCCATCAGCTCAACAATGTTGCATGCAAAAGCATACAAACATATAAACATAAGAATTTAATAGCATTGCAAAGCCAAAGGGCGGGTACTCAATGATCTTATAGAGACCAGAAAAGAAAGAATAAAAAAAATTAACATTTTTTATCATTTTATTGTTCTATTTATGTCTTTAGTCATCCTATAATATGTTACCAATTTTTACTTTAATAATCAGCAAATACAATAAGAAAAGAAAAGCAAGAAACTGCAAATGATTAGTTAAATAACATTTTGATTAATTGTTTTATATAATATTATATATATTATGTTAAAATTGATCTATAACAAATTTAAAAGCTACTTAATTTTAACTTTACACAAATTTGCTGATTAAATTATCGGATGTTTGAAATGTTTTTAAAAGTAGTTTTATTCATCTTAAATACTAAGGTTCAGTGTACAAATTGTAAAACATTGAAACAGCATGAGCATTATATAGAAATTTTTTGACTCAAGTAAAGGAATTTTTACATAAAAAATTATTATACATAAGTCAACGTTAACTTGTTTATTAGCTTACCATCACCTGCATTACACAGATTGTCTTTCCAATTAGGATGTTTCTCTTTAACACTTATTTGTCTTTAAAAAAAAAACATTCTACAAAGATCTTAAGGAATTCTTAACAAATTCTTAAGCTTTCTTTGAAAAATGGAAAAAAATGTTTCATTTAGGACAATTTATTTTTCGTATTTTACATGTTTTATTTAACAGCAATGTCAGTTATTATTGCTCTAAAAGACCAGAACTGGTGCTTTCAACCTTGTTTTTAGTAAATATAGTTTATACTACGGTAATCAAGATACAAACTATCGGGTAAAACACGGTTTAGAAATTTATTTTCTTTATTCTAAGTGATCTTTCTAAAAAGCATTATTCAAATAATTAGGTAACATATAATTAGTTTTAATTAGTTTTATTTGTAACACTTTTTTCAAAGCAATATTTTTATCTCTTGTCTTTTTACTTTTTAGAACCAATTCTAAAAACTATTTTTTAGAATTTAATTCATAAATGCATTGTACTTTGGCAATATGGTAACTTCGGAATTATATGTTACGGAGATTTGAAGGTTTACAATGGACAAGCTTAAACACTTTAACATTTTAACCACATAACATAACATAACAAATATACACTATAAACTTCTTACTATTATTATTTTATAGTTTAATCTAAAATGATTGCATAGTCATGATACAGTGAAAATCACACTGGGTTATAATGTTTGATCATGTAGCTTTCAAAAACATGTATTATTGCCAAAGTTTGATTACAAATAAAAATCCTACAGGTAAGTTTCTGACTTAAATTTCCTCTTTTTAGGGTTATGTATGTTATACACAAAATATGTTACATAAGTGCAAAAATTTTGAAATGAAAACTACATCAATCAACAGATAATACTTCATCCTTATATAAAAATATAAGTTTCATTAAATCGTATCTGGAATAGAGCAGAATTAAAGATTCAAAATCCATATATTTTTTCTACAAATTTTAGGGGTAACATATTAAAACCTCCGTAACACCCTTATGCCCCACTCGCTAGAGTGCAAACAAACTGCAAAATATCCAGGACATAACAGGCTTTCAGAAAAATTATGTCTACAAAATTCCCCAAGGGGGGGAGCAAACATATTCCTGGCCACCGGCCTAATATTAAATTGCTATATCATTTGTCTAAAAAATTGGATGTCTAAAAAAGCAGTCATATAGGAAAGCAAAGATCATGCATGTAATCAGGCAACCCTCCATGTATCATTAAGAACAGCAATTTAATACAAAAGTCTATGTGCAGATAAACTGTAAATTTCATATAAAGAAATATATTATAATATAAAAATTTAGGAAATAACACTCGACGAAACAGTGCGGTACCAACATGTCGCTGAATACCGTCTTTTATTTTTACTTTGTGAACGGTTACATGTAAACAAACGAATTAAATGTTCCTTACACTTAAGACTCAGGATAGACCATTAACAAATGTACTTAAACGCAAAGTATATTCTATGATGTGTTTGAAAAAATTATCTTCTTTTCCACATAAATTTCTAAATCATGTAAATTACGCATTTTTTCACTGTCTTGACTGTTTTTTGCACCACCGTTTATCACGAGATCGTTCGTACACATTTTTTTATCTTAGGCACGTCATGTTTTTTTTGAAAATCAATGGTAAAACAAACAAAATAGACCAGGTTGGCAGACCTCGGATCATTAAATTAACTGATATATACGGTTAAACAAGAGTTATGTGTGGAAAGTGCTGCTACTTTCGTTTTAGATCAGTGGTATAGGGGTAGAGCGTCGGACTCCAGATCCGGAGACTGCGGGTTCGAGTCCCACCAGGGATGAGGTTCGTCTGCAGTTTCCTCAATCCACACTCGGCGCGAGTACTGGTTGGAAACCCAGGAAGCAGTCATCGAGCGTGATTAATATAAGTTGGAATAACTTGTTTCACAATCGATGTAAAATAAATAAGTTTAAACTAAACTAAACTACTTTCGTTTTCACTTATTTGATGAGTTTGATTGAATGAATAACATGTTGTTGACCGAAACTTGCATAACTTATTTTTTTAAGAGTATGAGCAAAGAAGTTTGATATTGCCACAGCTGCTCCATCCTAACCAAACAGGCGATCTCCCGCTTGTCACGTGACTGATTTGTTTTTAATCGATCTTAATATCCTTTCATATTAATTCGAACAACTACATTAAATTGTTTTTATTTGTAGCATTTCTTACAATGTTCACATTCCTTCTCGAAATAGTTGTGTTTTCTTAAAATGTTCTACTTTTTATGCCGCACAACTACGAAATCTTTCAGGCGTAACTAAACTACTCAAGCATATTCAGTTGCTTGTTTACTGCCGTGGTGGTCGTGATTTCACTCTTCATTTGTTCGATGGCGTTTTTGGCATGGATGCTCCAAAATTACACGGAAACTTACTATTAATCGCTAAGCATTCGTGGAATGTGTGCTGGATTGTGCTTGACACTCGTGCAGAACATTTCGACCTGCTCTCGCGGTAACCACAAAACCCCACTTACTTAAATACGCTCTCGTGGTCGCAATGATGCACCCAAAGTTAACAACCGCGCGTCGCCTTGTTCACGCCATCGTTACTTAAGACTGGCGCATGCGCACCAGTCTAAAACATATAGTTGAGCAACTGTATTAAATACTAGATTAAGGTAATTAATCTATATCTAGTAACTATATTTGACGCTGCAAGAATTGTTTTAAATATCTCGATATGATTATAGATATTATCAACAACATTCATCATGCACACTTCGTAAAAGTTCGAGAAAACATTTTCGATTTTTGCTGCTCTTATGTAATAAATTAATATAATAATGATACCTCAGTAGAATTATCCAGTTGTCTTTCTTTTAGGCTTCTTATTTCTTCTTTCTTTCTATTTCGCTCTTCTTCTTGCTCAATCTGTATAAATCAAACCTTGCGTAAACGCAAAATACTTCGGGATGGAAACGAGTAATTAAATAAATAATAGAGTACTCGAAATACAACCGATTTCGGAATAGATCAATTCATCATAAGTTTCGTCCGTGTTCTTTAATCTTCAGTCCACTCTGTATTTATGAACCACATACTCCATATAAATTAAGAAACATGAACAAAACTATAATCTTTTATTTTTTATTTGTGTTTTGTTAATTTCATTATTTTTAAAGAACACAAAACAGTAACCAGTTTTCAGCAAAAATATGCTAGAAAAAAGGACATGAATATGGTTCTCAGAATAATATAATGTCTTTGAATCATTAAATCAATAAATCGAACTTATCTACATCAATACTGAAACCCGATTATCTTTTGTTTGGGCTCGTCTTTCTGCGTTTTAGGGGTTGTCTTAGTTTCATTTTGAAATCACATACCAATTTTAAAGCGTTAATTACATCACCTGTTGGGGTTAAATTTATTGCAAATTGTGCCTAATCGGCGCATGCATTCTTTAACACCGTATATCATACGAATTCAAAATAAAACAAATGGATTTCATTTTTGTTACAAAACACCAAAGTACTCGAGTAGTAGATTTAGTATTCGTTACTCGAACGATCGATCGAGACCTCGGTTACTCGAGTACTTGTTTCAATCCTAAAATAGTAAATAATCTATTCATCTCTTCAAGACACATACTCGTACATAAAATATGAAATTTGCATATTAGGGATGGCCACATTCAGCAGACACAGCCGCCCCACACATGCAAGAAGACAGCACGGTTTAAAACTACACGTTAATCGATTTTAATATGATCATATGAGGTTAAGTGTATCAATCAAACTTGGACTGAAGCTTTTGCTGATATCTAATTCAAAATAGTTAAAATTTAGAGTAATCAGAACATTATGGTTGTAAATAACAGTAAAGTGTTTGAATAATAAACTTTTGTAACATAATCTTATAAATTGACCGTGTTCATGTACAAATGTTGCATAACCTGTATTTTTTCCAAACGGTCTGATGCAGATTTTAGCAATATTTGCAAGTTGTGTGCTGTTTCCTTTGATTTCGAAACCTCTGCCTCCAATGCTGCAGCTTTTATTTGTAACGCTTCCTCCTCCTGCTGTTTGAACTTTGACGACTGAACATCTACCACCAGCACGTCTTGTTCAAACTGAATTTAGATTCTATGCACTTTTTAAGAAGAGTCTATAAAGAATATAAAAGAGTATAAAGAAGAGTATAAAGAACATTTTCAAGTATACAAGTTTATAAAATTTAAAACCGTTCGATTTCCAATATGATATTTTTAAGCATTACCTTGTGACAGTATCATTATAATTTAAATTTAATTCATTAT
Organism: Corbicula japonica; assembly: GCA_038501625.1. NCBI lineage: Eukaryota > Metazoa > Mollusca > Bivalvia > Venerida > Cyrenidae > Corbicula > Corbicula japonica. Next base: position 10,766,786 of record JAZAYU010000006.1, on the reverse strand, counting down.
TGTGATTAAATCCAAAATTTAATTGATCATAAATTTGAAACCATAATAGAATGTGAAGCAAGTACGCATAAAAGATAATAAAAATTATGTTTTCCGAAACCACGCATATAACAAAAAGCCAAATCCAATATATAAGTCTCTCTGACGAA